>OZ005740.1:342426721-343026721 GCA_963930735.1 Dioctria linearis | reverse complement strand
AAGAATTGAATTCTTTGTGGACTTTTTTTGTATCTTTTTAGGAAATATTTTCATCGAGGGATTCTAGTTCAGTATGTGAACTGAACAATAGGAATTACTAGTGCTATTAGCTTTTAGCCCACTGTTAGCCATTTTTCGAACTAAATCTCTTACTATTGCGTCCGCAAAGTGAAAAAGAAGGCGATCTCCATTACCATTACATTACCATATACAAAGATGTAAGCAATTCAAACCAAAAGGTCTGGGTGGTCATCTAAATATTTTAAGCCTGATACGCTTTAAGCCGGTTTCTAAAATCTCTGAAATACTCAGTTACAAGCTAAAATTCGTATGACTATCCGGATCCGACGTCATAGTAAGAGGTGGACAACAGCTTAAGGTTAGGTCTATGTCATTTGGACCTATTTGTGCATTAATATCACCCTGCAATAGGAGGACTACTTATTATTAAAATGGAGTCGATTATCTTATTCAATCACGTATAAAACTCTTACTTCCTTTTATCATCTGCTTCTTCTATAGGACCTTTACACTAAACATCGTTCATGTTTCCATTCTAGTTCATAATCGATCAGTTATAATCCTCTCATAGGTTCCCATAATCATCGTTGGTATGTTATTATTGTATTGCCTTTAGTAGACCATCGCTCAGGCTGTTTATTAATGCAGTCACAGTCAAACAGGCAAATCCAACCTCGAAGCATATAACATGTGAGTGTCCCACGCTTGCAGCTTTAAGGTTGCAAATCACTGGCTGGAGAAGAATTTATCTCTCCAAATAAGATTTACAAAATTGGGTTGCAAATCACCGGCTGGAGAAGTATTTATCTCTCCAAATAAGATTTGCAAAATTGCAACCCCAAAGGTAATAATCGAGCTTGTAAAAAGACTAGGTTTCGTCTAACCACTTTAGGAGAAGTCACAATAGAACAGGTCGCCTAGTGGCCTAATCGGCCCTACTCTTAGCCTAACCTGATCTAAATGTTGCGTCATCCATAATCGTCTTTCTAACCAGCCAAATTCTTACGTTCCATTGCCCACTTTTAGTTATTATATATATGTAAATGTACATATGTGTATTTATGTATATGAAAACCAATGGTTATCATAATTGAGTTAATTTATTTCCAAGGCTATGGCATCTATATATCTATTTGTAATTTTCCTGTGAACATAACCTTTTGTTGATAATAAATGCAAATATTTCTAATGCTCATTTAGTAGTCGAAAATTTATTGAAAAGCGGATTTTAGATCTATAGTCCTTAAAAGGAAACAATTTACAACATTTTCGTTACAATTATATGTATATTCACAAATACTTGGGAACGATTTCTGTATAGAAATAATTTATCAAAATCGAATTTCAGTACCATAATTCTTGTAAACCAGAAAATCGGAACACCGCAGTTGGTCCCTTTATGTATAATTCTGGTTGCTAATTGCTATCTGTCCACAGCGCACATATTTGATTTTGGAAAATCAATACTTAAATGTAAATGTGCCGAAATAAACGTGCAGATATAGAATATATAAATTCTATAAATGCTCTTAATTCCAGATAAATTTTCTGCGTTTGTTACAGCAAAATTTGCATTTGAATTCATCTAATGATTATGTCACGGTGCATTTGTCCTCCACCTACATACATAGATATATATATGACGTACCTGAATAATAATAATTTAAAATGGCACTGGAACTGGATTACTAAATTTTTTTGTGAATAATTAACTAAGCATCCACATTCCAATAATATCAGCAATTTTGTTCTCCAACGAATTATCATCTGACACTTTAGAAGTAATCTGATCTCCCTTAAACTTTTCAGACCATAGCATCATGCCTCATCGGTTAACTTATATTGCGGTACTTAAACTAAGACTTCTTTCAGGATAAATTTGCATTTTGATAACTTATCTTCTGTAAAGGTTAATTATGTAATGAAGCGAAAAGTTCGAAAGTTCCCGAAACTGTGGTCTGATGATGTGCTTACTTAACTACTTCATTGAACTTAACTTTTGACACTGCGAAATTTTGTAGTAGCTATCGACTAAGGTTTATTGGAGAAAATGCAACCACACAAATCTGAATCTCTGTATGTACGGAGAAGTAAAGCTTTACACTATAAAGCTTAGTTTACACTTAGATACCTACTTACATCAGGATTTGTATGGGGCACAAGTAAATTCATCAAATTGCAATACAACTGCTCATACAAATGCTCATACATTTTCAATAATTAATTTGCTCTTGATTTGAATTTCGTTCAGAAGTGCAGTTTATCGTGCTTTTAGCTCTGTATGCGCTTGATTGCTCAAATTAAAAATCATATTATCGTGGTCAAAAGAAAAGACCCTACTTCTTATAGAAAAAATAAGATGAAGTGATCTTTGGGATGTCAGATTAAAAATTAATATGAAGATTTTAATAAAAAAAAATTATGATTTAGAAAAACGCTCAGGAGTTATAAAAGCATCAGATATATTTCTCACTATAGTACCTAGTGCACTTTTAGAAATTCGACGCATATAAATCCAGGATATGTAGGTGATCGTCTGATAATAGTAAATGAGCCTTTCTTTGCAATAAATGGCGCTACTAAGGTCAAAGTCAACCCTATTCATTCTCACATGGTTTTTAAAATAGCTGCCACCCTCCAAAGTTGACTCATTTAGAAGCATATTATATGCCCCATGTGTTTCATGCTTGTTTAAAATTCGCGTTGCCACCACTTTCTTTTTATCTTTTTCAAATTTGTCTAAAACGATTAACGATGGAATTAAAACAAGTAAAAAAGCTAGCTCGTTTGTAAAGAGGTAAAAACAAACAAATAATAATAAATAGAAGTTGATTTAATTTAAGACTTGTGTCTGTAATGCTTAAATAGGTTTTATCTTATTTATCAAACAGAATTCAGTTTGTCGTGTTGAATTTTTTAAGTCTCGTGCCATAGTCGTGGTTAATGGTGTTCTTCAAGGAAGTTATCTAGGACCGGTTTTATTCATATTGTACATCAATGCCGGCTATACTGATGACCCAAAGAGTATTTTTGAGGCTTAATAACTAGTGCGATCATTTAAAACTTCAAACTGACATCAATGCCTTCGAACTGTCTATTTTTTAATATTAATAAAATTTTATCTATACATCGCTATCAATTCAGTACATGATATAGCAATTGATAGAGTCGATAGCATATCTGATTTGGGTGTCATTATAGATCATAAATTGATTTTTTAAGCATATGGATTCTATGATTTCAAAAGTTAATTCTCGTTTTGGATAAAAAACACTATTCGAATTCTTATCACTAAAAGCGTTATTCGTCTCACTGATGAGGCTTGAGAGTACTTTCCGGTGATAGGGGATACGAACGATCAGGGGCGGCTCCTCGTTGAAAGTAAAGAAAGTACAGGTTCCCTTGACAAAACAGAAAAATCCATACATAACAGACAAATCATTTTGCATTACAATTTTCTCAGAATATTTTTTTAAAAAATGTATAAAATTCAAAAAAAATTTACTCCTCTGGCATGCAAGTTGAAACTTTGTATAATGGTAATGTTAAGAGCAGGGGCGACCAGGACTCCAGAACCTTGGGTACACCGCGACCATAGTTGGTCTATTGTGCCTTTCCCTAAAGTGGTTAGGCAAAATTGAGTATATTAACGAGCTCGATTATTGCTTTTCGAGTTAGATTGGAGACATTATCTGGAGAGATAATTGTTCTTCCAGTGATTTGCAGCCCTAGACCTGCAAGTGCTAGGCACTCACATATGACGTGCATCCAGGTTTCGTTTTCCTCTTCGCACAGTTGACACAGTTCACTGTCGGATTTGCCTATCTTCTTCAGGACGGAAGGGGCCATGACTAGTGACTGCGTTAGCAAATAGTCTGAGCGACTGTCTGCTAAGTCCAATAAGTTTGCGCGTCTGGAAATGAGAGGGGTTGAAGAATTTCTTCGCCGGCCTTATACCGGACGTGCTAAGCCAAAGGAGATCCAGTTCCCTGTTTTCCCACCTAAGCAGTTCCCCCCTAAAGTGGCTTTTTGGAAGGCCATATGTCGGGTAGGGAGTAGCATATGGACATTCACCTCCGGTTTTAGCCAGTACGTCCGCCTTTTTATAATCGTCCACTCCTTCATGTCCAGGGACCCAGACCAAGGTTACTTGATTGTCCCTAGACAGTAGTTGGAGTTTCGAGTAGCAGCTCCAGACTAATTTCGACTCAAAAACTTGAGAGGAAACAGCTAGGAGCGCAGCTTGGCTGTCTGCGCAAATGTATATATTGGTGTTCTTGTAGCCCTTATTTAGGCTTTCCTTAGCTCCAACCTCTATAGCATATACTTCCGCCTATAAAATCGAAGATGAGGCACCACGTGGAATGGATAGTTCCACACCTGGACCAACCACCCCTGCGCCTGTTTTCCCGTCTTTCTGGGATCCGTCAGTATACTAGACTTGGGCCCGTTGCGGAAGCTGAAGTCCTCTGTCAAGTATCTGGCCTCTTTCATTTATGGTTACCTTGTAACTTCTTTCAAAAGAAAGTCTCTTGGCCATAGTGTCTATTGGAGCTTCTAGGTCGTTAATGTTGACTTGCTCGAAGATACTGAGATGACCCACCCTGGAAGAGGTGCGCTCATCTGGCCTTTCTTTTCGAAGCATAGTAGCCGCTGCCTCCCTCTGAATAAAGAGGTAGAGAGGCTGGAAGCCAAGAATGGCTTCAAGTGCACGTTGATGACACGATGTAAAGAGGCCAGTGGCGCCTAAACATGCCAACCTTTGCACCTTATCAAGGGTTCTCCTGGTGGTTGCCTGCAATGTTTTAGGCCACTACACATTTGCCCCATAAGAAAGTATGGGTCTCACTATGCCCTGGAAGATCCGTAAGATCATTTTGAGGGTCAGACCCCACTTTTCCCGAAAAGCCTGTGGCAAGAACTGAATGCAACATGGGTTTGTTAGTTATAATATCCAGGTGGAGATTCCAGGGAAGCTTGTTGTCTAGGATTATTCCCAGATATTTTGCTTCTTTGGTTTATTCTATTGCAATTCCATTTATCTTAGGAGATGAAATCTGAAGACTCCTTTCCTAGTAAAAGGAACTAGCACTGTTTTACCAGGATTTATTGATAGTCCCATATTTTGGCACCATCTGCTAACGATGTTAAAAGCAGTTTGCATCCGCTCGGGTAGAGCTGATTCAAACTATCCTTTAAAACAGATGACAATCTCATCAGCGTATCCTTGGGCCTTAAAACCGGCCTCTTGTAGTAAATTTAATAGCTCATCCACACAGAGTGGTGATAAAAACCCCGCCTTGTTGGCAGCCTCTAGTGGCCATGATTATTGTGGATTCGCCGTTCATGGTAGCTGTTATGCAGAGTTTCTCGAGCATGTTGCCAATCCATCTGACGATGAAGGTTTCTATGCCTCTATATTCTGATACTCTCTTGATCGATTCAAAGAGAGTATTATCGAATGCGCCTTATATGTCCATAAAGGAACATATAAGGACCTCCTTTCTCGATAGTCTCTGTCTATAATTTTCTCTAGAGTTTTCAGGAGAAATAATGTCAGACGGATAGGCCTCTATGATTTTGCCTCGCTGGGTGGTTTTTTCCCGATTTCGGAATAAAAACAACCTTGGTTAGTCTCCATGCCTTGGGTATATATCCCGTTCACAGGTTGGCCCTAAATATCTCAGTAATGCCGGAAATATGCCATCACAGCCAGGAGCTTTAAAAGGTTTGATGGACTTGACAGCCCATCTCACGTTTGCTTCGGTGACAATCTTCTTTGCTGATTGGCAATCCCTGTTAAGCACCACTGGTTTCACTGAGGATCTGGCGTCTACGTCGGGTTCCTCGTTCACAAAGTTGCAGAGTGGGAAATGCATTTTGAGAAGAATATCTAGCGTTCCCTTGGTATTACAGGAAAGGCTTCCATCACAGTGTTTGAGGGAGCCAATACCGTTGCTATGATCCTTGGAGAAGGCTCTTTGGAGTCGTGAAGCTTTTGAGGTGCTCTCAATTTCTTCGCAAAAGTTACCCCAGCTCTTTCTTTTGGATCTTCTGAGCTCTTTGTTGTATTCGGTTAGAACTTTTTTATATGTCTTCCTTTGTTGAGTGGTCTTAGCTATGTTGAACTGCTTTCTCAGGTTTTTCCTTAGGTTTTTCCTAGCTGACTGTTCCACCAAGGAACATCTTTATTTTCTTTGGATGTTGGTAATAGCTCAACTCTCTTCATAAGCTCGAATAAGCGTTGTTTGAAGTTGATATGTAAGGAGATCTACATCTTCGATCGATTTGATCCTTTTTGGAAGGACTATTAGCTCCTCTTGGACCAGGGCCCTGTATGCTGCCCAATCTGTCATTTTTGGGATTCTTATATTCTCCTTCCATGTTTATAGAGCCTCAATTTTGTATCTTATGTACCTATGATCCGATAGTGAGGCTTGATTTGAGACATGCTAGTTCCTAACCAGTTCAATACCTTGCCTATTGGTGATTGTCAGGTCAAGGAATTCCTGTCTGATTGCATTTGTATAAGAAGCGACCGATTTTCTACCACAAACTAATAACATCTCACCCAACCAAAACCGTCGAGAATACTTCACAAGCCATGAAACAGGTTCTTATGTAAAACGGACAAAAGTTTGATTTGAACAGCTCCTCCGCCTTAAACTACTATTCATGCAGAAAAATGGTATTCTGATAATCTTAAGCTTGCTTTCTTATCTTCCGAACTGTAATAAAATTGTTATACATTTCCTAACAAAATTATTTTAAAAAATTTCTCTGAACCAAATGACTACGATTCCTCAAACAAAAACTCTCAGCTGAGTATTCATTAGCTATGTTCTCTTGTGTTCGCGGAACAGAAGAGAACACCTCATACATTTTCATAGAAGATGTATAAATAAAGCGAACAGTACAAGTAGTTCGCTTCAATCGACAGAAGAATTTGTTCTCTCCAGTATATGATGGTTTTAGAATAAGATACTCAAAAGAACACTGCCATCGTTGCATGCCGCGGTCTGATGAATTCGAATGTAGCTGCCTACATCGTAGCGTTTCGGAATTGATTTACACCCCTTGATAGAACTTTCATTGATAATATCGGAAGTATATGCAATTGGGGGTGTTGGTCTTACTCTCGATTTATTTAAATTTTCACTAAACATTGACTAAATAACTTTATGTGTACGGGCGACGGTCGTGACGAAAACGAGAAATTAGTTTTAGGATAGTAAACGTTGTTCGATTTTTATGAGTTTTTTTTTATTTATAATGTATAAATTCAGAGCTTTCCGATGGGGTAACCTTATTTACGTTGGGGGGAGGGGTGGAAACAACCCCCCGTTTGTCTAATTCAGGTCACGTGTGATATCAAATTAAAGCTCTTGCATGAGTACTATTAAACTGCATATTCCCTTTTATTTATAAGATAATTTATAAGAGACTTTGTCACCCGAATATCGTTAAAATGCATGATTTTAGAATTTGTGTTCAGAGGTTGGTGCGAAGGGGCTGATTTTTCTTTTAAACGCTTTAGCATAATGTTTTACATATTTCATACCATTATATGGGTTTTGATTTGAAATAAATTTTTCAAGTTTCTTCATGTAAATTATTTTTTTTTATATGGAGGTAGTTACATACATTAAGGTGTGATAATCTTCTAAACTACTCACCATAGAGCAGAAGCGAATTATGTCAGATATGTACCGTTTTATGAGTTTTTATCGAAAATGTACTTGCACTTTTCGTGTGTATATCACTGAGAAAGAAAACAATATTTCTTAATTATTAGTGCAATTTATTTATAGAAGTTATATACTTTAAAAGTTTTTTTTAATATATTTTTTTCATATTGTGCAAGGATAAGATGAGGACTGTCTGATACTATTATGTACGTTTTTGGTTTAATTGCGATAGAATGCAGAATTCATCTTTTTATTTGAGGATTCAGGCGGAGGAGTGAGGTATACATATTTAATAATATTGAATATGAATATTAATAGGTTGCAATGAATTATATAGTTAGTGTTTTTACGTTCCTACGTTTTTTACGCGGAGCTATAATTTACTCAAGATGAATTGTTTCCCTTCTTCTGAATTCCACGAACCTCCACTGCGAATGATCTAATTTAATCACATATACATACATAGACTTTAAACTAGCCCAGAAAAATGTTACCAGATTTGCAATAAGTTAAATTGGGAAGATTCATTACTTCCTTACCGAAACCTGTTATGTACTCTAAGGTACGCAAATGCTCACTCAGGAGACGAGGTGGATCGCTACGAAAGATTATTAACTCTGCACAGTGTTGGACGCCACGTGATTTTGCCCGTATGGACGGATAAATCACAAAACCGATCTTAAATATCAGAACAACAACCATATCAACTTTACAAAATTTATTCATACGGAAATCAAAGATAGTACATTATTATTAATTTTCCTAATCCTTACCAGACTAATATACTCATAAGTATACAAACTCAAAGAAATTATGGTATAACGATGCCAGTCAGCCACGTCCTCGACCGAATGAAGTACACAAAATATAAGGGAAATTATAAATTAAATATACTTAGCTTTGCCTGCTCCTTGCTCTTCCCGGCTCTGGGATACTAGGCCGCGTTCACCTCAAGATGCAGAATTTTAAGATTTGTCCAAAGCTCCCTTATTCCTACGGTATTTCTTTACTTTGTATTGATCCATCTATTCTATTTTTAACATTTGTTTGTTTTTTAAAAAACTTCTTTCACTTAACTCGTCTCAACAGTATGAAAGACCAAAACGGAAGAGAGCTTGCGAGTTTGTTGCCCCTTCTTCTTGCTTCTTTTTTTTTTGCCTCGATTTTTTTTTTGTACTTGAAGTGATATTAGTACATCCGCCAAAATTGTCTAATGATTGCGTTCGCTTATTACGAAACATTAACTTGGTGTCCATATTCGCCCTAGTCATAACCAATAACTTTTATTTAATATTTTATTTAATGTTTCTTCCTTTGTTTATTTAATATTTACACTTTACACATAGTAGCTTTTTCTTTTTATTTTTTTTTGCTCTTGCAAATTAAAGTCGTTTCTTTCTTTTGTAATTTTTCTCTTGTTAATATTAGAATCGTTGTATGTATCACATTTTTCTTGTTTTGTATATATATTTTTAACTTTATTTATATTTAATTTTCACATTAATTTCTCTCTGGAACTTGGGAACACTGAACTTCACTTTCTTCCTGCATAGAATGCAATAATCAATGTAAAATTATCTCCGACAGGAAATAGAGTAAGTAAGAACTGAAATCTAATGCTAAATCGAGGAGAATGAATGGCTAAGTGGCTTTCCAAAAATTTACAATTTCTTAATTTTGGTTGATCATTTCCTAAATTTACTACTAAAGAATAAGAACTAAGCCATATTCATAAATTTTATATGTACATTAAGTAGGTATACGAAATGGAAATGTTTAAAAATGGATTTTTCTACAATGTGCCCAGCAAGGCGGTACAACTTTCGCTTGGATCTCCTCATTCATGTTGGATGTTATTTTTCCAAGTTAAAATCCGCTCTTTTATGCTATTAGCTCTCCTCTTCCTTCCATTTAGCCGGGGGTACATAATAATGGATTAGGTGGATGATCCCCATAAGATTGGTGTACTTATACACTTCAGCTCCGCCTTACGACACAGAAAACCTCAAGAGATGTAATACATCAAAACAATACAATGGCGAAGAGTATGCTTTCCAGTGTATCAATATAGGGCCTTTGAATTAAATATTGACTAAAAAAAGAAAAACTCAGCTGTATCACCAGTTTTAATAGGAACACAAAGTTGTTAACACATAACGGAGATTAACGACACATAACACATACGAAGCCAGTCTTCCTTGAGAACTGTAACAAGCCTTTATTTACTTATTGGATTGCAATCTTCAGATTCCCCTAGAAATTTTCGTAACATAATACTAAGTCATACGAGAAAGGGACTACTCGCACGCAATCGCGTACGCTCCTAGGCTATAAAGGAAAACCAGTATATGTATATGCAACGACACGTGTCACCACACGTACAATACCGTTTGGAAACCCGTACGGTATGATGTATGTATGATTTTTTCTTATACACCAACGCGATTGCCTATCTGGTTTTATTTAGCGTGCGTGCATCATGATGCTAGCAAAGTTTTAATACTGAGCTAGAAAATATTCGAAAAACATATAAAATGGAGTGCTTTTGAGTATACATATAACAGCGATTTTTTAAATTTACAAAATTTACAACTATTGCACGGGTTCTGTCAAATTTGCACCGACCTTCGGGCATCAGTCCAGACAATCTAAGCCGAAGTACATAGATGCTATATTAACGACAAAGATAAGTAGCAAGAAAATGGAGCAACTTAAAAACTTTGGTTCTCCAAAGTAAATTTTAATCAAAAAGTCTGGGCATTGTGAAACAAAACAGTAGAATTTAATTAATGACAGCAGATTCTAGTCAAGTCCTTGGAAAAGTAAATTTGTAAATTTGGTTAGCTATTTTCTATTATTGTAATTAATTAAATATAACTAAACTAGTGCAATAAATATTTAAAAAGGTGGTCAAAGTTTCAGGTGCGATAATTGTGTCGGGAATTTTTATAAATAAGCAAGTTTCAAGTGCGATAACTGTGTGCTTGAACAGGTTCTCTTATTTGAAACCATTTTCACCGCCTGACGGTATTTATGAAATAATAGGAGCATCTACCTCGACTCTGGAGCGTGCACATTTTGCACACACCAGATGCCATCCTTCTGAAATGAAAATTGTTTATATTTTATTACTCAAACATAACACTACACATAAAAATGAGAAAATGCGTTGAATTCTGTTGCCTTCATACCACAAATCACACTAGAAAGCAATCAGAGCTTTGTGCTTGCCTATTGAGTTATATGAAAAAAATAAGCCATTCAATGTTTAACACACAGTAACTTCTTAAGTATAATAAAGACAAAAAGACAATGCTAACCATTTTTTTATATTATCCCGTAATGATTATATCAGTTTTAAAACATTTCCACCATTCCATATCAAATACTTCAGTTTTTCATTTCAAACATGACTCAAAGTATTTTTTTAATCAATGAATCGGCAGAGGTACACATTCGCCTCATGTTTTCACAAGCTGCGCTTTCTCACTGCGCTGTGAATCGAACGGACGGCAACCGTTTTCTGTGTTTAACTCTTCATAACTTTTAAATTATAATTCAAAGGTAATTCAAATATTAGCCTATTTTATAGGAAAATTTGTTGCCTTTATGGTAGTATAATTTATACTTTAGGTTTTTATACATTTTCAAAAGAAAATCAGTTTCAAACAAAAGTAGATCTAATTTAAGAACTATTTGCTCCCACATTGAATCGAGCTTTCATTTCTCTGTGAGAAAAAACACAGAAAAATGAAAGCTGGATGAAGTCAACAGAATTCAACGCATTTTCTGATTTTTATGTGTAGTGTTATGTTTGAGTAATAAAATATAAACAATTTTCATAAAGAAAGTACTTAGATTTTTATGGTGGTAAATGCACAAGGAATTAAATAACACAATTCCTGAATAAAATTTTTAGTACGGAGGCTTATTTACATTGTGCAGAAGGTTGAAGTTGAAAGTAATGCATTTTTCCATAAGAACAAATGCTAAGAGAATTACGAAATCGTACCACTCTAATACAGTCAAAGAATTCGATGTCACGGCCTGGAACATAAAGAAGGCAATGATTGAGCGTGAGTAATTCCTTGCGTGTATGGCTTACTAATGTTTATTTGAGATTTGTAAGAGTATAGGATTGTTTCTTCTGACTTACAAGCACTTCTTAATACTTATGCACCTGTCCACATAGTTTAAACTTTTATTGATATATATACACAATCAGAGCATGAGTAATTATTGTATATATTCTTAATTGTAACTAAGTAAGTAGTCTGTAAGTTTTTGTAATCCTTAGATGAATAAATAACAAAGTAATATCAAAGTCAAACCACGCTCTTTTAATAACTGTGATAAGGTACTAAGGATATAAATTAAAAACGCAATTTTGCAAAGAAATTTACTGCTTTCAATTAATCTGATTTATTTAAAATCTTTTTCTATAAACTCTAGAATTCGTCACAAGTCCTCCAACGCATGCATCACCCAACATGATTACATGCTTAAGCTTCCAAAGTCCTTCAGGCAGATGAGTTGGAAGAACTTGATCATTCAATGAAGCGTTGATTATATAATATACACCCTGGAATAAATAAAAATACTCTATATATATACTATACAATAGGAACAAAATAAAAGTTATTAAGACTTTTACAAAAATTAAAAAAAAGAAAAGGGTAACTAAAACGCCGAAAAGCCTGAACCTGATGCAGATATCAAAGAATAAGGCGTTTCGTATCAGCAGGAACCAATACTCTTCAGTACGGCTAGTTCCCGCCGTAGACGTCAGAAGAAAAATGCTAAGTAAAAATTCTGAATATGAATCATTTAAAAACTTGTTACCATTTTTGTAAAAGTCTATGACTTTTATTTTGTCCAACTTGACTGCACCCCTAAGTACTTCGCGTCATATGATTCGTACTCATACTAATGTTATGTATGAGATCTGCTTAGCATTTTTCTTCTGGCGTCTACGGCAGGCAGGTATTATCCGTACTGAAGGGTATTGGTTCCTGTTGATTCGAAACGCTTTATTCATTGCTTTATATACATACCTATATGTATTTTATAGCTACACAAGTAATGATGGTATAAGTGAATTGAAAACAAAAATAGTGCATAAGTTACATCCATACATTAAATACCTTTGGAAAAGGACACAGCCCTTCAAGTGGTACATCTGGTAAATTAGTTTCTCCCACAATAAGTTGCTTGACGTACTTTTTATAGTTACCACGCAGAAAATCACAGATTCGGGTGGCTGGCAACTTTATGGGATACTTCATTAACTGACTACTTCCATGAGGAATGTATGCACTGCTGGTACTGATCTACAAAATTAGTTACAAGTCATTTGGAGTACAAAATAACTAAAACTTTCTAAAATAATAGCATACTGTAAAATTGTTATCCAAATCCATGGTGAAAGTAATATTGCCGGAGAAAACATATTCACCCTCATGTCTAACAATGTTGAAATTGCTACTGTCTACAATGGTCTCATAGTCGCCTGGGATACTATCAATTCTTTCTTGGATCAATTCGTAGTCGACATCCTGGCTTTCATATAAAAAGTTTTGTACTAAATAACTAGTAATAACTTGAATCAAAAAATACTAAATTAACAGAATAGGTATTTGAAGTTTGTACATTATATTATTTTACTGGACGTTGCTGAGTCATGCAGTCCTAAGGACACTCGGGCCCACAAACTGTAAAAGTGGATTCCATAACAATCCAAGTACCGTTGTGGGAGCTGTTGGCGTTATGTCAGTAAATCAAATTTTGCACCCTCTTCCAACTTCAATGGATGGGCTCCGTTAATCTTCATTAGCCATACTCATCTGATTATTATTATTAATATTAGTATTTTATTTATATCACATATGAATGTAAGCTCGTTTTTCTCTATTTACAGTTACAAAAATTCAAGCAAACAATAAATAAAACATTTTAAACTAAAAGTTTGATTTACATTAATCTAAAAAAATGCAAAATTAAAACGGTGTAAGAAAAGAAATCAATATAAGATTATATATTATCATCAACAACATCAACAATAGAAAAATGAAATAAAATAAGATTAGAAAAGTGAAAGTGAATGTGTATTTATGTAAGTGAACAAATTATAAAATTACAAAAAACACATATTCGAAAAATACTCAAAAACTGATTGCTCGAATCTGCAGAAAGCAAATGACGTTTAATTGAAATCAGGATAGATTTCCTAAGTTGGATTCCAGAGATAAAGGAGCACTTTGAACACGGAAATTTAAGAAATTTAATTTTAGCAAGGTAAAAAATTATGAATTGTTTTTAAAATGTATAAGTACCTATGCACGATAGTTAGGGTAGTTTTCCAAGGTACATTTCATAATATTTCTTGTCAAAAGCGATATGGAAACTATGGAAAATCCACTTATAATACCATGAACGTAGTAGCGAGAGCAAGAATTATATAAGCTACATTTAGTTTCAATCTGCTTCTAGAGTCGAGGCTACATCTGCATAAGTCAGAGGGACTATCAGACTTTTTACGCAAAGAAGATCATGCGTGCTAGTCAGATTCTCTAAACTGTTCGATATTCATACTTATGAAAAAATCACTAGTGTAAGCATCTGAATCACCCTGTACATGAAAAGCCCCATGTACCCCACACACTAACCCAAATACTGTCAAACATCTCTCATGAACAGAATGAACGGCGGCCCGTCATCGCGACCAAGAACAATTTCAGGCGTCAGAGTAATATTTGGTAACGTAGAAGGGGTAACCCCCTAAACCTAAAGTTCAAGTATAAGTAACAGAAAAGGTGAATTGATCACCAGTTTGAATAGTGAAGTGACTGACCTCATGCCTGAGGCTGGATCTTGGTGCTGGGCGCGATGGCGGGTTCGTCAAGTAGTCATTCGGTCCATTATTGAGTGTTACAATTTTAAATTCAAAACGTGTCATCGAAGGTTATACTAGTCATTTATTTTATATATACTATAGAGCATAAATTACTATCCATAGAAGCAAATAGTCTTCCTGTAATTTCAAGCTTGTCGCCTTACCTTCGCATAAGCTGCACATACTGTATACCTTACTTAATAAATTAATAAAATAATTTTTATTGAAAAGTAACCTTACTATTTTACGGTCAATAACTCTCATCTGAGTAATAATTGCTTGTGTGTACACAGTGTAAGTAAGTAAGTAAAGCTTATTCATTTCCTAATGTCTAGCTAACATAATTTGTTATATTCTCATTCTAAATTCAATCTGGTAGGTACATAGAGAAAATATAACTATAAAAAGCAGAAAATAACAATGTAAGATACATGTATGTATGTGCACTATGCTTAAGAAAAAATAAAAATAAATTACAAGTAAATCATAGAATATACAGAAATTATAAACTGCGACAATGGCAATCAAGGCCGTCTGTCGGGACTACCAACACAGGTCTTTATATTTTTATTAAATAGCCTTGTAATCATTATTTATTAAAAAAGTATTAATTGTTTAACAATTAAATTCATTCTCCAAAAAGGAACTATATCTACAAGGTGCTGTTGCATATAGAAATAAACCATTAAAGTTGTTCCTTATATTCAAAATGTCTATAATTTCAGCTTCAGTAAGTTTGATTTTCCCAAAGGCTCTAATGCGAAATTCTGAAAAAACAGCATAAATTCCAAGAAAATGTAACAAGTTCTCATATTCATCTAAGCGAACTGGCGCTTTAATTTAAAAGCCCTCCCCTATACGTCCTAATCAACTTCATTTTTTTCGCGGAGTCTCACGAAGGTAGCTGTTCACGTTACAATATTGCAGTTTACCATAAAGCTCGCATTACTTAGAATTGCTCTCAAATTATCATATGATTGACCTGATTAACTCACATCTAATTCCTGCCAACTACTATACCAGAACATGTTCCCACTAACCACTTTTAAGACGAAACAGAGTTTTCAAAATTTATTCAAAATGGCACTTCAATGTGTAAATGTGTATATTTTCAGAGACCAAACTCTAAATCTATCATGTAGTTGGGGTAGTTGTTGGCAATCGAAGCATTCTTTTAACGCAATAGCGTTGTAGCTTTTCAACAGGGTCATATAGCTGAAAACCCCACACCTGTGCTCTGTAATAAAGAACTGTCTATGAGACAGCGTTGTACAGAACAATTTTGTCAGAATGCTTAATTCCTACTTTTTCCAGAAAACTTTTCCAAGTTACATTAATAACTGTTTTTGCAGACTGTTGACGGTTTTTAAGGTGTGCGTTGAATGAAAGCTTTGGTGTTAAGATAATACCGAGGTAGGTGTATTCCTTTACAACTTCTACTTGCACCTTGTTATATTGCCAATTTTCATTACTTTTCCTCGGTCCTTCCTGACCCACGCTGGAAAATCATAATTTTGGATTTATTCAAGTTGACAACTGACAGTATTCCTGAAGGCTATTGATCTTACGCTGGAGTTTATGTGGATCGTCAGATAATATAACGATGTCATCAGCATATTTTAAAACTTTTAAATTAATGCCCTTGTAATGGATATTTATTTTGGGGATAAAATCATTGAAACAAACCACCGAAATAATGTAAAAACCACTACTTTATTTACTCTATATGTTTAGTTTATAAAATTTCGCCGCGTTCTTAACCTATCGAAGGTTTACTCAAAACTCGACATTTCCTCAAGTTCAGGCTGTCTCGAAACCTTCCCAATCATTTCGCGATACTGGCACTCACCTACTTTCATGGCATTGCTTAATTAATTTTTGTTGATTTGTGATTTCAACAATTAGGCATCGATACCTTACAAGTCGCTTCCTAGTGGCAACATAATTGTGTGACCATTATTTATCTAGGTTGCGTGTACTTGTTTTGTAATATTCGATCGACCTCTTAAACTGATTTACATTACACATTAATTTTCACATTTATTTCTGATACATTGTTTACATCACACCCTCAAGTTTCAGGCCTACCTCCACAGATTCCACACTTCGGCGAGGGAGGCTAGGCGAGGCGAGACTATATCAAGTGTTGAAGAAATAAAATGATTGCACGCTGTACTATTATAGTGTGCATAACAACGCTGTGTCAGCTCGCGATATGGCGGGACACCTCGAGGTATCACGCTCCAGAATGAAATTTTTCATTTTTTCGCGAGGTGCAGCGCGCTAATTTTGCATTATTCGTATAAGTTTTTTTCTTTGATATAATCGAAGGATTCTTAACTCATTCTCATATACTGGAAGAATATGTTTAAATCTTCATATAAATATGTGAATGATAAATTCCCCAAATTCTAATCGCTTGTTAAACTGCGGAAAGTACACTTATGTGAAAAATGGCATATAGTTGCACTAATAGACAAACACAAAATTTCTTCTTCAGAATCTGATGACATAATTATATGCCCTCATTTCGTGATTTACCGAGAAACTGAACGCCATGCTGTGAACACTACACCTCGAAGTGTATCTTGACCTCTCCTCTCTCAAGTGCCCAGCCTCGCCTCGCCCCACCTCGCCTCGTTGTGTACGTACCCTAAGTCGTTAATAAAAATTTCAAATAACATCGGGCTCAAAAATCAAAATGCATCCTTACTTTACTCCAGATGTTATAGCAAAACGATCTGAGAGATGCTTCCCATTTCAAACTTAGGCAGTTGTAAATTCGTAATTATTTTCAGCATGCCTACAAACTTACTAGACATTTCGACATTATATAAAATAGTGCTCATCTTACAATTGTGTCAAATGCTGCTTTAAAATCTACAAAGATGACGTCCACCTTTTTTCATATTGAATGAATGTGAGAGTTTAGTAGCATTTATTATGTTGAAATTGGAGTAACCACCTGCCCGACTTTCACTCAAAATATTGTGGACCTACACACCGCTCTATTGTGTAACATACCGACAAAAAGCTTTAGACATGTGTTCATAAATGCTATGGTAGTTTTCTAATTAAAATAATTTAGAAACTCTTTTAAAAAGCTTTCTATTGCATTCATATAAAATTCCTAATGTATCCCATCTATATGTGGTGCTTTGTTGTTTTGTGTGCGCGTCCTTGGTCCTTGAGACTGATCCATTCGAATTTTCGGATTCATGTAACCAACATTCACATATGTAATTATTACTAAGCTGAAAGATTTTGATTGGTTAATCGTAGTCATTTGGTTAAGATACATTTTTTTTAAATAATTTTCTTAAGAAATATATAAAAATTTTATTAAAAATATCAGAAGACCATTTTTCTATATGTTTTTCAAAATAGTTTAGGGTGCAAGAGCTTTTCAAATCAAACTTTTCTCAGTTTTCTATAAGAGCGCTCCAAATATTTTAGAATGTTAGGACTAAGTTAGGGCTCCCATGCAGTAGTGAGATATATGGCTTAGGAAGTATTTCTCGCGGGTTCTGTCATATAAAAAATAAGATAGATTCCCAACGTTTACCAGTCTTCAATCTGAATTGCAATAACGAGTACATTACAGAAATTGAGAAATGCTGTTTATCTGTCACCACTATTTGCTTGATTGGCGGAATTGTTTTTTCCAGAGGTATTTTGACTATAAATTTTTCCTAAATGGTGACATCTATGCCTATCGGTACATTCTTGAACTATTTTTACCATATTATAGATAGCCGCTAAAAGCTCACTTCGTCTACTATTTTTTTACAATTTATATTATGTTGATAGGACGTTCCAATAATTAGCTGTATATAGTACGTGTACATAACCATAGAGGTAGCTTCATGATAACGAACTGACGAATTCAATAATAACTTGTACTAAAATCTTAAATATTGTGGTATTGAATTATTGTGTGTATTATACTCAAGGAAGATAACACCTACAATAACTGAATTTTTCAAGGATTCAGCGGTGGAATCTCCCCGGAGTGGGAACCCCCGATACGTGCAAAAGGCTTTCTACTACTACGTTCTTATTAACACGAAAGAGAATGCTGAAAACCGAAATGAGCTTTTTTGAATTTTCAAATTTCATATTCCTTTTACATCTCCGCTAAATTTTTTCATTTGCTTCATCCAATTTTTGTTGCTTCGCATGTAATTCACTGATATTTTTAACCAGGTTTTGCTTTCGCACATACATATAACTTACATACTTTTTGGAAGGCCATACCTCCTTTAATTTTTATTGGAAACAATGGATCTCTTCGTCTTTATTTTAACATTTAATCGACCTTGAAATTTCTCTCCTTCATTCTTGTGTTAATTAAATTTTGTGGGCTTAGAGCAAACGCAGATCTTTATTCATTCGAAATTCGTCATGAACTTATTTAAGAAGTACTACCTAATTCTTATGGGGAATTAATGGTCATAGTTTACATGCACTTTTTGTCTGTCAACTCCATGAATCGTACGCACTGATCGTCTCACTAAATAGCGAGTTGCTCAGATTTATGATTAAATGGATCGGAAATAGTTTTTCCTTCCAATTCCGAATACTATTTTAGGCCTACTTGTCTAATGGTTTTAAAATGAGTCTACAACGAACTTCCAGCAACATTTTCGAATGTGGTCTCCAGAGAGGTATAATGAATTGTCGATATAATGCATTACTATACAATTTTTTGCTGATTGTCTTTAAACTATACCTTCGAAATGACGTGATTGGCACCAAAAGCAAGCCTTGGCATTGGCGCCATAAAGGTCTTAACATAATTTCGACTTCCACTCCGACATTTTGAAATGTTATTTTCCTTGTGACAGTTGTCATTCTGAGAACCGCTTAGTGTTGATTCTATTGTAGCATGCAACTGTAACCGTAACGTGGCTTCTCACAACAAATTTTATAAATTTAAAATTGTTTAATTTAAATTAATTCTAATCTATTTCAATTAATTTATTTTTCATTTTGTTACCTTCGCCAACACAACACTGCATAGAAGAGATAGCACGACTACCAATTTACTTAAGCGTACTACTAGATAATCCATCTAAGTTGATTCTATGAATTCTGCCCTTTCAGTCTAACACTACTTTCGGTGCGGTGCATGAAGTACTGCTTTATATACAATTCGTAAGAGTTAATGTTTTTTTTTCAGAGCTAAAACATATTTACATTCTAATGTTGCACGAAATTATCCCCACGCGATACTCATGTAGAATACAATGTACAATTGTTCTTCTGCGTGGAAATGCCAGCAAAAGGTGAAAATTGTTTTAATGTGTATCTAGTATAGTATCTACATCTTTTTAAGTTTTGTGACGGTAACTTATAATTATTATGTAAAAGTATTTGATAAGATTCTATCTGCTTTTTAAATCATGTTATAATTATTTAGCATGGAAGTTACTTGTTACTGGTGAGTGGTGAAGGTGATATACATATTTTAATCTTGTGGTGTGCATTTTGTCAAAGCCCGCCTACATTGAAAAGGTCGTCTTTAAGATTTGCTTTGAATTCTTGAATCTAGTAATGTATATTTGAAGAAATAAATTATGATACTTACTGCTCGCTTAATTCTTCGAAGAACATAGGACTGGAACAATAGCGTGTTACACCTTTTATCGTATATCACCAGTTATCCTTGCTGATACAGTTTCACCTAAAATGGCTCTTCCTTTAAGTGATCGCGGCAATCTCTATACAACGTGATAATTCTACTTTAATTCTGAGGCCTGCTTTGTAATCTTGAATTTATCGCGTTGAAATGATGACCACTCACTTCATTTGGTTTTATCTTTATTTTTTACCTCCACGTCAATCCTATGTTAATCTAGCCTGGTCCAAAGCTCTTCATTTGAGACTTCAACGAAATTAAGAACTCAGCATAAAAGCTACTAACAAAGGTTTGTAATCGCTGTATGTAAAGTGCTGAGTGACCATCTATCGTATCTCTTTTCAATAAAAGGTCGCAAGTCCATTTTAAATTTAACTGAGGTGAAAGGGCGTAGGATGGAATACTTAATGAGCGCCATAAACTTTGCTAGTTCAGGGGCCCTAGCTACGGCTACCTGTATATATATATATGGGTAATGTGAACAAAATAGCGGATATACTAGTCAAAAATCAAGCATATATTTCCATTTCCCCACTTGAATTTTCTTGTGATATCTAGTATAACTCTACAAAACTAGTCCTGCAATGAACATTAGCGGTGTGTTACAGGATTTATTAAACAACTCTCATCAAAACTCTAGAGACCTTGAAGTTTTTTATAAAACAGCTACGAATCTGTAGATATCATTCATCGTCGGATGTAAGCTAGGTCTCGAAGAAGATAAGTTTACGGAGGATATCCTGTACGAGTTCCCGGCAACGAAACAATGGCGGTTTCAGCTGTTATTTCACTTTTCAAGGCCCACCGAATTTGAAAATATTTCCTCTAATAGTATCCTTGAAAAAATATAAGAAAACGGTATACAAAAAGCTAATAATGGCTGTAGTACAATGGCCGAGCGTACCGATAATTAACTAGATCTAAATTAAGGTTCCTAGAATCATTAGCCTATCTGACGTTCAATATATACTTATTATATGCAGCGCTTGTTTTTGTCGAATGTATTCATAAGGACGTTTTAACTAAGAATGCATCCTTGAGGTGAACAATGGGCCTTGCTGTGGCCCGCCTTTCAGGGATCCTGTCCGGGTCTCAGCATCTCTTCAACCCATCCATGCATCTTTAAGAAGCTCCCGTTACATCAAAGTTGATAGACGATCTGCAACCGTGAAAAACTTACATTTTATGTTTGTGAAACGGGCCTTATAAACGATCTAATCTTTGTGAGAATATTGCTTCTAAGTAGGTACTACTTTCCGAGTATACTAGAGTGGACCTGAATTCCATGCTTTTCTCTACAATGATTCGCCAGGTATTGTAGCATTAAATGCAGGAGAATCCTTGTATCTCTCGTCGAGTAGACATAGATGGATCTAGTACAGAAGTGTGGAAGTCTATGTCCCACGATAGAAACTACACAAGCCCCTTAGATTCTACTAACTTTTTTCCAAGTAAGATCTATACCAGGGAATCATACATTAGCCGAAAATTGAACAACACAAATTGAACGAAGCATTGCAGTCCAGTATACAACAAATACGAGTATATGTAAATTATGCGTCAAATTTTAATCGAAATGTCAAACTTGGACACTATATTTAATTAAATAGGAAATGGGGCAGCTCTTGAAAATGAGCTTTTGTGGAGCTAACATTCTATACAACAAAAATAATGCGAGTTTCACTCCACCCAACTAGTAGTGCTTTTAGAGCGTTAACCGATTTTTAGTGATCGGTTTCTGTAAAAGGGAGTGAATTTTGTTGATAACTGTTAATCCGGTAAAATCTTTCAAGGCCCACTTGCAAAAATAAATAACTTCCTGCTTAATGAAGCCTATCTAAGTACTAAATTAAGTTGGTGATCATATCATAAACAAATTCAGCAAAAAGAATATTTTTCTCAGTAGAATGCGTTTCCGCTACTCATCACAGCAATACCATCGTATGTTTGGGAGATTAATTTGTTCGCTAAATCAAAATATTTAAGTGTCTTCACTATAACCTCACTTCACTTTATTTTAAAAAGCGCAGGAACGCGGCGTAATTTTATAAACTAAATATATACAGTAAGTAAAGTAGCGATTTTATATTATTTCGGTGGTTTATTTTAATAATTTCATCCGCAAAATAAATATCCATTACAATTGGCGCAGCCGGTATTTTCGACTCCCTATTGAACAGTAACCGGAAGGCAGAAAGTTCAAGTGCGTAGAAAGTATATACACATACATAACATAAAAAATTACAAAAAAAATATATAAAAAAATCAGTGTAAAAAATATCTGCCATCAATGATTATCAAATATCAATCAATGTGATTAAATCTTAAGTGAAAAGTTTGAAGATTTCACACTGGTGTAACCCGATATCAAAAACCAAAAAAAAGGAGATACAAGATACACTAAAGAAAGGCCGCATAATATACCAGAAGGAGGTCAACCCATCAAACCAATTTAAAGAGTGAGTCGCAACGGAATGTGTATAGATATAGGCTTATTATTATATTATATGTATACATAAATATAAATCCATTACAATTTATCCAGAAGATAAAGTATAAATTTAGAATATAGGTATATCATATATCATTAAAACCAAAAAATTAAATGTTTGAATGTACACATCATGATGTATGTACACGTCTAAAACAAACAAAAAACATAATCATTGCATGTAGGTACACATGATATATGTATGTACACATAAAAAAATAATAAGACACCAACCTATAAACAAATAACACAAGCAATTAAGTTGTTATGATTTAATTTAATTAAACTGCTCATTCAGCATTTCTCTACTCGTATTATTACTTATGTCATTCAGTTCGAAGATTCAAGATCTAGGTGCACGAAATCGACGCCAGCGAATTCTAAATACTACTCCAACTCCAGAATTTGCTCGATTTTGTAAAAGAATTGATTCCCTAACTGTGAATCCGAATTAGACGAGGTGTTTGAAACTCCATTAATTAAGTTCATAGTCCGATTCAAAGTTACCAAATAAAAGCCCCCATTAAGCTCAGTGATTGCAGCTTAAGTACTCCAAAAATAATAACACGAACCCAAACAAACCCTGATCTTGTACAGAAATTAATTAATTATAGAGATAATATGGCCACTTTGTCATTTGAAAAAATTTCAAGCAAGTAGGGAATTCTTTGACCTCCTCCGAAGAAAAAAGCTTGTTGATACCCTTACTGAAAACCAAACTGAGGGGAGAAGCTAATGATCTAGTTAAGTAGCTAAAAATCGGTAGATGAATTAGAGAGCTTACTTTTAACTATGTATTAGCCAAGTAACTCAATTAATGACATCATAAGCAATGTACGGCGTTGTATTCAAAGACACAACGAAACAGTAGGCTCGTTTGGTACGAAATTAAATACGACGCTTGTTGAATGTAAACGTGCAATAAATTCTAAATATCCGAAAGGAAATGAGGGGCTACTAATAGAAGTTGAGGAAAAAACATGCTACATATTTAAAACAGGACTTATCGGTTTTATTATTCGTCCGGTATTAATAGGAAAAATGAATAATTCACTAGATGAGTTAATAAAAATGACAACAGAAGTTGAAAAAATTGAAGATCGTCAAATTCAGAGCCGACAAATAAGTGCAAACTGGCAGACTTCATCATCTGCAAGTCAGCAATTTAACGAAGATGAATTTAGGCAACTATGAGGTTTTTTAGAAGAAAATTTTCAGCTCCCACAGGACGCTACCCCAAAAAACCTGGTCACAAACCCTTTCCTAAACAATAATATCTCTCCAGTCTTAAACACTTCTTCCATAAATTTGTATTCAAAATTATCTGAACAAGTTCAAAATCCATCACCCAATAGAACTATTTCATTTATCTCAGAAAGAATGTGATTTCTGCCCAGTGTTCTGAATGTCAAAGTGAAGAAATTCAAGTAAGCGCAGGTTAACGGCAGGAGTATCTATGATTCTCTTACGAGCTTCAGTCTTGGTCGGACATGTTGCGGTGTTGCTCTGCAAGTGTTTTACCAAAAAACATATAACAGGAAAAATACGCATCACAAATTGTATGAAAAATCTCTGCTTGTTACTGATCCGCTTTCACAAATTTTAGGAAGACTCTTCTTTGAATGACGGCCCGCCGCCAGTCCAGCGTTGCCAACTCAATGCAAAAGTAAGAAGATCTACTTATTTTTACTGATGTATACTTACCTACTTACTATCTAATCGAATCTACTTACCTATAGTTATCTTTAAAAAAATTGTTTTTTTCGCTAAAGAAGTCGTCATTTCTGATATTGGAGAATTTAACATATAGATATGGATGCCAGTTCATGAGTAAGATCCGTAGCTATCTTTTACCTATTTATCTATTAGATAAATTTTTCTTGGAAATCTACTTTTAAGAAACAGTACAGAATTACTAGCGCGTAATTGAATGTTGAGAAGTCTGTATCTGGTGACACATATATAGAATTATATGGAATTAAAAATATCTATTTCTTTAGGTACAGATGGAGTCTCGATATAATTGAGAGAACTCTATCGTACCTATAAGAAAATCAAGAAAAGATAAATGATATTTCTACAAATTTTATCATTAACCGTTCGAACCACTGACCCTCATGGCAACGAGATAATTGGGAACACATGTCCTGGAAGATAATACCTATATACTCATAGAACATCGAAAATGAGACCAACAATTAGAGAAGTGCCAGTAATAGGAGGGTTTTGTACGTTCTCTTATGATTGGACTTTTATATGTTTAAATGATGCTAACAAAGCGGAACTAAGATCTGGAATGGTCTATTTAATGGGAATTTAAATGCTAGTATAGTATTGATAGCTTCGATAACTGAAAAAGATTTTGACATGAGTATCCAAAAATTGTTCATATTATAAAAAGTTAATACTATTCAGGAAATACTACACAAAAGCTAGAATAAGTGCAGCACAAAAGCGCTGGCAGAATAGAAGTTCGGAAAATATTTCAGAATATGCAGAAGATGAACAACAGACTCAAGCCAACAGCAACAGATGAGAAATTCTTCCCAGGACGACATAATCCAAACTCGTAATTTAGAACAGCAGCAAGTCTAAGCAGACGTCCACCTTACCATTGATATGACTTCATCCTTGTAGAGAATACAGTCCATTTTTTCCGACCATCATCAACAAAAAGTTCGAGCGACTACAGTAAATTTAAGACTCGTAATTGTATTAAAGAATTAAGCTATAATTATATTAAGCGGAGTAGTCAATTCGAAAGAAAGGTAAAAAGGAGATCAATATATATACGTATAGTTAAAATAGTTACTCTATTGAACAAATAAAAAGTAAGGTACCTAGTTAATATATATCAAGAGACAGAAATGTAGAATAGATAAGAAGGTGTAATAGAAATAATTTTTGTGTAATGTTTGAAGGAGATATAGTGTAAAAAGGAAAAAGAGCAAATTTTAAAATAAGATAAACGTGAAAAAACTAAGAAAATAAATGTAAGAAAGGCATTAAAAGAAAAAATGTTAATAAAATTAAATGTGAGAAGCCATAAGAAAGAAAGTAAATTCGGAAAAATAAAAATGTAATACAGAAAGTAAGAACAAACAAAAATGTAATGTGAAAAGAAAATAGGAAAGAAATTAAATGTGGAAAGAATATTAGAAAGAAATGAAATGTAAATAGAAAAATTAAATGTGAAATAAATAGAAAAATTGAATGAGAGAAAAAAAAATAAAAAGAGAAATCAAGCTTGAAATGATGTACAAAAAAAGTAAGAAAAGAGAAAAGAAAATAAGAAAATTTAGACAGTAAATAGGTAAGAAAAAATTCTAAGAGAATCTGAACCCAACGAGGATAAAAAGATTTCCAATTTTTAAGACTGTTACACTCTCAGTGGCAATACCTCGCACGTACAGTCCCCCCTACTTTTTATGGCAAAAATCCCAAATTATCAAACATGCAAACTGTCAAAACTGTTCAATTGTGAATTGTCAAGTTTTTAATCGCGAGTTATTAATTGTTTATTAAAAAATGGAAACAGATGAAGAAGTTTTACTAATCGACATTATATTTAGTTGTACTGAATCGGAATCAGAAGAAAGAGCTTTACCCAAGCAAAAGAAAAGAAAAAGGAAAAAGTGCGTGCGTGATTTTTATAAGCAAAGGAATCAGTTGGGCGGTCATAGTACAATTGTAAAAACTTTGAGTGTAAATGATCCAATTTTGTTTAAAAATTATATGCGTATGACTCCAGAACAATTCGAAAATCTCCTAGGAATTGTGGGGCCCCATATAAATAAAGAAAATTGCATACGAAAGGCGATTAGTCCAAGTGCTATTCGGTAAATGTGACTTTGAATTAATATGTCAGCATAATTCATAATCTAACTGAACTCAATACTACAGATATCTAGCTTCTGAAGATTCACAAAGAAGTATAGCTCTCGCTTATTTGTGCCCACCTTCAACGGTTCACAATATAGTGAAAGAAACTACCCAGATAATTTGGGAAAAGCTGAAAGGAGAAGTGTTTGTGAAATTCACCAGTGACAACTTCAAAGCAATTGCAAATGGTTTTGCAAGCCAGTGACAATTTCCGAATTGTTTGGGAGCAATTGACGGAAAACACATTCAAGTACAGTTATGCACAGATAACCAAAAAAGCTTAATACTTGATTGTACGAACCAATATTATAATAATTATGTTTTAGGCGCCATCAAAATCGAGCTCAACTTTTTACAATTACAAAACCCATTCAATAGTTTTACTGGCAATTTGTGACGCGAACTACTGCTTTACAATGTGTGACATAGGTGCTGCCGGGCGACAAAGTGATGGTGGTATTTTCCGTCATTGCGAATTTGGAAAAGCAATTTCATCACAGCAATTGGAATAAGTTATTTTTTACTAAGAAATCTAGGAAAACCTTTGACAACTTTTATTTTTCTTTTCAGCATACCGCGGCCTAGTGCGATTTCATTAAGGCACACTGTCCCTTATGTATTCATCGCTGATGATGCATTTCCTCTTGGAGAAAATATGATGAAGCCCCTTAATAAAGCAAATCTCACCATCACGGAGAGGATTTTTAATTATAGGCTGAGTAGAGCCCGTCGTATCATCGAAAATTCTTTTGGAATATTAACGTCTAAATGGAGAATTTTCAGAAAGCCAATTCTAGCTGAAGTTAGTACTGTCGAAAAAATCACCGGTGCTTGTGTTTATCTTCATAATTGGTTAAAATGCCAGCAAAATGACTTTATTACTCCTGGATTAGTAGATATAGAGCAACAGGATGGACGCATTGTTCCTGGAACATGGAGAAAAGAAGAATCTGCATTGGGAAGTTTTAAGCCGAATGCCTACAACTCGTCTATCGGTGCGAAAAATATCCGACAAAGTTTTACCGATTATTTTATGACGGAAGGAAGTATACCCTGGCAAATGAATAAAATATAAAATGCGAAATAACAATTTATGTTTCATGTATTTTTTTCTTTATGGTAAACAGGCTTTTAATAATTTCAAATTGAAATTCTGCCTTATAAGGCTCCGGTAATGATTTTAATTCAAGGGCTATGAAATTCCCGATGCTATCCTCAGCACTTTCGCTTCTAATTGATCTGTTTTCAATTGCTTCCAAGGTTCTGCGTTTCAAAGCTATGCTTTCCGACTGCGTTTTTCGTTTCGGTGTGTGTGGTATTTCAAAAGTAGGCACGCTGTATGAATTATCCGTCGATGTTGATGGTGAAGCATATGCATCCATTGTTGACATTGTTCTGCAAAATAAATTTAATTGATTATAAGGAAATTAATAAAATATTTATTTATTGACTCTGTACCGTCTGGGTTCATATTTGTCGTTAAAAAAGATAACAACCTGGCATATTTGTACGGTTTTGTAGTGGCGCCAGACCCACTTGGGACTCCTGCTTTGTTCCGCATATATCTGCTTTTAATGTTGTCCCATCTTTTTCTTATACTGGTTATTTTTAATTCGTTATAGTCTGTTAAGTGAAATATTAATTAGAATGAGAATTATATGTGCCGTATGTTGTTTCGTACTTATCTCACGTGCTACATCCTTCCACAGGGCCTCCATTGGGCCTCATCATCCTATTTTTATAATCAGGATTGCTGAGGTCCCACAAAGCTTCCCGGTTTCGCCCAGCTTCAATCAGTTTTTCCGCTACAAGTAAAGTAATAAGTAAAGCTAAATCAAAACACAAATTAACAGAAGGGAAGAGAAAAATAAAAACAATAATTTGATAATAATGATTTTCTCTCCTCTTTAAATCAATTCCAATTCCAGTTTATTAAATTTTGTTAATTAAATATCTGTTTTCGATCTATGTACTTCTATGTAATCGTACTAAAAACAATTTATCACAATTGATAATTATAAATGAAGAGTTCTTACCATCAATATCGTTTTCAGGAGTTACCGGAGGTCTGCAAGAAGTCACAGATGAATATTCTGCTTCTATATCGTCTCCACTCAGCTCCGAAAAGCTCCACTAAAGTGAGTCTGTATCCGCACTGGTCCCTTCTTTTGGTCGGAAAACAACCTCTAAAATATTTTCTATAAAGAAATAATAAAAAAACTTTTAATTTCTCAATATTTAATAATAAATTAAAACTTACTTTTATTTCCTTCAATTTTTAATTTCACTTGACAGCTAATTTAACAGAGACTATGCCATAAAATTATAGTAACAAAACAGCACAATGGCACTCCAGTAGTCGAAATTGACAAATTAGGGTTGCCAATAACAATGTTTTAGTTTCAGTAACTATAAAAAATTTGCTCTAATTCTAAGATCTCTGTCTGTACCGTGGCCCCACAGGTGCCATGGCACTTCCCAAAGCACTTTTTCTTTTGGGATTCGTTTTGGGACGAAATTGCAATAACTCAACAAATATATTTTTAATTATTTTAAAAGTAACCTACTAATAGATTAGGAATGTTTTCCAAAATTTAACAGTTATAGATATGTATATATATGTACGTATATGTACGTATATATATGTACGTATATACATAGGTTCTTTAGTTAATAAAAGGATATGAGGCATAACCTTAAATTTTTCTACCGAACTGCAGGCTGCGACGTATAATAAGTGGTCCAGAACTAGAATTTTTTGTTATTTTTATGTTTTTAATTTTCATCTTAATTTTAGTTTACGCTAGTTTAATTTTACTTTTGACAATTTAATGAATAGTCAGGAAAAGAAACACTCTGTAAGGGCTAACACAGTTTCAGTTCTACTAACGGATGTAACCCCCTAGTTAGAATGTAACCATTGCTTTCATTCGAATTTATTATGTACTTTAAAATTTAAATAATTTCCGTCTGTTCCTTGTTAAATATACTCATTTGGACTACTAGGGCTGCTCCCGCCGCTCTTACTTGTTTATGATTTGCTAAGGTACATATATCTACTATGTAATTTTAGTGTGCCCAACGCTTTTCGTGGCTTTGGCACGGGTGCTCAAATAAATAAATGTTTATTTTTATGTAATGTTTGAACATATTGTCAAATATTGCAGACGCTAATTTTATCGTTCAAAATTTTTCTTTAGCTTTCAATTTCTCACTTGGAAGAAACTATATAACTATATAACTAAGTTTATATAACTATAACTATAGCCTAAACGTTGAACGCAGCCCTGGCAGAAAAAATTTTAAAAAGTAAATCTTGATATGATATTTATTTATCAGCCATTTATTTTTCTCCCTGAAAAATAAAAAAAACAAATTAAAAACGTAAATTATGAAAATTTCCGAAATTTTTTCCGTTTTTTCCGTTTTTCGGGTGCATTCGAAATATATAAATATTTATGGCAGCCTATTTCACAGTAGATGGGGATAAAAGCGTTAAAGTGTTGCCTGCACGTGTGACTTCACTTTGACATTTATTTGACAAGTTAATTTTCATTCTCAAAACATTGGGGCCCCTGCATGAAATTTTATGAAGTCAATAAATAGTTTTATAATGGAAATAAAAGAAAAGAAATCAGGTAAAAAAAGCTCTATCAAATTTGAATTAATTTTATCGTTTTGAGCCTTTCAGAATCAGTTGGGGAACATTCTGAACCACCTAAAAAAAGGATGCGGTCAAATTACTTGAACACAGTTAAAAAGGAGGAAAAAAATAAAAGAAACCATAAGAGGGCAAGAATTATTATAAGAAATATTTCGTATAAAGCTAATGAAGAGTCACTTAAAAATCACTTTGGAAAATTCGGTAATATCGAGGAAATAAACCTGTTAAAAAGACCAGACGGAAAACTTGTCGGATGTGCTTTTCTACAGTATGAGGCTGTTAACGAGGCTGCTAAGGCAATCCTAAATGCTAATAACAAAGATTTTTTAGGGAGGACTATATATGTAGATTGGGCTATGGGAAAAGATTTGTACGAGAAGAAAGCTAGTAGCAAGATACATAATACCAATTCTGAAAATGATATTAAAAAAGAAGAAAACGAAGACGAATCTAGCAAACTTGAAGAAAACTCTAAGAGTGAGGAAGAAGACGAATTAGATAGTGATTCTGCTCACAGCTCTGATGAAGACAGCACAAAAAGTGATGATACCGATAAGAAAGTAAAAATTAAAAATGAAGAGAGAAAAAAGAAATTTGTTTCTAACGATGTGGACGAGGGCTGTACAATTTTCATAAAAAATGTTCCATTTGATGCTACAAATGATGATCTTAGTAAAGTTTGTAAAAAATTTGGACCTATGTATTACGCACTTATCAATACCCATCAAGATTCTGGGCATTCCAAAGGCACAGGTTTCGTAAAATTCAAAACAAAGGAGTCTTCCGATTTATGCTTATCGGCTGGAGATACATTTGTACTTATGGATGCTGTCTTAGAGCCTTATCATGCATTAAGTCGAGATGATATTCGTAAAAGAGCAGACGATTCAAAACGCAAGGAGCCTACAGACAGTAGAAACTTGTATTTGGCCAAGGAAGGTTTAATTATGACTGGATCCAGTGCTGCTGATGGTGTTTCTGCATCGGATATGGCGAAGAGACATCAATTGGAGCAGGTTAAGACGCAAATATTGAAGAATTTAAATAGGTAAGGCTGCAGGTAGGCTACAAACTTAGATTTATTTTAAATACTATTATCCGAGCAATAAATCTTTTACGCTGCACTACATTTAACCATTTCAATGCTTGCAACATTTCTAACTTCGTAGGTAATATCACACTGTAGTATAAGCCTCATTGTTTTGCAGAACTTCAAGTCGCTTTGGTTTTCTATATTGCAAATATAGGATTGAGAAGCAGTAATAAAATTGCGGGAGAATAATCGTATTAAAAAACAAAACTGCGTAACTCGAATCGACGATATTATATTTTTCTGATTCTACTAAAATTATCCAATCTTACATATCTTAGCACATATTGAAAGTCATACTTGAGCTTACTGTTAATGTGCACTTCTAAATATTTCATATCAATAAAACTTTTGACGTGGTCACCATTTATTACCATGCTTACATCGCGGTTGCTTCCGTTAATACAAATATTTGAATTCTTATTAATATTAAGGTAAAGTTTTTTTTTAAATTTTCGCGTAGCCACTTCTGGTTCATTTTCCACAATAAACTCACATTCAGTCAAGCGTATCCTCCGCCATTAAAAATAGTTTTACTCGGGACAGCAAATTTTTAATATCTTTAATATATAACAGGAAGCTACGCAATATTGCGGTACACCGAGATATAATTTCCTCTGGAACTGATATTGTTCCATTAATTTCAAACCTTTGTATTCTTCCTGTTAGATAAACCATTCTAGCTCTGTTTCACGTACACCATATTTTCACAATTTCTTTATGGAGAGAGATCTGTCAAGGGTTTCAAAGCACGCTTAAGGTCAAGGAATACTGCTGAATGATCGTTCCTGTTTCTTCCTTCTACACATTTATAAGCCAACGATGCATTCCCACTGTAGGAGTGTAGCACTGCCGGGCTTAGAGCGGGGGTGTTTGGATGTTGAGGGGTTTTGGGCATTCCAATATACGCCAGGAGATAGACTGTAGTGATTGCAAGGAAGAAACAGACTACCAAATACCTTCCCTACCCCTTGGTGGGAGTGTTGTAGTGATTGCAAAAAAGAAACAGACTATCAATGATGCCCACCAGGAGAGATTTTGATGGGAAGGAGATTGTGGTAATATCCGACATTTATATGTATCCAACACGAGCGCGGGCACAGGTGCTGGTGTGAACTTCAGAGACAGCCAATGGCACGAGTCTTATAGACTGCCGTACAAATGCAGTGTCAGTGGCAAAGCTTGCAATGACTTACCAGGCTATCTATTTGCAGAGAGTCCATACAGCACATCTGCACATCTGACCGCCAAGCAACCATTAAAACGCTGGTAAAATAAAAATTTGTGCATTCATGCAAGATCAGACTTTAGGAATTGACTACACGTAACAAAGTGACTGTATTATGGTTACCTGACCATAGGGATATCCAATACATCGAAATGGCTGATGAGTTGGCCAAAAAGAGCTCTGAAATAGATAGATCCGCAGCAGAACCTTAAGAAAGAAAATCATCAGGACCGCCTATCAAAAGGCCAGCCTTAGATGGATCACCAGGAAAACCACCGTATTGTGAAGCAATTAGGCAATTTACTGCCTCTTTTTTTACATATACATATATTGAAAATATGTTATAATGCCTTAAAACTCGTGCGGATCTGTAGTCATATTAACTTTATATGGGAACGACTTCAATACTAAAAATACTCTTTCGAAATTTTTTCGTATATTTTCCAGTTCCATGAATATGTTAAATAATTTACTAAAACTTTCTTATTTTTCCAGATTTATTTCAAAAAATCGCCTCTCCATACACAATGTACCTGTCCATTATGACAATGAAAAATTGCGAAACATGGTTGAGAAACATACAGGACTCAAAGTGCACGAATGTAGAGTCATGAGAGAAAATAAGCCGACTGCGGAATTTCCTGAGGGGCGACCCAAGGGTTTTGGATTCATGTCTTTCAAAACACATCAAGAAGCATTAACAGCGCTCAGAAAACTGAATAATAATCCAACCATATTCAACCCAAATAATGTAAGTTCATACTAAAGATAACCCCTGAAAAATTTGTAGTTATGAAAAAAATATATTTCAGAGACCGATTGTTGCATTCAGCATTGAAGACAGATCTGTTCACAACGTAAAGCAGAAAAGATTACAAAAGTCACTGGAAAATAATCCTACATACAGGAAGAAAGCTGAAAAACATGTAAATAAAAAAAAAGAAAACAAAACAAAACAAGGAGATGTTAAAAAGAATATTGTAAAGGAAATTAAGAATATGAAACAAAAGGAGCATGCACACGGACAAGATGAAGACTTGGCCGATTTTGCAGGAATGCCTTCAAAGCCTGGAACATATGTACGCATGAGATCGAACAAGAAATTAAAGGCGCAAGCAATGGAGCACACAAAGAACGTATCTGCACTTAAAAAAATCGAAAAACGTAAAAGAGAGAAACAAATGCTGAACCAAGAGAAGAAAGAAATCGATAGGCCAAAGCAGGGAAAAAGAAAAGCAGAACGTGACAATTTTTCATTTTTAGTGAATAAGTACAAGCGGATGATTGAATCAGGCTCTGAAACTGAGACAAAGAAAAGTAAAAGGACCAAGTGGTACGTGGAGTAAATATAGAAATAAGTACTTGTAAGTAATGTGAATATAAAATACATATTATTTAGTTTTTAACGCTATTATTAATGAAGCAAAAGTGTCATTCACTTATTCCTTTTCCTTCATATCCTTTATATCACAGCTTGTACGTGACACATTCGTATTTATCTTACAAGTTCATGCATACGATAGGAACCTACGTGTTCACTTAATCCATAAGATTTTCCTAAGATGAAATCTCCAGTTTTCAGGCTGTAATCTGGTGAAGCTGAAACTAACAGTGTGAGTATATAAGAAAGAACACCAGCATTTTTAACAGGAAAATACCCGTTGCTCTTTAGTACAGAACTATCAACTCTGCTCGAAAGTATTGAATTTCAGTGATAATTGTCCTGGTGTATTTGTTAAGAGCATCACCGCTGTTAAGATAAAGCTACAGATTGCAAGAGAATGCAGCGCCACAATTACGTGACGAAAATAGTGGTTTCTTACTACATATTGCGTTTGTAAAAATTGCACTCATTTGCGTCGTCTTGTCAATTGTAAAAACACTCAAATATCCATCAATGAAATAACTAGATCATATGCTGAAGTTTTATTAGTTTTGCTTGTCTTGTTGCATTCGTGATTTTGTAGGTTTTGGTTTTATCTATTTGGCACGGCACCGTTTCTGTTTACAGTTTTTTTGTAGTTACCTGCAAGAAAAGTCAAAAATACAAGGAAGCCTGAAGAGCTAAGATCTAAAAGCACACTCATTAACGCTACAATGAGCCGAATATCCGACCTCGAATCTTGCCGGATATCCATTTTATCTCTAATTTGAACGCCAGGAAATAGTGTGCTCAAAAATTTAAGTATCTTGGAATTATTTTGGACCGCAACCTAAAATTTATAGAATATGCTGAGTATATGTGCGGAAAATTGCTAAAAAGATTGAATTCTTTTCTGGCGTTCGAAGACTTCTGAACATAAATCCTACCTCATTTTAATTATTGTTCTACGTTATTAGATGCAAGTAATGTTGGAGTTAAAATGAGATTACAGCGTTTACAAAATAATGCAATGTGTGTCATGCAGCTTTAGAACACCAATTAGATGAATGTTAGATGTACTATGCTGGGGCTGAACGTAAAACAAACATTGAAGGGTAAGTTATTGTCGGAGTACTTGACGCGAAATGTCTTGTAGATACCCAACCTTATAAGTGAGAAGCAATGAAGACCTGAGGCCAGAGAGATGGAGAAGATGGTGCTGCATCAAAAATTCATTAATAATAATAATAATAATTTATTAGCACTAAACGTACTTTTCACAAAAACAACACAATTATTTATACTACCTTTTAACAAATTTCTATGACATAGCTCGATAATATTCTATACAAAGTTTTACAAATACATTTACGTTTCTTTCTTCCTTTATCACTAGTGGAAAATTATTATACAAGTGAAACCCATATTAATGAATTTGTGTATCTAATTTATTGTAGCTAAGTAATCTTATATTTAGATCTGCATTCCTTAGATTATATGGCTGCGCATCCGTCACCAGTGTTATTTTCTGTGTTAAATATGGCGGCAGATCCCCGTTCTTGATCCTAAATATAAATTATTAAGATCAATTCTCTGTGTCACATTCATCCACTTCAGAGTTGAGAGCATCCACCTAATTGAAGTGTATCTACTACATTGCAAGATTATCCACATTGCCCTATTCTGATGTTTCTGTAGTCTGTTCTTCGCTGTACGTGTGCATAGAACAAGTACCGTCGAGCAGTATACGAAATGATGTTTTATAGTGACATTGTAGTGAAACTGATTTTCTCAACCGTCTAAAATATGATATCTTTTTTCCAATCTTTTTACATACATAATCCACGTGTTTATTGAAATTTAGTTTATTGTCCAACATTATACCTAAATACTTAATGTCATCAACTACTTCAATTCGCTTATTCTCAATTGCGATCGACACATCTACTTTGCTGTTTATTATCATACATTTTGATTTGCTAGTATTTAATTTCAGCCGATTGCTATCCATGCTTTAAAAACTTTGTTCAGATCGCTTTCTATTTTTCCTTTGATATCATCTATATTTTCCTCAGTACAAAATATCAGTGTATCAGCAAACAGAATGAGCTTTGAGTGGGCTATCGCTTGCTTTAAGTCGTTTATATAAAGCAAGAATAATAGTGTTCCTAAGACTGATCCCTTTGGAACCCCAATTTCAGTTTAAATCGTTGTTGAGCGAGCTTCGTTGACCTTTGTTTGTAATGTATAGAGGTATATTTCAATTGTTTGCGCAATCACATTAAAAAAGAGGTTTTTAAAAGAAAAGGGTTTATATTTGCAAATGTGTCATAATAGTATCATATCAGAAATTTAATTTAAATTTAATTATATAAGTTGAGTTTAAACTGGCTGAATTATATTAAATGTAGACTGTTCCAAAGTATTTTTTATACAATAACTAACTACTAACATAGTGCGATGCTGCAAGTTTGTGTTTTTGTGCAATACGGACAAGGTCCATGCTGCAGTGATGGCGCCACATGTCACACTGTACGTTCAACAATCTCAGGGATAAATTCGCCGGTTAACTAATTTTGAAATAAAGTAGTGTCGATTGTCTACCTCGTTCGCCTAATTTGAGTGCGTTAGACGTTTGATTTTTACTACAAACAGTCCCTCAACTAAAGGTCAACTTTGTCATGAAATCGAGCAAATAATCCTACAAACGTGTTAGAAAGTCAGGGTTTGTGCCGCCACCGGAGGCGCCCATTCAACTGATATAAGTTCACAGTAAGCAATACAAAATAATGGTATCACATTCTTCACTTGACATGTCCTCTAAATATTTTTTTATTTGATTTGCATGTCTTTGATTTCAGAATTACCTTTTTCCCCTTTCTTTACGTTTTTCTGGCTCCATTCGATTGCTCCTTTTCCAAGTGCTAGTGAGAACACAGGCTTTTTGTTGTTCTTTCTCCCTCGTGCTAACTTAATTCTATAAATTCAGCTTTTTGAAAAGTGTGCCTTGTTAATGTTATTCGTATTCAGTACGTTTACATGACTATGTACTTCAAGTAGAGATCAAGTAATCAAAATATTATATAAACGCACATTGACTTGTATACTTGAATCAAGTAAATCACAAAATGTTTATTCAATTTACTTGAAAAAATTCATGTAAACGCAACTGCAGCACTTGAACATTTTTCATGTCTGCTAGTTATGAAAATGGTAAAGAGGAACAAAACGGGGATTTTTGTTGATAATTCAGATTTTGTGATTTTTGGTAAATTTCAAGATAAGTAATTGGAATTAATTCAAGCAAAAACCCTGCTTGAGTTTCAAGTTGATTTCACGACAAGTACTGAAGTATTCATGTAAACGTACTGAATCAGTGTTCTCGTACTTTTTCTAGTCAAGTCGATAATAAAAAATGTAAAATTTGAAACGAAGTATTTATGCTGTTTGGAGGATAATGAAATAGCTAAAAATGTCAATAACTACTTCATTGACAGTATAGAACGGATCCATCAGTCGTGTCCCAAAATCAATCCAGTAAAAACCAAGTAAAAAAGCTAGAATTGGTCTAGGACCAATTCTTATGATACCCTAGATGAATGCCCTTATGAAATTTCGTATTGTCACCCTTCTGTGCAAGTTTAATTTTTGAAGTGGTTTTTCGCATATATTTTTAGAACGGTTTGTCGGACAGAAAAAATTGTTATAACCGATTTTATAGGAATTTGTATTCTGAAGAAGTTTTTAGTGCAATAAAAATGTCTTGGACTGATCGTTTTCATAGTATACGTAAAAAACCTAAATTTTTAAATGGCAACACCAAGAAGGAGTTGCCCGAATTACTGCATTTTTGAAATTTTATTTGCTAGTGCAATGAACACCATGTACCAAATTTCAGCTCTCTACGTCAACGCGTTCTCAGGCAGTGTTCAAATATATAGCGGAATACGAAATTTTTGTATGGTAACCCCACGAAGGAGTTGTCCGATTTGTCTCATTTTCGAACTTATTTTACTTTTTTTTTTAAAAGTGCGTGTAAAAAATTTCAGCTCTCTAAGTATACGCGTTCTCGAGTTATCGTGCGCACGGACGGACGGACATGCAAAAATCAAAATAACTTTTAATATTATGCGTGGGTGTCCCATCCATTTTGCTCTACGATTATTATTTCGAGGTGTTGCAAACGGAATTACGAACTTAGTATACCCTATAGATTTCATCTAGGGTATAACAATAAACCAATAAAAACTCGCGTATTTCCAATGTAAAACTTTATTGACCCGCTTAAATTAGTTTTATTACATGAAGACAGTAACTCGCGATCGAACTGAATTAAAAACTAATTAATTGGACACCGAACCGTTATCTCCAAATAAAATCCAACTTCTAACTGTGCAACCCGATCTACCGAATCGACCGTGCTCACCTCCATTCAACCAGGCGGAAGCGAGTTTGACCCAGTGATCAATGCAATACCTTGCAATCATAAGTACAAAGTATTACGCTAATCACTGCCGACAGCTGCATGTAAACAAAAATTTAGTCCAGCTGAGTATTTCACTATGCGAAGTGAATTACTTAACCATGACTCAATGCCGAGTTACATACAGCAGTGGATGTGACAGTTTTCAAGTAAACAATTCGCAATCGCCAGGCACTTTACTATGCGAAGTAAAATGCTTAGTTATTGCAAATCGTTTAATTACTTGTACACTTGCTGCTAGCTCGAGTCCTGATGTCACAATTCCACCAATTGAATATTGGGTCACGACACATCAGTCAATCCCACATATGAGTTATAATGATGACCTTCAACAGATAAATAAAACATTTGTTTTCCGTCACATTTCCAATGTAAATTGCGACAAAGAATTAAGGATATGAATTCTAAACGGGATTACAGTAGAACTAACACTGTTTTTGGATAATTGTAATCTAATTAATAAATCTTTAATTGAGAGCTCGTTTCCTGAGGCATGGAAGGAATATATTATTATCCATGCGAAGAATTTAGGGCAATTAATATGCTCTCAACACATGAAAAAATTTCGGAGAAGGCTCAACAGCAATTGGAAAGATACTTAGAATCCAACAAGCTCTTGGTGGAACAGCAGTCGGGATTCCGAAAAGGACATTCGTGTGAATCGGCACTAAATTGGATTAGAACTCAGTGGAAAGAATAACTTCAGAGTAAGAGAAAATATTAGGGGTTTTCTTGGACTTAAAGAGATCATTTGAGACAGTGGACAGGTCGATCCTATGAAGAAGCTATATAAATATGGATTACAATGAAGAGAATATAGATGGTTAGAGTCATATTTATCAGATGGAAATCAAAGGACGAAAATTAATGAGTACAAATTACACAGACGAGAGAATAAATTTAGTCTCACAAGACTGCGTATTGGGCGGAAGCTCTGCTATTCCACATTTATATAAACAGCGATTCTTTAAAAAAAAGTTATTTTGATTATATTTGTAAAAAGGCACTAATGTGGAAGTGGAAAAGCGTAAGAGAATGAATAGTTTTGAACGTATTGTTGTTTATATTTAAGATAAAGAGTGAGATTCTACCAGAATATTTACGTAGGTATTTAAGATTTGTTGGAGACATGCAACCATTTAATCTCAGGAATGTGAATGAATTTAGATTAAATAATTTTAATACCACAGGAGTGCAAAATTTGCTGCTGTATAAAGGGTTAAACATTTATAATAAGCTTAACTATTGCAGAAATGATGAAAACTTTGGAGCATTTAAGAGATATTGTATTGAATTTGTAAAAACTTAGGTAGATGTCCTATTGGCATTAAGCTATTTGTTTATTACTAGATTGTTGTTTTTTTTTTAATATTTTATTTATTGGCTATTTACTGCTATCGATTTAATGAAGCAAATCATTGGAATGTACAAGCTTTTATATGAGCAAATAAAATTTATTTATTTACTTGGGGTTTGGGGTATCTCTAATGGCAGATTTGTATTAGATCGTCAAATGGATTTTCTATGCATTTTGTCTTACTAAATAATTCAGGGCCTTAAGCAGCAGAAGAAATGCAAGTATTAAATGGGTGTAAGACTGAGAGCGGCACGGCGCGGTATTTTTAAGTTGCCGCTTCGCGATTGCACTTGCAAAATTAAATCTATAAGTCACACAGGGATCGGCGCGGCGCGGCTAAATATGCAATTTATGGAGGTTACTCAAACACACAATTTTGCCACATAAAGATCAGTCAGTCAGAGCTCAGTCAGCCCATTTATATATATATGTCAGTGGTCATTACGATGATTACTAAATGGATCAGTTGTTTGTTTCTATCCTTGAATAAGCACCAAGATGAAATTTTTTCATTCTTTCCACTACAGAATTTAGCCCACAAGCTCAATGATTTTATTAAGGTCCTTTGACAAACCGGTGTGTATAGATAGACAGCATCACTTCGTACTGCTTTCGGGTTGTCACTTAGGACAAAGATTTCATTAATTGATAAATTGTAGTTGTATCTTTTTAACTGTATTAAGGATAAATCCCGTTTCATTTACATTCTGTTTTTTAAGCACTTAACAGAACTGCTGCAGCCACGTTATACTTCTTTATCCTGAACTGTGCGAATGTGGAATAGTCTACCATCTTCTCATCATATCAGCATCTCCACCGCTATTCTAATGTTCCCTAAACCTTTCTCACCCCTTACATGATATGCTTTGCATCACAGGGTATCCACTGAGCTTGCTTTCAAAAAGTTGATCGCCAAATGTCGATTGGAAAGTCGTTATCGAGTTCTGTGACCTCAAATTGTCGAGAACGGCAAGCTTCCCTATCGAATCGAATTCTGGAATAAGTTTCCTGCGCCAATACGAGAATGATTTTAGAGGAAATTAATATTACAACTTGTAACATCTATTTTATCTTTTTTATATCTGATAAATGTACAATTATCTGCTTATCACTTAAAATATCTTTACACAAAGATTACTTTTTCAGCTCAACTGATTCTGACTTAAAAATCCCTACATTGAAACACGAATGTGAGTGTGCAGTATTGCAGTTGCTACTGCTGATTTTTCAAGGCAGTCTTATAGGAGACCGACCAAACCAAAAACAGCACATATTTTAATTTGCTTCAAAGTCGTTCCAGGCACTCTCGAAAGCTGCATCGATGTTATCGGTATCGTCTTCTCTAAGCGATTTTTCAAAATCACGTAAGCCGTGATTAAACATGGTCCCACGGAGCGGAGCGACTACTCCTTTTTCCACGTTTTCCTCATTTTCTTCTTTAGGCAATATCATAGGTACCAAACCATAAGATCCAATTTGTGTAGAAGAGGTTGCCTCTAGACTTTGTATATCGGGCTGTAGAGGAAAAACAAGTGATAATCACCACAAAATTTTATCTATTAGATGGTTTTACCTTTTCTTCTGTATCGTTGAGTTCCTTTTGTCGGATTTCTTCCCAGTTTAAGCTTTTTGAAAAGTATGCACCATTTTGACGTAAATTGGGAAACACTCTATTCTTTGTAACTCCCGCGGAGGTCCCACCAGTGTTTCCCTGCTTTGTGTTATTAGTCGTTTTATCGCTTTGCAATGATCTCATTGGTGGCGTTATTTTTTTATTGTTACTTGTGTTATCTAAAGTTAAAAAAAAAAAAAAAAAAAAAAAAAATTAGAGAAACACAGAAGAAAACCATTAATTAAAGGCCAGATCCAAGTAATTTTTTATCCGCTTACCCCTTTGATGCAAATCATCCTCTTCTTCCGAACATAAGAAGTAATTGCACGTGTACTCATCGGGCTCATTCTTAATCAGTCCTGTTAAATTCGGCAAAGGTTCGTCTTGATTGTCATCAGACTCGTACATCTCGTCAGAATACCAGTTTTCCAACATCATATTATTAGCATAGTCGAATACACCACTCTTAGTGTCTTCCATGTCATCTTCACAGTCCTCACTTTCATTTTCAACCTCAGCAACCACTTCCTCGTTGGTCTCTTCAACTAGCTTCTCCTCCTCAGCCAATTGCTTTTGATCATCTTCCTTCTTACGTGGTCTCCGGTCTCCGTCTAGACCAATCGATCTATTGTTTCGTCGAAAACGCACAATAATACTTCTCGATTTATATGTCGCATTAAAGTTAATTTTGTACGCTGCTATTGCATCATCAACATTTGTGTATCTGGCGAATCCATAACGAGTTACTTTCATTTTTTGAGCATAACCGACATCGACTTTTTTGGCTGTATTGAACATTTTCTGCACTTCGTTAACATTTACATCACTGGGAAAATTGCCTATGTAAAGTGTATAGGGATCTATATCCTCCACTGCAAGCTGAAATCAAAATCATCCATTCTAGCATCTATACAAAGCTTTCGAACACTACTGACCTGTTCTTCCTCAAATTCGTCCCTTTTAGCTTCTGCTGAAAGCATACCTTGCCCAAATGGAATTTCGTTTATCGCATCGATAACTTGTTTTACATCTGATCCTTTTTTCAGATGAACTATGCAAGATCGCGGCGCTGCTGATTGCTGAAAATGTACAGACTCGATTGACGATGAAAATCCTTTAACAAATTCATTGTCAATCTTCGGATCTGGAAAACGAACTATAATTGCTTTATGGCCTCGTTTTGCATGATATTCCTTCTCGAGCTCTATGACCCTCTCAGCATCTGCTCTTTTCCACTCCAAGGTCGGTAAGCGCTCAGACATTGGCTTTCGGCGCTTCTTCTTGTGTAGAATTGGGCATTTCCTTAGTTTTCCATCGCCTGCAAAAGTAAGCAATAAACTAGCTGTAATATAGCGAAGTTGCCCTAGCATATAATTGCGCAAATGCGATCTATTCCTTTTGTTGATCTAAGATGTACGAAATGTGTTTTAGCACTTACCAGTCATACTCAATCCAGGTTGGCCATTAAAGCGATATTGTCTTGCATTTTCAATTAGATTTAGCGATTTCTTCTTTATATTTAAAGGAATATTCGCAAGCAAACCGGAATGTGGTGGTTGAGATGCTACGGGTGGGGATGTACTACTTGGCGGGACGGACCCAGACCCACGAAGAAATCCCCCTCTCCTGTATTTTCCAAAGCCCCTTCGGTAGACTCCTTGCCCTGCAAAGGATCCGTATCCTCCACGCCCTCTGAAATAGGATGCTGGAGGTGCTTTCGAGGTCAACGTATCAATAATTTCTTTCCGAGTCATTGGTGGGGGAGGAGGATTTTCTGGTGCTGGTGATGTTGGAAGAGGCGGTGGAGGAGGACGTGATGTATCAAACACCGATTGCGATTGCGGCATCGGCTGCTGCATTTGCCAGGCACCCATTTGTGGATACATTATACTCGCCATGTCTTGTGTCGGATAATATGCGTTCGTATTTGCCATGTAATATGTGGCCATTGGATTCTGGGACGCCAGCGCAGGAGACGCACTTCCCATAAATGAAACAGCTTGAGATTGGGAAATATTATCTTGATAGGAAGCTGTTTGTGGTTGAAAACTTGGCTGTGGCTCTTCGAATTTAATCTGTTTTTGTGAATAAAAGTTATCAACGCTATTGGGACGCTTCATTTTCACAGTGAAGTGGTCCCCTTGTTGTCAGCCTTAAAGTCCTTCAAATCACAAATAAGTGCGGATATTTCATCCAACAAACCACAATTCAAGTATCGACTTGCATATTTACAGAAAAAAAAGCTTATTATACCACAAAAAAGCAAATATGCTTGTTAAAAATAGAAACATGACACTTTTATAAGACTTCTTTTAAGGATCAGAAATCTATGATAAAATGGAATAAAGTAGGTAAAAACAACTTTTTCCAAATGAAGTTGGCAACGATTAAACAGCAAGAACAACTGTTTAGCCAAGTTATTTAACCTAAGTACATTCCAAGATGAAATTAACTTGGTTGTTGCATAAGAGCCAAGAACTTTTTAGCGAAGAAAGGAATTTGGCTTAGACGTGCCAAACAATAATGCTCCTTCGCGTAGTTCCTTATATGATTACCGAAATTAATTGTGTGCGTGTTCAATTAAGTCACAGTTTTTGATATAAACAATTACTGTATCACAAATTCACAACACGCAATGATTATTAAATATTATATTATCTACTCAAATCGCAAATAAACATCTATACAGCCGTGCGATGAGAAATTTCAAAAATTTCAAATACTTCTCACCCGTAAAAAGTGCCAATATCCAATACGACAAAATGATTCCACTGATTTTTTTTCGTGTTTTTATTCATTACGTAGAATGAACTGAAAATGACACTTGACATGACAAATTCAAAAATTATTTTACCGTAGTTTAACATTTTTGTTACAACCTCGAAAGTAGTTAACTAATTTGTCGTACTTTTAGGCGTATATTATCACGTTTATTAATTAAAAATTAATTTCAGATCATTTTGTAGTTGATGAGGATGAGGAGAAAGAGGATAAATCGAAATGAATATGGTGAAAATAAAAATACGACAAATTTGTTGTGAAATGTCAAAATATATGACAAAAATGTACGCCTAAGCCATGATACATAGATATCAAGTAGGGCCGACTTTTCTATAAATCGGTGTCTGCGTCATATGGAGACAAATGTCATTCAGTGAGATCTGTCATTATCTCAAGTTGAGATTATTTCAGAAAGATATAATTTGAGATTTTGTATGTACACACAATGTCAAATTATTACTTGGGACGAAGATGAGTCAGTCATATATTGAGATGTATACAGGTTCCACCTCCTGGAGAACCACTCGTTCGTTTCTCGATAGGTGCTGCAGGTAAACAAACACTTCAGTCACCACTTTCACCATCGCTACCTGTTATTGGGAGTCTGTTCAGAGTAATACACTATAGTGACTATAATCGTCTTTTGCGTTCAGAGCAGCCAAAAAGAAACATTTCCCTCTCGCTTTTAATAGAAAAATGTGTTCAGAGCGGACGCTATAGTCACTATTGAAGCACTTTTCTTGATATCACTCGGGACTGCCTCAGTATCATTCCTGTCGTGCTTGAATGTGTTAATTGTCAAAGAGCATATAAAATTTTCTTACATATGAATATTTTCTTTCAAATTGTTGAAGTTACGCTATTGCCAAATTCACATATAGTGTGTTGCTTTGTCATAGCCCACACTCTGAAGTTTTTACTGGTGAGAAGCATTCGGGGGTAGGAAAAATTCTGCACTACCAAGTTTCGATCGGGAGTACGGGCAGCATACCAATACTAATGCAAGCAAATTAGCTCCGGCCATTTTGAAATTTCTGATTGGACGGCTGTACCGTAACCCCCGGAATCCCCATGAATAAAGTCGAAAAAAGAGAGCAACGCCGGTCAGCAGGCGACATTCAGTCTTCTTGCCTTAACTTACCCCAGGAGTTTTTCTTATAAAAGTTGCTTGATTTTGTTCAAAATCCAATTTATTTGAAGTTCGTAGAGGAAAGTTGCAAAATCAAAATTTTGGCCATAAAAAATTAATTTTTGCAACAGAAGAGACAGGTGATTGGAACGCTATAATTTTCATAAATTTGTTTTACATGCTATTTTTTTTAAACTATTATAAAGAAAAGATATTTGGCTGCAATTTGTTTTATAACTTCATTTTTCTGTGGGAGGACAGTTTTGGAATTTAAAACCTGTTTGTGAAATTTTAGTTTTTCTTCCATTACGAGTATATAAAAAGCAGTGAGAGTGAGCTCTTACTGAATGCTGTACCCGGCACGTTAAGGCCTTTTAATATGTCGGCGACTTCATGGCTTGTATTATATCCTAGGGGCTTCGGCTGTACAGATGTTTACCTGCGATTTGAGGTGTTAATATAATAATTTAATTATCATTGGGTGCTGCGAACTTGTGATACAGTTAATGATTATATCAAAAACCGTGACTAAATTGAACACGCACACAATTAATTTCGATAATCATATAAGGAACTACGCGGAGCAACATTATTTAGCTGGCACGTCTAAGCACAAGGCGAGGATATTCCTTTCTTCCTTAGTTATGTTAAGTGTAATTATGAGCAAATGTAAAAATTTTTGAGATAACGAATTGTAATATTTGAATTATTTTAAACACTAATATTGTATTAAATAGTATTATATTATGCTAATAAATAAATAAATAAATAAAAAATAAAAATTTTTCTTGTGGGAAGGCCATAAGGGTTGGCGGCCGATGGGGTTGAACCCTGCATATATAAACGTGGTTTGTAGCTGCATGCTGCTGCTGTCGGTATTTCTTCGGTCCTTGCAAGTTGCGAGTCACGACTCAGGTTGTGCTTGCGCTCTTTTCGGCAAAGATAAGACAAAAGCACTGAGTAAAAATATGAATTTTATAACAAAAATAAATCATCTGGGCAGATATCGATGTTGTGGTTTTCTACAAAAACCTCTAGCAAAAAGTAAAGATTATTTCATAACGATATAACTAAAATTCTAAATAACTTTATTTTTAGAAAATTTGATTTTCAATTCATGTCGAAAAATATCTTTTTTACCTGGATCACGGACAAGTGTAGGAACCGAAAAGAAATTAATGGAAAAAGATGAAATACCGGTGGGATATGGAATTATATACCGAGCTCCTATGGAGTATTACTTAAAAGCCACAAAAATTATTACAACAATCACTGCTGTAGGAATTGGATTATATGCTTTATATGATTATGATATGACTGGACAAAATTTCTCGCAAAGTGGTTCTGTCCATGATGAGAATTTCTTTGGGTTAGTTTCGGAGCAATCTGATTTAGTTTACTTTACTATAGGATTTATATTTGTTACAATTGCTCTTCGAGTAATGCTAAGCAAGTATCCCTTAAGAATATACAGGAAAGAAGATAAGTATGGTGGTTTCATGCACTAGTAGGCATATGACTAATTTATTGTCCTGCTCTTTTAGATATATCGCAGTCTTTGAAGGACAAATACCGTTTATTAATTCCAAAAAGGAATTCCATAAGGGGGAAGTTGCTGAGACAAAGTCAATTTTTCTCAACCCTTGGAGGGACTCAATGTATAAGATGAAAGATACTAACGTAATACTACTTTTAGACTACTTTCGCACTTCGGCTGATTTTACTGAAATGTTTAAATAGAAGCAGGATAAAGTATAAAAATTCATTTGTTTTTGAGTATTTTAGAAGTGAATAGAAAGAAAATTTACTTATTAACATCCCGGCAAACGAGCTACGTCTTAAGACGATGAGTGTCACCGTGTGTTTGCCATTAAATTTGTCATCTCTTCGCATTCCGAATGTGTTCATTTCTTCAGAACGCATAGGAGTTGATGTTTACAAGCAAAAATGCATATGGTGAATTTTTACTGTGAATGATAACCGAAAAATGCTTTTACAATGATATCCAGCCTGAAAAGGGATGCCAAATACTACCGTCTGGTAGTAAAGCGAGTAATAATACTATGTTAATGTTAACAGTCTTTATTTTTTGCATCCATATTTGTCTATTTGATCATTTCTCACTGATTTTATGTTTTGCTTAATGTTCACTTTATTATAAATAAATGCTTTTGGATTTAATGATTTGATAAAGAAACAGAACCTCATAGAGACATCGAGGTCCAAGACATTTTGCACGCATCCAAACATTTTACGGAGTATTGAATAATTCGAATTCTTAAACAATTCAGTTAACAACCTGAGATATCTGTTACGGTTATTATACAAAAATAGTTTTATTGCATTATGTTACTTTGCTTGCTAGAATGCACGTCAGTCTTTCATACAAGAAAACGGAAGATAAAGTATCAATTTCACAATGCACTGATTTTCAACAGATGTATTGGGGAGACTACGTGTACGCCTTCCAACTATGGCTTATTCCCGTTGATACGAGCAGCATTTCGACACACATAACAAGCCTTGTCATGTACCGTACTATAGTGCTCATTAAATCAAAGTTCTAAATGTGAACTTTTCTCGTCGAATTGTGCGCACATAGTTTCCGTATATAACGACTCGATTAACATAGGTAAATCCACCTTAAGGGTTCCATAGGGCTATGCATAGGGTCCACTTATCTGTACATACATCGTTCACCAAGGCAATATGGCAAATCACAGACTCCTCCGCCGCCTCTGATTTCCTATAATATTACACCCTGCAAGCTTGGAGAAAATAAGTCTATAAGACTAATGCTAATATGAATGATATTGCATCGATATATCTAACCGCTGCCGCTCAGAATTATCTCCAATGCAAAGAAAGCTGGCGTGTATATTTACCCCAAGTCAGCAGCGTAAAAGAATAAAATGTAAAAAAATATTGGACGTAAGCAATCTGTTTCTGATGTGAAATAAATATCCGCAAGGAACTGAAAGTAGTCGTTACAGAGCTTTCTGTTGGGAGAACAAAATGCAAGAAATACCCAAACGTCTGTACTACAAAGTGATAAGAATAGGTCTTCGCAAACACAATAGCTCACTGATCTCGGCTAAATATATCGTAGATACGAACCAACATTTTTTTCAATGCAAGCAAGAATCATTTTTAAAGGCTATCCCTGAACCACCCTGAACTCTACATCTATAGAATACAGTAATAGTGATTCTTTTCAACAAAACAGAACAGGCACTGAACTGAACCAGAAGCTGTCAGATCTACACCGAACTTAGCTAGTCCCCGCTGAAATGAATGCAAGAAAGTAGCGTACCTGAAAATGTTTGTCCATTATGATTTGAATAAGGAACTAAACCACTTTAATAAAATAACTGCCCTTTGATAAAATGTACACACTTCTTCTTCTTCTTCTCAAATGCCGAAAAGTACAAGGGTACAACGTACAACTATACGCCTTTAAAGCCCAATTCAGAATCCGCACAACATGCATCAACGCAGCATGCAGCAGCTGTGATGCAAGGTTTGATATCATGGCATGCATCATGATGCAAGAGTTTAGAAATTTCAAATTTTGATGCATGCTGCAACAGTTCTGCCAACATACTGAGGTATAAAATAATTTCAAATCTAATTTATATCATATTTCGTCCAGATCTATGTTTTTTAAAGAAAAACGACTAAATTAAAATTATGCACAATAGAAAAACTCGGTATTAAGGTGTTATGTTTGTAAATAAATGTGAATTATAAAAAATGTTAGCATTACAAAGTTTCCTACATTGCTTGCTGCGCCGATTGATGCATGCTGCGTCGATTCTGAATGGTTGAATCATGGTTGAATTATGTTTTAAGTTTATTTAGTGCCTGTTAAAATCTTCATATTATTTAAAAAAACAGAAATGAAGTGCTCGGTCAGTGCTTGCAAATATAAATTGAATTATAAACTAGGAAAATCATGTTTCAGGCAACTGCACTATCTAAATTATCATTTTTGTTAATAGAAGCAAAGATTTATATAAATTCATTATGTGAATTATTTCAAAATAAAGTAGAAAAAGAGCATTTTTTACCGCACAAAACCTTTGTATACTTTTAGCCAAGTTGTTTAGAATAGAGATGGCGTGTAAATGCATGTAAAGCATGGCCTACCAACACAACCAGAAATTCATTACGCAAAATCTGGCTTATCAACCTTCCTGTTTGCTCTATATTCTAAGCTATACGCCAACCGCTGACATGTACATAAATGGATTGCCGTTAAAGCAAAAATGCATGAAAGCAAATGGCACACTGTCATATTCCTATCTCTTTTCGTGAGAGCTTACTATCCCACTGAACTGTAGCGATTCGGAATGAGAAATTGCTTGAAGTTCAGAGGTTTTCCAGAACTGGCAACTTGGTCACAGTATATTTATACAAACTACTGAAAAGTTAATTTTAGAATTTTAATTAAAAAAAAAATCCTCAAAATTTCTCTCCTAAGATGGAACTATTAAGTATGATACGGATGTAAATGAAGGAACAGTGCTATAGTAAATTAGAGCCAGAACAAAGTCCTTTTCTACCGCGAGCAACTAACATTACTAAACAATTACAATTACGACTGATCTGTCGACTGCAACTTGATTTTAAGTCGAAGTCGACGCTGAGGTGAAATTTGTAATTAAATTAAAGCGTCAACTGCTTGAACAAACCACAGGTCCCGACTTCTGTGATTGAACTGAAGTTGGCCGCAGCCAATACCACCTTTGCACTTTGAGCAAAGTTTTGTTTCAATCGCAGTCGCAGTCGCAGTCGAGGTCGAAGTTGCAATTGTATCTTACCACATGCATTTCCCATTTGGGCGAAGTCGTAGTCGACTGATAAGTCGTAATTGTATTTCAGGCCTGACTGTATAACTGATTTACCCGGATGCAGATGAATTTAATGACTCCTTCAAGGAACTGTTTTCCTTTTCATATGAATGTGACCACATGAGTATGTGATCTTAATTTCTGTGCAGTTGGCCAAAGGTATGTGGAGAGAAAATCAAATACCTGAGTAAGAAACAGGATTTGAATAATGTTAAAATCAATTCATCCCGTATCTTAAAGCGAATTCATCAGTTCGGTCGTAGAGTATTTTCTACTAGTTTCCGCGTGTTATTCAAACCTGAATTTCTAAGATCACTGACTTGTCACCATAATTTAAGGCTTTCGGTCATACTATTGCACATATATATTGTTACGTGCAACAGAAAGAGACAACTGGTGACATCTACTGGCAACGGAGAGTAAACAACTTCAGGTTCGGAGAATCGATGATGGAATCTTCGGGAAGGCTCAGAAATAGAATGAATAGAATAGTCAAGAAGCTTCTGGAATAGAAGACTCCAGAATAATCTGGACAGTTTCTAGGGTATAAATATAACAGTTGTCACCGTCAGGAAAAAGAGTCTTGTCTTAGAAGTTGCACTGTTAACAAGCGAAAGTAATAAAGAAGCGAAAGTAATAAAGAAGCGATAGTAATAAAGAAGCGAAAGTGTTGTAATTGGATTGTGACAATTGAAAGTATAGTATTAGCGATAATTAAAGTTGAGTTGATTAATTGAATAATTGTGAATTTTATATGATTAGAGTGAAATAAAGAGCTTGTATATTAAATATTGTGTTTTAAATAACGAACCAAAGGCCACGCTCGCAACAATATGAAAGAAAATTTAAATTGGTATAAGAATTTGGCACTTACATTTTGTGTAGCTGGGGAATCCACCGCCAGAGGCGCCCCCTTTAGTGTTCCGCAGTCTCTAAAAAAAAAAATTGCAGAAGAAGTTTTGGTTTCTGTCCGAATGCCCGAGGCAGCCCTGAGCTGCTGATGGTCGCCTACTATATCGATGCGATACAAAAATATTCCTACTCAAGAGACTTATTCCTGATTTAAGTGTAACAAAATCTTTCAGACTATGTAGGAGCTTCCTTAATCTGCTTAGGAAACTCCACTAAAAAAAAGAAAAAAAGCTAAAATTGGTTTAAGACCACTTCTTATGATACCCTAGATGAATGCCCGTATGAAATTTCGAATGGTCACCCATTTGAGAAATTTTGATTTTTGCAGTTGTTTTTCGCATATACATATTTCTAGAACGGTTCGTCGAGCAGAAAAAATGATTATAACCTATTTTATAGGACTTAACATTCTGAAGAGGTTTTTAGTACAATAGAAATGTTTAGGACTGATCGTTTTCACAGTATCCGTAAAAAACCTAAATTTTTATATGACAACACCAAGAATGGGTTTCCCGATTTATTTCATTTTTTTCATTTTATTTCGCATATATTTCTAGAACGGTTCGTCGGGTAGAAAAAATGATTATAACCAATTTTATAGGACTTCACATTCTGAAGAGGTTTTTAGTACAATAGAAATGTTTAGGACTGATCGTTTTCACAGTATTCGTAAAAAACCTAAATTGTTATATGACAACACCAAGAATGGGTCTTCCGATCTATTTCATTTTTTAAATTTTATATTATTTACTATTACTATAGAAACACCACGTACCAAATTTCAGCTCTCTATGTCAACGTGTTCTCAGGCAGCGTCCAAATATATAGTAGAAAATGAAATTTTTGTATGGCAATCCCACGAATGAGTTGCCCGATTTGTCTCATTTTCGAAATTAATTTTACTTTTTTTTTTTAAGTCCGTGTATAAAATTTCAGCTCTCTTAGTACACGCGCCCTCGAGTTATCGTGCGCACTGACAGTCGGACATGCAAAAATCGAAATAACTTTTAATTTTATGCGTGGGTGTCCAATTCATTTTTGTCTACTATTATTATTTCTGTGCGTTACGAACGGAGTGACAAACTTAGTGTACCGTTTAGATTTCATCTAGGATATAAAAATATGGCTGAATCTTGAGTGCTAAATTACTTTAAATGTCTAGTTCTACTCAGTTCAAATTTTAGGTAGGTATCGAATAAAAAAAATTCTTTCTCTCGTTTTATATAAATATTTTGATCTGGCCTCCGTTTTTAATTTCTTCCATTTTCGAATATTTTTAACTTGGAATTAGTTGATCCCGAATCTAGCAATGTCATATATTATATATCTGTAAGTTTATTTTGCATCTAGGCTATTTTAAATATTTTTATCTTAATTGAGTCCAAATTTTATATATGTAGGTAATCCTGTTCTACCTTAATGCTATGAAATCAAAATGTCAATATCTAATTCAACTTCTCATACAGTATCTATAAAACCTCTTGTAGAGGTACTATCTCCTTGAAGCAATAGATATGGGGTGCCGCTATTGCCGTCCCGTAACTGGGAAATAGTCTTAACGGCTGATGTTTGCACGTGGGGTGATTATTTAGTTGAGTAGCAACGTCCGTGATTCAGGCCTATGAAGGCCCTCTCCAGACTCTCGCGGAGCAATAGCAAAAATTAATATCTTCTCGTTCAAATGCAGAAGGATGGTTTGCAAACACGCAAACTCCGCACAGCAATTGCCGATCAGTACGCTTCGCCTGGACCCCGTGTAGCGTTCTTCGTTCAAATGAAATCTCTGCCACGATAATGAGGTTACCTATCCATGTGTTTTATTTTTTATTTCGATAGTATATATATTCCAGCACTTTTGCAACACTACCTGTTATCATTTCCTTAATATCTTTCTGAATGTTCAAGGTATCTTTACGAGATAAATTGTATTTGCTGAAGAAGTACTTACAAGAAAAGGGTTTTAGGTATTTTATATGCTTCCTCAAGCTTTGCTACTTTAGTTATACCTACAACCTACTAGTAAAAAAAGACTGAATTTTAATATACAAAATAATCTCTTTATTAACTTCCTTAGCGCGAACACAAATGTGACTCATTGATTAAACTCGAAGCGGAGCAAAGTGAATTTCGTAAGATTACATCATCCTTTTTTTGACAGAATTTGTTTCTGTTGATATCAGCGCCAATTGTGGTTTGACGAGTAAATTAACAATTTGGTCTGCCACAGCTACTCCCTTCCCCGTAAATTGCCGGGCCGACGAATCTAACTGTCTTTTTATTTCTGTATGTTCTTACTGGATGATCTTGTTGAAGCCATGTGTTATGTTTGTCGATGTTATGAAACGAAGTTTATATCTCTGTGTCATCGATAGTAATATAAGCTGGTTTAAGTCGCTCCGCCGATAATGTGACCTCATTTTCCTTATTTTTAAAATAAAATTGTAGTCGTCTATTCTGTTAATGATTTTGTAAGGCCCCGAGTAAGGTAGTTCCAAAGGATTTTTAACTGCATCTGTTCTCAAAAATGCATGAGAACATTTGAATAAATCTGTGAGATGAAACATTTTAATTTTCGTATGATGTGCCATAGGTCGTTGTCGTATAGCTCGGATGTGTTCTCTGAAATTCTCCTGGAATCTTCAATGGTGCTCCGTACAGGTATTCTGCAGCAGATGCTTGTAAATCCTCTTTATAACATGTCCTCAGTCCTAGAAGAGCTGTTGGCAGTAGATCCACCCATGCTATGTCCTCTCTGCAATTTTATGCTGCTTTAAATGACCGGTGCCAGCGCTCAACCAAACCGTTTGACGAAGGGTGATATGGACACGTGTGTATGCGTTTTGTTCCCAATATGTTTGTCAAAGTTCTAAAAAGACAACTCTCGAACTGCGTACTCTGGTCAGTGGTCAACGTCTGTGGAGTCCCATAACGCAAGATCCAGGAGGAATAGAAAGCGGTTGCAACTGTTTCTGCCGAAATATCCTTTAGCGGCATTGCCTCGGGCCATCTAGAAAATCTATCTATCATAGTTAAGCAATACCTGTAATATTTGTAGAAAGGCATTATTACTATGTCCAGATGAACATGTGCAAAACGATCATCGGGAACTTCAATTTTTCCGGGAAGGTTCCTATGGTGACGATGAACCTTAGATCGCTGATAAGCGATGCAGTTCCGACACCATTCCAGCACATACATTTTAATGCTGGGCCAGATGTATTTCTGACGAAGTTGGTGAGATGTTGCTCTTACACTAGGATGTGAAAGTCTGTGGATAGAACCAAAGATCTGCTTTCTCAATTTTTGTGGAATGTAAGGACAATTGTATCCTGTTGAAACATCGCAGTAAATTCTTGTCTCTGGATCAAGTAGTCGTTTCTTTAGAATTAATGATGAGCTTCCTTTTAACAGATGTTTAAGCTCTTCGTCCTTGTCTTGTTCTGCTTTAAGCACTTTATTATCTACCATGGAGGGCATACCTATCGCACTGATTCTTGAAAATGCATTAGCTACTATGTTTTCTGAACCAGAAATATGTATTATCTTTGTTGAAAATTGAGATATAATCCAGGTCTCTAGCCTGTCTAGATGATGCTTTATTTAGCTTTTGTGTAAAGGCATAAATTAGTGGCTTATGGTCTGTTCTTATTAAAAAATTTCGTCCTTTCAAAAAATGTTTAAAAAATCGAATTGCCTTATATACTGCCAACAACTCGCGGTCGTAAGGGCTATAAATCTTTTCAGCAATTTTTAACTTTCTTGAAAAAAATCCCAATGGCTGACCATGATTTTCCCGCAACTGTTCCAATGACGCACCAATCGCTGCATCTGACGCATCTGTTGTTAATGTGAGCTTAGCTGTTGGATCCGGAAAAGCCAACTGTGTCTCGTGTAGTAGACTCTCCCTGCAGGACGTAAATGCCGCTTCAGTTTCCGTAGTACAAGCAACTGGTCTTTTATAATTTTTTTTAATCCTGCAGAAGTGAACTCAAAGGTGCGTGCATGTGGGCAGCCTGGGGTATACATCGCCTATAATAATTAATTATTCCCAAAAAACGTCGAAGCTCTAATAACGTGTCTGGCTTTTTATAATTGCTCAATGCAGCTACTCGGTCCGGTGGTGGTCGTAGACCATTTTTACTTACTGAAAAACAAAGACATATTACTTCTGGTTGGCCAAGGATGCATTTGCTTAAATTAATTCTGAGGTTGTTCTATTGCAATCTTTTAAAAATTTGTTTTATATGATCTCAATGTTGAACTGGGTCCTCAGATGCGATGATGATATCATCTATATAGCAAAAAACAAATGGAAGATCTCTAAATATAGAATCTATAAATCTTTGAAATGTCTGCGTTGCATTTTTGAGCCCAAATGGCATAGTGAAAAACTCAAAAAGGCCCATTGGCGTAGTTATTGCTGCCTTTGTAATGTCCTCTGAAGCCATCGGTATCTGATAATAAGTCTTAGCCAAATCTAAAGTTGAAAAAATTGTTTTTCCATCGAAAATCTGTGCTACCGGATATCTATCAGGAATCGTTTGCGCATTCAACTTTCTATAATCCCCGCACATGCGCCAGCTACCTGTTTTCTTGGGTACCAGATGAATCAGGCTTGCCCAGGAACTGCTCGAAATTCGAAGAATTCCTGCCTGTAACAGTTCATTGACCTAGCTTCTTGCGGCCAAAAGTTTGTCACCGACGATGACGCTCTGCTACGGGTTGGCCCGTGATGCAAATGAGGTGTTGCACTAAATTATTATTATTATTATTAGACTTCTGGATCACTTTGGTGTGCGATGCGGTGAAATTTGTTTAGGATATCGTGAAATTTAATTTTATTATTAAGAACAGTTATTCCATATTCAAGTAGTTTTCCAATCCTGGCACCCGTTGATAGTCCCGTTATCTCGTCCCTTATCTTGCTGTTTGTTAGATTCACCAGTATGTATGTGGTAATAACTGAAGAAATCAGCACCAATTATGGCGATGTTTGTGTCTGCTATGATCAAAATCCATTTGAAAGATCTTCGGAGGCCAAGATTTAGTTCCATGCTTCGAAAGCCATAGGTCCTTATTTCGCTTGAATTCGCCGCGAAAAGCGTATGAAATCTGGCTGCAAGTACGTAAAGGATGTTTCGGAATTATTGACAAAGATGATCCTGTATCGATGAGTTTGGCCAGTTTTGACATCTCTGATGTATAAACGGTTCTCGTTATTGAGGCTTGAGTTGATAGACTCGCTGTCACGTGCTACCTCTTGCACTGACAGCGACCTTAGTTTAAAAATGATTTAGCTTCATAGCTGCAAGGAGATGTACAACGCGTAACTTTTTCTCCAAACCTACGATGATAAAAACACATTTTATTTTCAATCGCTGGCTGTTGACGTTCTCGAGAACGCGAATTACGTCATTGTAGTTTAAGTTGCTTGTTGAGATTCGTGATTATGGATTGAAATTGCTCCATTTTTGTCGTTAATTTATCTATTTGTTGTTCTAAAACACCGATACGATTTTGTGTGGTATCATTTATTGCTGGGTTATTAGACATTCCCATAATCTTTCTACAATCACTGTTTTCTACAATTTTATCTACGATGTTTGTCAGTTTGTCAAGCTCAACGTCCTCACTAGCCGATAAGACGTATTTGACACTAATTGGCATGCGATTCATCCACAGCGATTGCATAGCTTCTTCACCTATGCCTGGTGGAGCTATACTCCTCATTTCTCTCAACAACTGGGATGGCCTTTTTGTCAGCCAAATCTAATTCTGTAAGGACCTTGTTTATTTGTTTTTCTTTCGAAACTGCCTAACAGGATACAATTTGTTCTCTGATTGTTTTATACTTATCTGCAGCCGGTAGATTTCTGATGACGTTGGATATCTGTGTGAGCACAGTTGGATCCAACTGCGCGAGCACCGCATAAAATTTGTCCTCATCATTTGTAATCCTGCATGTGTGAAATCGGGCCTCTATTTGCAGGAACCAAAGCTCTGGATCTTCACGCCAAAATCTTGGAAGTCTTAGTTGCGTTGTTGCATTCTCTCTTTGATTTGCCCTGCTGTCCAGCGTGGAGTTGCTTGAACTCAAAAGTTCCGTCATAATCAAACGCCTTAGTAATGTTCAATGTACCTTCATCGGGGTCACCACTTTAGATATTTTATATGCTTCCTCAAGCTTTGCTACTTTAGTTATACTTACAACCTACTACTAAAAAAAGACTGAATTTTAATATACAAAATAATCTCTTTATTCACTTCCTTAGCCCGAATACAAAAATGACACATTAATTAAACACGAAGCGGAGCAAAGTGAATTTCGTAAGATTACATCATCCTTTTTTTTGATAGAATTTGTTTCTGTTGATATCAGCACCGCTTGTGGTTTGACGAGTAAATTAACAATTTGGGCTGCCACAGAGTAAAGCGGACTTTCCTAAGGAAGGTATTTGTATGAGTTGACTTTCTTGTGAAAGAGTTGCGCCGTCAGTGCAAGGAATTGAAGCAATAACGTTTTCAAAATTGCTTGTCCTAAACGCGATAAGTGAATACTCGTTTGGAACTGAGACAACCGAATTATTTTTTGCTTACAACCTGATTTACCACATTTATGAACTTGATTTGAATCAAGAGAATGTAAATACTTAAAATGTGTAAATAAAGAATAAAATTGCTCCGTGCAGATAAAACAAAATACAAGGCTCATAATAATACTGTCTCAGTAGTTCTTTATCAAATATATATAAGGAAACCCTTTCCTTATAATAATTTTTTATACGTAATATTATACATATAAGCGTTTTCTTTGTTTTGCAGACACGTCATAACATTTATCTGTTTTATTTAATTCTGACATAAGACCCAACATTTTGTTATTTTGAATGTCAAAATCAGTGCAAATTTAAAAAAATGTAAATTTGTATGAATGTCCATACAACTTCCGATTCTTTTGAGTATTTTAAGTAAAAAATGTGGAACAGTTTAAAACAGATATCGAGCGCTTTGATAAAGTTATGTAATTCATAAAGCACATTGTAAACATAAAATTGTTTAATTTCAACGTAACTAGCACCTACCCCGAATATTATATGCAGGTTGAAAGGTACATTTAGTTTTTGCACAATTGTCAGTTATTTCTGTCACCTCATTTTGTAAATCATTCGTTGTTTTCACGAGGTACACAAAACTGTCCCTGGAGTCGCTAATTGAAAGTTTTCCTGTATTCTTGTCTATTTTATATACTCTTGATGTGGGTAGCAGTATGGAATGCAAAACTAGGAATATTAAGGCGCTTTAAATGTCTGCAACAACAAAAGGAATTCCAGGAATTTTAATTATAATGCATAATAGAATTTTATCTTTTTCAACTCCGGTTAACTCAAGGGATCTCTCCAATAACTCTTTGCTATTGCCATCTTTTACATCTCTTTTCATTATAGGGATTATTGTCTCCTCGAAATTAGTATAGTTTTTGAATACAAGACTTTCCTTATACGGAAATTTAGTTGCAAAATCGATATCTACCTGAAAAATGTAGTATTCGTAATAAATTTAAAAATTCCTGCATTATCAATAGATATCCAAAAGATTGGTTGTACAGTGGCCATTCTAACAAAATATTTTGTATATTCATGTCCTTTGTAAACTAGCCAACACGATATAAGGATGTATCCTTCCATTTTTCAAAATAATATCTTCCGGTCCTGTGATCATTTTTTCATCTCCAGAAGTGATAAAAAATTGACATTTTATTCCAATACGAATGAGTAAATTTTACCATAACTTTCATCTAGCACTGCCGTTGCATTACTCTGATCTGCGGCTTTATGTATGGAGTTTTCAGAAAATATATCATGCCTTTTGAAAAACTAGTAACTGTACCTTTAAAATGACACCTATCACGTGCAGATATACTCTGTTTGAAAAGGAATTTTCAAACTGTGCAGGTCTTTTTCGTCCTGGATCTGAGTGCCACTTTTTACTATACTCCCTTTAATTGTACTTCAAACTACGACAATTGCATGAGGTCGCATACATTTTAAAGGTGAGAACAGTTTTATGTAGTTTCATTTAATAATTATTTCATGTTTTATTACGCATTTGCCAGAAATGTCTTACCCAGAAATTCCGCCGTAAAAGCACAACCATCCAATTCCTGAAGCAATTTTAAAATTTCTTTTTCTGAAGAGTCAAAGCTGTTTGTTGCGGTTATAACCTCACTTTTGTCATTTTTTCTTACATTTGGTCCAATTTCACAATTTCCGCTTTCAGCAGTTATACTTTTTTCACCCATATTTGACGATATATTTGCCTCAATTTTGCACACATCACTTTACTTCTAAATAATGAAAAAGCAAAATCATTTGAAGGAACCACCGGTATTTTATAAAACTGTAATTAATATTTAAAATTCTGCGTAAAAACACAAACCTATAAAGTAAGACCTCCTTTCCACTATGACGGCACTAAAGAAACTCAACTGATTGCGTAATCCAAAATGTTATAACGTCTTTAGTTCCTACACACAACACATATATCGTGAGTGCACTCAGAACTCAGATCGCAATATTGTAGAGCCAGCGCACACTTGCTTAAGGTCTAAATTACAATTACGACTTATTTGTCGACTGCAACTTGATTTTAAGTCGAAGTCGAAGCTGAAGTAAAATTTGTAATTAAATTAAATTGAACAAAACAGAAATCCCGACTTCTGTGCCGCAGCCAACACCAACTTTGCACTTTGAGCAAAGTTTAGTTTCAGTCGCAGTTGAAGTTGCAATTGTATCTTGCCACATGTAATTGTAATTCACGCCTAATATTAATTTCCGCCTGCGCCTTAACTATATTCACAATAACAAGTTAGAAATTTCATAGAATCATATATGTATGAATTTCTTTTTACACATTACCCACAAACTTTCCCGTTCTTATACAAAAATGAGTCTAGAATGCCGTATTCAGTGCAGCATGTTTTCTCTTAAAACCAATTTGAGGAAAATGACAAGAAGCCAAATGTAAATTTATATTCTTTTTAATAAATTTTTTGATGATTTGATTAAATTTTATTAGTTTTGATTTTGATGAACTTGACTTAAAAATTTTCTAATCAGTTCTATGAACCTTTCTCATTATAATAAGAAAAGCATTTCACAGCGACAAAAGTACTAAAGCAAAATATTAAGATCAATGAAAAAGCTTCATTGAAATAATAAAATTGTACCTCGGAATAAGGGAGAATTTCCTTCATAGCGATGAAAGTATGGGTACTGAATTTCATTTTATTGTCACAAGAAAGCCTACCGAAATTCAACAATTTCAATTATTTTATATTCACGTAATTTTTATTAAAATTTACTGGATTAATCAAATCAATGATAGATTTTTATTGAAACAAAGTTGTGAATTTTTCTGAGTGTATGTTTAAAGTAAAAGGCTATCACTCCAATTTCTAAGAATTTTATCTGTAACATTCGCACCTTGTTTAAGGTAGAAGGCTATCACTCGAACATCCGCAAATTGTACCTGTAACATTCGCACCCTGTTTGAAGTAGAAGCGTATCACTTGAACTTCCAACAATTTTACATGTAACATTCGCACCCTGGTAGAAGGCCGTCACTCGAACTACCGAATATTGTACCTGTAATATTCGCACCCTGTTTAAATTAGAAGGCTATCACTCAAACATTCAAAAACAGCTTGTTAAGATTCGCAGCCGCTTAAAAGAAGACCACTCGCACTAGAACTTCCAAAAATTGCATCTGTGACATTCGTACCCTGTTGCTCTTGTAAAATTCGCACTCAGGTACAGAATTCCCATCGGAGCTCTAAAATCAAATTTTGTAACATTTCTTTTCGTTAAGTTATAAATAATATAAATTTGTGATTTCTGGGAAAAAATTTATATCGGTGCGAATTTTGCCCTATAGGGGGAAATTCGCACGACCATTTTTTCAACATTTTTATACTGTATGTGCATTCTCGGTTAAAAAAATGATGGTGCGAATTTCGCACTTATATGGTGAAATTCGCTCGGGTACGAATATCACTTTTACTATAGGCGTGCAAGAGAAATTCGCAATAAGTGGTGCGAATTTCTCTCACTCCTGTAGACTACATACAAATACGTTTTTAACATATGATGATACGTGATCATATGGTTTCAGGTTGTATGCATCTTGCAACAGTCAATTTCCACATTGATACAGAGTCCAGTTGGTAGTAATAGATTTCACAGTCGAATCGGGCGTACTAAACTTTTAATGATTTTTAATCTTGTAGACAAATGTAAAAAGTTAGCAGAGACCGAAAGCTTGCGTAGAGCACCATAGACTTTAAACACAAAGCTGTTTATGTGATCGCTTCATGTAGTGTACTATTTAAGATTATACCCAGGATGTTGACAGATTTTTTAAATTTTATAACACTACATATTATCGGGGAGGATTTGCGGGAAGTAGGATGTATGCAGTTCGTTTTTATAGATAACAATTGCGTTAGCCTTAGTGGCATTGAGCCATAGTTTATTATTCGCGGCCCAGCGATAAATAGAAGAGAGATTATCATTAATTTTGCATACATTATCTTCAATTAGATCGAGGGGTGAGGACAAGTATATTAGGACATAATCCGCGTACATATGATATTTGCCATAGTTAATACTTAGTAGTCGGAATATCATTTATGAAGAGTGTGAATAATAATGGTCCTAGGATTGAACCCTGCGGAATGCCGCAAGTGATGCTGATGCTGCTGGAGAGTTGATTGGTACAGAAAACTCTCTGATATCCGTTGCTAACATAGGAGGCGATGAGCTTAGAGGCCATACCAGAAAATCCGTATAACGATGATAGTGTCTCTACCATCTGTCTGTCTGTCAGGCTGGGATTACCATTCTTAGAGATAGGTATAATTTCCAATCCGAATAGTTTCCGAGATAACGGGACATTAACTTCTGAGCATTACACTCTATGATGATAATTTAAGATACCCTCGATCTATAAATGGAAACCTGTGCATGATAATCGCTCTTGACCACTTTTCAAAATACCCCGTATTGAAACCGATTAAGAAGACCTCTGCTCATCAAATTTGTCAGTTTGTGGAAACTGAGCTTTTTTACATGTTTGGATTTCCAGAAACGATAGTAACAGGTCCGCCATCTAGGATTAAAGGTACCAAAAATTGGTTTTTGCAAAATAATTCCTCAACGGTTGATCCTAGGACAAAATTGTAAAATTTAAAGAAGACTAAATTCCCTAAATCTGTTGTATAAACACTTTTTTTTGTAAATCTGATGTGTAATGAGTTACAGCGCATAAAAGTGAACATTCTTCCAAAAAAATTTATACATATAGTACCATTTATACAGGCTGATTCGTCCATTGTGGTCCATAGGTTCGGAGATTATAGTAGTCACATAGTCAAAAAAAAAAATTGTATGGCAAGGGGGGAGCGACATCTTAACCAGACTAAGGAAACGCACACTCACGTGCGCACACGAATGACTAATGAGTAATTTACGACTCACGTGCGCGTTCCATTTTTACAAACTCATGTGCGCGTGCGTGAGTCGTTGTGTCATTGTTATAGCGCACGCGTCCATGAGTTAGTAATTCAAGGGAAGAAAGCGCCCACTCGCGAAAAAACAATTTAATATTAATTATCCTCGTTTTCTACATAATGTAGGTATTTCTAACTCAAGTTGGAAATGAGCAATGAGAAATTTCGTGTGCGTTTTCTTCCCTTGAATTACTCACTCGTGAGTAATGTGCAGTGAAAGATTTCGTGTGCCCACGCGAGTTTGCCCTTTTGATATTGAATTACTCATTCGTGAGTAATGAACAGTGAAAAAGTTCGTGTGCACCCGCGAGTGTGCGCTTCCTTATATTGAATTACTCACTCAAGTGCGTGAGTAGAACGCGCAAGAAAATCCCACACAACTTATGAGTATTTGCGCTTTGATCGCACACAATTTATTACTCCCTACCCTGTATTTTAAAAAGTATAGAGTGTACGGTCACTTACATAGCTCATTGTGTGCAGAGCTTCATTGCCTTTCCAACGACTGCTCCAGGGTTGTCCTCTCCCCTCAGGAGTTAGATAATTTAGTCTTCTTCAAATTTATATTTTTACATTTTTGTCGTAGGGTCAACCACTGAGGAAGTATTTTTTAAAAATCAATTTTTGGTACCTTTAATACAAGATGACGGACAGCGCGGACCCCCGCCCCAATGGTCTAAACTTGGATTTTTCATCGGGGCCCGCACCTGAATAACATATATAAAAATCACATACTATCCCACCTTTTTTAGGGCAGAGACCTTATTTAGTCTTTATTGACTGGACTAATTATGAATTTTAAGGATTTAATTTTTTCAGAATATGGTTTGCTCAGTATTTGATTTTTAAGCGTTATAGACAGAGGTCACTGTCAATAGTGAATAAAAAAAAAAAAGACTGTACGGCGCCCAAAAGCTTCTCACATAACAATGCACAAGGTAAAAAAAGAAGAGTATTAAAGTAAGAAACAATTATTAAAATATATTTTCTTTTATTTCTTGTTTGTTTTTCTTTTTTAATTTTAAAATGTATAAAACATAATTCGGAGTTAAATATTAAATCCGAATTTGGAATTCATTATTATAAACTACGTGTATATTATAATCCTACTTACATTATTAATAATTTTCTCTTAAAAATTTCATTTTGTGAAACAACTAGGTATGCGTAGACGACATTAACAAAACTGTATCGACTCATAGTCAAAATGAAAAAAAAAGAACATAAAAAAAACAAAAAAATCAACTACAATATTACCACAATTCTTTCCACAATTTCTTTAACTAGAAAATTATTTCAACAGATATAAAATTTCTCGTTTGACACACATTTCTCATGCAATCATAATAATTTCACCTAAATTTTTTTAATTTAATATTTGTTTTTTTTTAAACAATATTTTTACAATATACATTTTCAAATAGAAAAACACTGGGCTTGTTATCATAAAAACAAAACAAAATATTGTTGAAATATGGAATACTACTATTTTTGGACAACTCTATATATAGCGCATCTCTCCAATAAAGCAATCATTTTCAGTTCAGGTTCAGTCCAAAAATTAATTAATATGGGATTTGTTACCAATTTACCGCTTTAGATCACAATCGATATAAACAGTTGTGGTATAAATTGATAAGCTGATAACTATTTAATGGTTTATTTAATTTTGGATTGCGCCTAATTGTTTATAGAGAGGCAGAGACTTCGAATGCTTCATTTTCTTTAAAAGTTTTTTTTTTTTTAATATCATAGTTGAACTTCAATCAATTCAATTTAATGATAATTAAATAAAAATACTGATTCATACTTAATTCGTATTTGTGTCATCACATCACAAACAATAGAAAATCAAAAAAAAAAAAATAAAGCAAAACAAATATTGCAAATAAACTGGGAAACTACAATTATTATTTACATGAAGGCACTGAGTTTTGTTTCTGACTATTTTTTTCGTTACTCACATTCTAAAAAAAAACATTTTCTTTTTCTTTTTTGGCATAAAACATAAAAAAGAAATCATGATTGTTGCTTTCTTATAAACAGGTCGAAGACGTAAGGCACCTTCTTTCACGTTGTTATTTTCTACCGTAACTCTAGTTTGTCCGATTTTTGTCCTTTACCACAGCAGAAGATTCGCTAGTGTAACAAGTAATGATGTTGTCAGGAACACAAAACCAATATTCGTTGGGACTTGGTTGCCAGAATTATTTCCTACAATTTCATCATGTGCACGGTGCTCATCACTTCCAGCTGTTGAAAATAAATTGGAAAACAAAAAAATTAAATTAGTTTTAAATTGTCATGAGAAATGTTTATTGGTTGATATAAAATAAAAGAATAAATCTCATGCTTAAGTGTAATACATAAATATTGACTTTAAGGTGCTCGTAAGGGTGCATCAAAATTGAGTTTGGGATTTGTTTTTCGGCAATCGTTTTTAAGATTTTGATGATTGAAAGTTTTTTTTTTGTAATTAATTATTGGAATATTTTTTTATAATAATAAAGAAAAAAAAACCTAAAAGTGTTTAATTTTTGAGATTTGATGCCGATTGCTTAGTGATTAAGGCATTTACATATGTATTTCAGTTTTCGAAAAAAACAAAATGTGTGAATGAAATTTTGAAATAATATTCGCACAATTTATAACAACGGGACTTCAACTACATAACTTTATAGGTATACAACGCACAGTTAAATGAATGGCATAATTAGGCAAACTCTTATTGCTATAGATATTGTCAGTCGAGTTGTTAAAGTCGGTGATCAAACAATCAAAAACAAATGTGCTTCACTTTGCGGGTGTTGCAAATGATTTTCAAGCCCTATTTTATATACGTAAAAGCCATATTTACATGAATTTGTTTTTTCCACTCAAACGAATGTGATAAGTGTCCTTGTGTTCCTGCAAGCAAGAACGAATAAAAATGCAAAAGCATACAATTTTCTATTAAATCTAGTGTGTATACGACAAGCAAATTATACCCATTTGGCACATATTATTCAGCAAACAATTTTTTTTTCGAATTATGTACGAGTAAGTTCGTTAAAGGAAAAGAAGATGTCGCTGTTCGCAAAAAATATGATAGAAACTTTTAATTGAGGTATAAATCAAATTTTTCTATCACATAAAGTAAAAGATTAATAAAAAACAAATCGAAAGTAATATCCAGTCATTGAAAATTCTTTTAATAGGCGTTTTAAAGTTGGAAATGACAAGTGAAAGACACGTGGCGACATCTCCTATCTAACATGTAAGCCAACTAAGTAAAGGTGACTATGATTAGTTATTGCAATGTTGGTCAAAGACATAGTTTTTAGCTACCATAATTAAAAATATGAACATAAAAAGAGAGATAAAAATGAGGCGGCTTTGGACAACCAATATTTTTAGAATCTGAAAACTATACAGGGTGTTCCCACCTAGGTGGTCCATAGAGCAGGAGCTTATAGTACTCAGATATACAAACGAAACATTGTATGGTGGGGGGGAGGAAGTCTTTATCAACCGTTTCGGTGTTACAGGGTGATTACGAAAAAAGGTAGTTTTTAACAAAAGACCCCGTATCTTAAAATATGCAGGGTATATACGATCACTATTATGAACTCATGGTCTTTCCAGCGACTGCGGAATCAGTCTCATACTCCTCTTCTCTCAGTAGTTATTGGGATCTAAACCAAAAATGTTGGAATTTTTTACATCTTTTTTTACTTTGACCTCTAGTTTTTTTAAAAAAAAAGATGTTTAACAGAACGTTGTTTTTATAAAAACAATAAAAAAAAAGTCCGAAATTTATAGTATAGATCACAATAACTCCGGAGAGGATAGGAGTATGGGGTTGATTGAGCTGTCGTTGGAAAGACCATGAAGCCCTGCCTGCAATGAGTGACTGTACACCTTGTACTTTTTGAAATTCAGGGTGTTTTGTGAAAAACTATCTTTTTTTCTTAATCACCTTGTAATTCCGAAACGGTTGCTATTCAAGTTTTTGTTTGTCTAGGTGAGTGCAATCAGCTCCTGCTCTATGAAGCACCCAGGTAAAAAGACTCTAAATACACTGTGCTGAGGTAGTTGGCTTCTAATGGTTCTTGCTATTCCAATATATGCAAAGATACCAATTTAAAAGAAATTATGTAGAAAATATGCAAAGGTTACAAAAGCAACGGCGGACATAGATTTTGCAAAAAATAAAGTACGAGGGTAAACGAGTAATGGATACTATTTCTATAATAAAAGTAACAGTTAGCGGATGTTGATTATACCAACAACTGACTTTGTCGGGTTTCTCAATGGATATTCGTCTACACACGCAAATGGACGTTGCCTCCCTTACTCTACATTTCAATATACTTTTGAAAATATTGAAACAAGCAATATTAAGTTAAGTTCCTGGTGTATTTTCATCATGTGCATGATGTGTGGTATATTTGGCAACAGTAACAGATATGTAAGTATGTAGATAGTAGAAAACATCTTTACAAAAATGAAGAAAATTAATGCTGTTTTGGAGGGCTTTGCTCGATAGGGGCGAAGATTATGTGGGTAAAATATGTACTATTTTTTAATACAAACCAAATTACTGACCTTTTTCTCTTGTGATTAACGTATAACTAAATTGAACTGGGCCTTCCATTATGTTAGTAACTTGGTTTGTCTCAAAAGGCACACCAGTTTTTCATAGAGAAATTATTACCGATGGTTGAAAAGAAATAAGGACGAGTGTCACGATAATATAAAAATTTGTTTTTTTTCTCAAAGAGGGAAAAAGCTGATTGAATAGAATATGAAAAGGAGCAAGGCTAGATTTACGAAGGCAATATTACCGGAATGATGTTGTCATACTAAGGAAAGAAAAACTTGCGCTTAAATACAAACATAGGTCCTTTATATGCTTTACATTGTTTAAGTCCATAAAAAAACTAGGAGATGAAGTTAGAAAGTCTCTAGGATATACGGGGATTTGAGACTGTTTAATGTTTATGTCATTTTGTCAAAAGATTCGCATAAAAAATATTTTCAGAGAAATCAACGTCAATGTAATGTAAATTAGGATGATTCCATAATACTGTCTCCAATTGTGCCGTGTGTAAGGACGATAAGTTAATTAGATTGTTGTTAATACGTATGACTTCCTCCTCGGGCCTGTTTCATAAAACTTGACAAGTGTGACAAATGAAATTTTACAAGTCTGACTATGACTGTTTTAGAAAAGTGTTCGTGACAAGTGTTCTTGACAAGAACTGTCGGAATATTTCCACAAATTAATTTAAGTTTCCTATGAATTTGTAATAATCAGGGTATTTTTTCGACAGTTGTAACAGTTTTTCAGTCATCTTGTCATGATAATTTTTTATGAAACAAGCGTAATTCTACAAATTGAAAATATTGTCATGTTATTAGTAAGAAATTTGCAAGTTAATTGATAAATGTTAGAAATTACTTCAATTATATACGAAAGTATAAGATAAACTCATATTTGGTTCATTTTATTTAAGTAATAGTGAAAGTGAAAGAGATCTTGAAAACAACTCTCGCCGTTCAGTTAGGGATAAGTTCAGAATTAGGGATAAATTTCATGTAAGTAAAGTCACGAACTGTCCTATCGGAGAGTCAAGCTGCCCTCAAGGCCTTAACGTCCTACCCTGTCAAGTCACGGATAGTCTGGGAATATCTACAAACCCTCAAAAACTTATCAAGGAGGAAAAAGTTATCCTCATGTAGATACCTGGACATGAGGGCCATAAAGGCAATGAAATTGCTGATGGCCTAGCCAAAAGAGGAGTGGAAACTCAGTGTGTTGGACGAGAGCCATTTTGTGGAACTTCAAAGTGTTACTTCAGAGCTGCCCAAAATAACTGGGAGAATAAACAAAAATCCCTTTATCAAGAAAGGCTACAAGGACTTCGTCAGGCAAAACACCTCTGGTGGAAAAACATAAGAACTGCTTGTCTTTAGAAGAACAAAATGACTACTGAGCTCTTCTCAGTCCATTGCCTCTTGAGGTATCACCTAAACAAGCTGGGCTTGGCTGAGACTTCATCTCCACCTTCATCTCCAACTCGAACATGCTTTTCCTCCACCAAACAATGTGTGGAACCTCAATCTCAGAATGGTTCTAAACTTTATTAACAATTTAAACCTAGAAAGGGAGTAAATTCAACTGTGATTTACAATAGATCTTTCAGGTCGCAGTGATTGCAAGGCTAACGCCCATCACCCCATCATAATTCTAATCTAATCTAAAGTCATGAACAAACGAATCGAAACAAAGCTTGTCTTCCAGAGAATCAATTTTTCTCGTGTGGAAGTGAAGCTTAATACCATGTAATTGGAGATGTTCTATAACTTGATTATAGAAGAACACTTTCTTCACGAAAACTTTCTTTATTGTTCCTAATTAAATTTAAAATTGCAGTATTTTTTCACGCATTTTTTGTATGTTATATATTATATTATTATATTTAATCTGACAATATTGTTATTGTTGTTTCACAGAAAACTTGTCACTAGTCACATTGTTGCACTTGTCAAGTTTTATGAGACAGACTCCTGGAGGGTGATTCTGATCTTTTGTCGTACTTGAATGTCAAAATATACGCCTAAATGAAATGAACTTTTTTACTGATTTTTTCGTGTTTTTATTCAGGTCAGCAATCCTTGCATGACGTAGAATGAACTGAAAATGACACTTCAAATAACAAATTCAAAATAATATTTCGAATTTAAGCACTTGTAATGCTCTAATTAGGTGTAGAATTTCCATTTACCAGTTTACTAATTTGTCGTATATTTAGGCGTGTTTTTTGACGTTTGTTCATTTTGCGGTAGATAATAGTGAAGACATAAAATGAACTGAGTTAAAAGAAAAAGTACGACAAAATATGTCACAATTCACGACTAAATAGTACGACAAAAGACAGAATCACCCTCCTGGGGTGAATCTGATCTTTTGTCGTATTTTAGTATCAAAATATACGCCCAAATGAAATGAACTTTTCTTCTGATTTTTTCGTGTTTTTATTCAGTTAAAAAGCCTTGCATCACGTAGAATGAACTGAAAGTGACACTTTACAAATTCAAAATATTATTTCGAATTTAAGTACTTGTATTGCTCAAATTAGGCGTGGAATATCCACTTACCACATTACTCAGGGGGTGATTCTGATCTCTTTGTCGTAGCTTAGACGTAAATTTTAGTCGCATATTTTGATACTTCATCACAAATTTGTCATATTTTTATACTCACCATTTGCATTTTAATTTATCTTTTTCATCAACCACAAAATAAACTAAAATGAATTCCAATGAATAAGCGTGAGAAAATACGCCTAATATCCTAAACACACAGCACGATTTAATGAATCATTAGTACTAACTGTTCATTAAAATACCGTGTGTTGCATAGTATACGTTATTATGGCTCGAAAATCATACCGTAATGAAGTACATTAATGAAGTGTTTTCTTCCTTCATTATAGCTATAATGAGGAAAAATTCGCTTGACTTGCCATATAAAATAAATGTGCAGCTCCGCCGTGCCGCCGATTTGATAAATGTGACGAAGAAAGGCAAAGAAATGCAAATATCAAACTTATTCTATTTAATATAAAGTTTTTCTCATTTGTAAATTGTTAAATTGAAAAATAAAATAAATAAAAGCAAAATTTATCGCGTTAATTCGATCCATATTGCTTCTTTAATGTAATAAGTTTATCAAAACCAGTTTGACAGTACAACTTAATTAACGAAATGGCTGTGTGTCTGCAGTTTATAATGAATCATTATAGACTAATGAGTCATTAGTTATTTCTTCATTAAGAGCAGTGAAAAATTTCATTTCATTTAGGAGTATATTTTGACATTAAAGTACGACAAAAGATCAGAATCACCCTCCACAGTTTTATTATCCCACAATTATCATATATATTTGCATTGTGATTAGGAGTTAGGCCTAATGGAAAACCTATATTTCCAGCAGAGTATAAAAATAATAATAATAGTTTTTAGGATCGAATATCGGATAGAAAATGTGCTGGATATGCGTAAATTGTAGACAGCTTTGAGTTGAAAAACTCTCGCATTAATGTATTTTTAGTCAAATATGAACAGAATATTAAAAAAAAATATATTTACAAAAAAAAAAAGAGGAAATCATGCAAAAATTCAAATAACAAAAAAACAAAATTAGATCTCGAAAAACAAATCCAAAAAGTAACAAAAATTGTAAAAATACATAAAATAATTTGTAAATATACATATGTAATAAAACCGAACTGAACGTAAATAAATAATAAATAAAATTATTAAAACGTACATGTATGGGAATTTTCTTGTTTCTCGAAGTTAATCACACTTTTCTTTGTTTTGTATGCGTATACGAATATCACGTTTTCGTACAAATCAAAGTTGGAGAGGCTGGCAGCAGTTATACGTAGTATAGTTGTCGACGTTGACAAATTAATTATTTATTTTGTAAAATTAAACACAAATGTAATTGAAAAATACGAAAAAAAAAGAAAAATGTAAACACAAAAAGACCAGGAGTTATAATGCACTGATTATATACGGATGTATGTCTTTTGTGTTTCGAATGTTTCCTTAATGCCTAAATCACTCTTTTGTAAACGCGCACGTTTCATACGTGGATGGGAGGTTAGCTTCGGAATCGAAAGCCTGTAAGATATATTTATCATGCTAAAAATTGTTTTATTTTTAAAAATTTAATTTCACAATATATCTTTAAATATAACTTCAAGAGTTTAGTGTATTCCATCGTGCGAGTATTACACAAAAAAACAAAAGAAAAAAAACGTGCTACATAGGTGGCTAAAAAAAACTGTTATAAAGTTTGCATTCACAGGCGTGCATTTTTTGCGTGCAAATATATGGATTCACGGCATTCATGCAATCTTAAATGTTTTTGAATGGTATAACTTTCAGAAGATTATGTTGATTTACTAAATTACACCATTTTTAAGCAAATTTCATTCATGCCTAAGTCGATTACATTTATAATTCATATTCAAATAAACTGTACTTATGGGGCCATGTTTAGAAAAATTCACGCGAAATTTAAAATCCTACTTTAGTTTATAATTTTTAGCTTATAATAAAACCAGAGCTGGGCAAGTACCAAAGAAAAAGTACTTAATTATCGAAGGCCTGAGAACTTCCGCGTAAGTACAAGTACCGTATGTATGAAAAGTACTTGTAACTAAGTACTAAGTCTAGTAAAAGTACTGAGTACTTTTTGAAGTACTTTTTAGAATCTTTGTACATTGGCACTAATCTAATGAAGTTTATAGAGTTCAGTTAATAGACATTAATAAATAAATACCTTTTGAAAACTATAATATGTATAGTAACCAGTGGCTACTATTTATAGTTTTTTATAGTTTTCGGCGCTGCTCGTAGAGTAAAACTTTCACCTCTCATTGGTACACTCATAAAAGCTATTAAAGGTCCGCCCAAGCACCCATTGTCGCCTCCAATAATGAATAAAAATTCGAAGGAAAATATTTCCAGTAAATTTCTGACACGAAATTGAGGCCTTCCCTACATCAGGTCGAGGTATCGTCGATTTTATATTCGAGCGAGACGTTACTGGTTTTTGGTCTGCTTGCCCAGTCTTGTTTATATGTTATTAGTTTGCTTAAGGTTCTGCCTGGACGCGTGAGTGCGACACATGCTTTGACAGTTCTTTGCGTGCTTTAAAACTCAACAAAAAAGGAGTTGCGCTAGAGATTGTGTTTGCTTTTCTACGAAGAGTTAGATATTTGTAGGTACTTAATAGACTCAGAAATACTTAAGTAAATATGTTAGTACTTAAATACAAAACTAAGTCTTAAGTACAAGTAAATAGAAGCAAGTACTTATGTTCAAGTACTAAGTAGGCCATTTAAAAGTATTGAGTAATAAGCCTTAAGTAACGAAAATGTACTTTAAGTAGTATGTAAGTATTTTTTTACTTAAGTATTGCCCAGTTCTGATTAAATCAAAGGTATGTGTATACCTGCCTTCTTCTGATTTTAGCAATAATGTACTCGACACATAAAGTGTCGGTGGTCTTAAAAAAATCATTGTTATAATACGAGTAATAATTCATTTTAACTAAAACTTACAATTAGACCAACAATATTTGTCAAGAAACAAAATGAATTTATTCATCTAGCCCTACATCCCACAAGGTATTTAGCGAGTTGAAAAAAGGAAGAATTTCGAAAAATATATTCAAGATCTATCCCAATACTGCTGTCAGTAATTAGTATAATGAGATATTGAAGAAATTGTAGTAGGAATTTTCTTGTGAGCTTAAGTGCTCACGAAGTGCCAAAATTTGAAGCAGATTTAGTTTCGAGATGATTGTCTGGTTAGCAACAAACAAGTCTATCGTTTTTTAGGCTTTTAGCTTTAGAAAGTCGAAAAATTAGATGTTCCATTTAAGGCAGGAAATGTGAAAAGTTGATTCTTTAGAAAGATCGAATGTGTTTAGGGCATCAGTACTATCGCATTTTTAGATTACTAAATCATGTAGCACGCACAGAGAAAATAGAAAGAAAAAAACGAAGGTATTGCGGTTATCAAGGGAATTGAAAAATTCTCATCCTTCAGTGCAAATAAATTACAGCGTTTAGATTTCGGAAACAGTTAAATACATTTTGACATTTGACGCTAGTGAAAACTGATCACAAACTGCACTCAACGTCTCTCTCATCCATACAATAACTTCTGTAGAAGTCAATACTCAAATTCGTAAGGGCGTCCCGTTGGGACCTGAACAATGGGCCTTTTAAAGCATATGTACCAGAGCTCTTGTAAGGGGTCTCAACATCAATTTTCAATCAAGAGGTAATTAGGGCAATTAAACATCATAGCATAATTTGAAACAAAGCCGCAGGACACAGAAGTTGCACAATAATTGTAGCGGCCTGGCGGGTAACAAGTGAAGCTGCTAAAGTTCCTGGTATGTAAATAAATGTGAAACATGTTTAAAGTTTTCTTTATCACTTCATTTTATTTATTTACAGTTGATTAATGTAGAGCAATATGGAAAGTGTACGAGACAGTAACAGGTATAGTTCCAAATATCGGAAGTTAGGCAGCACTTATAATTTGGAGGACGATGATATTTTTCATACGCCATCAAAATGGCTGCCTGCTTCAGAAAGATAGTTTTTAGCGCTAGCAACACAACAAATTCGTCGTGATAAAAGCGTGGGGCTCAAAGTTGTCAAAAATATGGATAAACTCCACATATAGTCGATGTATTGGACTCATGAGATATCCTGAATTTTAGAATGTAGAATTGGTTGATGGTGAATAAATTTGCGCCACACATTTCAATCTTCAGTCACATAAAAATCAAAAGACGTGTACTATCGAATAGACTCTTTGAGAGCTAAGAGAAAAAAATCGTTTTCTTCCTTTAAGTGCATTTTGAATAAATATTTTTATTGTTTTTTTTTTAAATATTTTTTATTGGGAGTTTGATATGACTGACTGCACAAGTCGAGGTTTGAATGCTTTTTGCAGTTTCTTTTAGTTTTTGTTTTTTATAGATTCTAGAAAAGCGGAAGGATTAGCGTCAGCAAAATACACTTGCGTTATCGTTTTCCCAAAGAATTAACGTAAAATGAGTCAAAATATACACCCGCGTGATCTGACATCTGGGGGTAAAGAATACTTATTATATACGAGTTCCAAAGCTATATTCATCTGAACATATTCCATCCTACCTCACCAATTATAAGAGCATACATATAATCATAGAGGGGGATGGTGAGAAATGTAAAATTCTCCAATTAAATATTTATATAAAAGCTAAATACATATTGGTTTACAGATTTTTAAAACTAAAAAGATTCCCTTGTCTTAATCCACCTAGAGATATCAGAGCGTAAGGAGAAACAACAATACGGGAATACTAAAGATTAAAAAAAAATATAATAATACAAATGAAAGTTATACCACTAAACTAGCAGTTTCTTTTATCCACCAATTATATATAATTGATTTTCTACACACTTAAATAGGTTTTAGGAGGATAGTTGTAATCAAAGAACTATTAAATGAGGAACGATAGTATCATGTAGATGTGTACTATGTAGCTAAGCTATGAATATGTAAAAGAAGCATCTCGAAATAAGCATGACAATTTTTGAGTTTTTGAGCATGCTCTTAACAGACCCTAGGAAACAAATTGAATAGCGATAAATTTAAATTACTTAATGTATGATTGGTATTCTTTACTATGTATTGACGAGAACTATTTACAGGCACAAGAAATTGCTTTAATATATCACAACAGAATTGCTTTGAAATGGACTGAGGAGAACTTTGGTACTAATCGAAACACGCATTCAAATCTGACAGATTTTATTTTTACTCAGATCAGTTATTTCATTTTGTTTCAAATTCTAAGGATTTTAAGAAAATTTAAATAGCCGGTAAATTTGTTGTTTTTTTAAATATTGCCTTAATAACATAAGGAGGGCATTTACAATAAAAATGTGTTTCAAGAGAATCTTAGGTCACGTCCAGTTTGAAAATGGACAATTTAAAATTGTTTACACTTTTTGCTTTAAAAATTTACACTGATAAGCAGTGGCAAAATTTACTTAATGTTTGTGCTTCATTCTTATACAATTTTCTGACTGTTCCTTACTTTTTTAGCTCTTTGATTGTAATCGATAGTCATGCTATATCTATAGTAGGTACAAATACATATACGTTCAGTTGGGATTTACTGTGCAATAAAAATATGAAAAGAAATTTAGGATTCATTTCTGAGTATAAAAAGTCATATGTACAATTTACGAGTAGTATAGTCTACAAGAAGAGAACTGTCATTGCAGTGCATTTTAGTTGCATTGCTTGCATTATCTAAATTATTATTATTAATTTACTAAAATTAAATTCATAAAATTATTTACATTAATTTTATAATTTTCATCACATACTGCATGCTGGTGCTTATAAATATTGTACAAAATGAAAATGTTATTGAAAAGTCAATGAGAAGTATTGTGACAGAAAAAAAGTGAAAGGTGAAGTTTATGTACGTGCAGAATTCGTGCTCTTATAAGTAATTAAAAAAAAATTCAATAAATTTTGATATATATGTAAGTACAATATAAATTTTAAATGCTATTGGTTAGTGAAACCGACCATTTTGCCAATTATTTTGTTTCCATTTTGTAATTGTTGGCTTTTTGATTTACTTCAATTAAAAAATATAAGAAAAAAAAAACAACGTTGGTATGTTATTTAATAATTAAAAAAAAAACAACAACAATGAAGTGAAATTTTAAAATTGAAATGAACATTCAATGGAATCATGCTATGATTATTATTTTTAATTTTTTAATTTCTTGCCAGAGATCAGGGTATGTCGAATTTACCGCTGAAGTTGAAGACGTGGGAGAATTACCGAAATTTTTGAAATTAGATTGAAGGCATTTCTATCTATATAAAGGATATTAAAATGTGCATTGTTGAACTGAAATCATGATGTAAGGTTTTGATGTGTTGTATCCTTCCATCAGCCAAGACCGGATGGAATGACCAATTTTTGGAGCTTAAACGATTTCCAAATAAGTTGCATGTTAAACAGAAAATGTACAAATGTGGTTGGGTGTTTTGGATATAGGTCTGACCAGAAAGAGGGAAAGGGGAAATATTATGCAATTTGTATAGGATTTAACCTTAAATGAACCAGAATAGTTGATTGTTGACTAACGACGAGGGAAAATTCAGTAAGTAGAGGAAGCATTTCTACAATGCTCCAAAGATGATCTAAGTACAGGATTTTCAAAATTTCAAAGTAATGAACGCATGTAAACTTTAATAATTGCTGTGAGTACAATTCAATGTTATTCTGTTTGAAGAGTGCCTGAACTCTTTCCAAAGACTTATGAATGAGAAATTACTTGTGCTTGTCTCTTCTATATGATAGCGCGATCATTGGGGAATATCCTTTGGTGTATTACGCAGCTGTAGGAGGAAGGTTTGTACCCTACTATAGTCACGGTAAAACCGAATAACAGCATTAGAGCTATTCCAAGTAAAAAGTCTCATCTGGGTGTTGGTATGTTACTTCGATGATATCGTTTTAGCAAGTAGGACTTAAAAATTCAAGAACTTGTTAAAGTGAATAAAATGCTTTATTTTTTGGCAACAAATTTAAAATTTTTGAATGATTAATTTTCAAACTTCAGAAAAAGAACTGGCATGGCATTGGTGAGATGATTTCTCGGATAGGAAAATTTCAGCTGAGTATTAAAAAATCACATTCCACATACCTTGACAGGTACAGTAATTTTGTCATGAGGTCCAGATTAATAAGTGACTTTCAATATAGTCAAGGAAATGTTATTTGATAGTGCCAGTATGGACAGTTTCACTTATCTTAACGCTGGATTGAATTTAATCTTCATGTTACATGGGCAAGGTGGTTAAGCATATTGATTTTCCTAGTTGTAACCACATTGAACATAGTTATAATGGAAATGTGAGAGGAATCAATAGATGGCATGAGAGTAGAAATTATAGAAGAAGATCTGTTTGTTGCCATACAAGGTCAGGAGGTAAAGCTTGCTGAAGAATAAATATAATTCTGGTAGATAAATGGTGTTTTTTTCACAAGATGGATGATGGGATGTGAAAATTTGCTCATGCAGCGTGTTATCCTTTGGATGTTGTGAAAATCCTACATAAGTATACATTTAAGGTTTCCAAAATTATACGAGAACAAACCGACATAATATTATCTGGATTCATAAACGAAATACGCTTATAAGAAGTTCAAAGCTCTGTTAAAGTTAAATAAGTGAGGGCTAGTTACATGTAACCGATAGTTAGTAGCAGTTCAATTAAATTCTATCCTTATCCACCAAATATGTACTTATGTACATACAGGGAATGCTATATACTATGGGAACTTGAAGGTTGGGTATCGAGAAGACAAGCAATTTATACATAAAATCCCGAAAGAATTCTCTTACGAGTTGCATGTTATTGAAGATATTCCTGCAATGGGCATTTTTCCGAAGCTTTATACTCCTTATGCTTGATGCTATAAATAATATAGCGATTTGATATTGCTACAAGTGAATTACATGGATCCAGGAAAGTCATAGCACACAATAAATAATAAATTGAGCTCAGTATAAACTAAGGCAGATATCCGTAACAGTTCTAGGCATGTTGTTTAACTATTACAACCTAAAGACAACAAATTCTCAAAAATCATTAAAGGAAACATAATTATTAATATTCAAAAAGCACTTCGGAAAATATTTGCAAAAGGCTTCCACTAAGAAAACACCCGAAAGTTGCATTGCATATTACCACAGAAGAAAACATTTGGAAATGAGTTCTGCTCTGCAATAGTTTTTATGGATAAAGACTATTTTCATCTTTTGTTTAATATTTCCTATAATGATCATTAAGTAATTATTAAGGGTATTTTATATGTTCACAAGAACTGCTCGTGAGACAAATATATTTAAAATATTAGTTATTATCGCTGCTGTGTTCAGCTAGATTGGACATATAAAGGACCTTTACTCTGGCAGTTATTTACTTTGTGACTAAAACAAATAAATTAAACTAAAAGTAATACATTTAATTAGTAATCATAAATAAAAACAGAACACGAAACATTTAACAATAATATTAACACTTACCTAAAGTGTTTGCTTGGCCTTTTTTTGAAGTAGTAGTAGGAGTAGTAGTAGTAGTAGTAGTAGTAGTAGTAGTAGTAGTAGTAGTAGTAGTAGTAGTAGTAGTAGTAGTAGTAGTAGTAGTAGTAGTAGTAGTAGTAGAGTAGTAATTTACTTAGCTTTCACCTTTTACTTTTACAAATGAAAATTACATCAATATTAATATTATGTTCAATGAAAGAAATATATTCTCAATAAAATTGTAGTAGGATGTATGCATTTGTAGAAATAAAAGGAAAAGGATATTTTCCATATTTTTTAGCTTTAAAATAGCAGAAAATATGAAAGAGCACAAAATTCTGTGAGGTCTAATTGAAGAGTTGTGGATAGATAGAAGATTGTAAGCGTATTGATGATGATGATGGATAAATCAACGTAGAAAATAAAAGGAGACTTCAACCGTAGATTATATGTTAATATGAAGTCAATTTCCAAATTATAAATATGAATAATGGAATTGATACGAGATAAAATACACAGTTTTTTCGAGACAAAATCGCCCAGAGTTTTGAGGGAAAGCTTAGTTTAGATTTCATTCATCAGGATGGAAGAATACATTGTACATTTATCTGAGGAATAATGACAGTAACTTATCAGATCAGTAATTTATATTTGCTTGTTTTGAGATTAATTTATTAAGTATTGATTTTACCACTATGATAACCCTTTCCTACCTAACGTTTGAAACGTATGTGGCATGATGGAATATGTTAATATTGGGTCTGTAACGGCAGTCATTTTGTACATTCCAGAAATGGACGGTTTTTATTAGCAACCCTTTAATATTATCATGACGAAATAAATAAATAAATTACCCTTACATTATTGACGAATGGCAATAGCATTTTTTTAATTACCAGTATACTTCTGAAGAGTAATGGTATTTAAATTGACGAAAATTAAGTTAATATGGTAGCGAAAATATCAGGATATACATTTCGATGCATTGCATTGGTTTTCAGAAAATGACGTATGATATAGAGAAAGGAAAATGATCTAGTTAGAGTTTTCCATTGAGATGAGAACAACAAGACATAATAGTGTGTTATTGCTAATATTCAAGACTTATTTATGTGAGCAATTTCAAATAACGATTTTTTCTCAGAGCTGCCTTGCTTGATAGCGAACCAAGATTGCAGTCATAATAGAAATTCGTTGGCACATATTGCATCTTTACCGCCTCTAATGTCCTGATTCCAATTTGATTCGTAATAAATAAAAACATATTTGCAAACGTCCATTTGCTTAGGGTAAAGTTTGTACACAAAAGACTAAGCCGATTCCTTTTCAATGAAACTTAGAGCTAGTTTGTAGTTTTAAGCAAAGATATTCTAATTAGTTTTGATGAATATTTTTCAACATGTCTCCAAAGAAATTAATTTTCATACAGAAATAATTTTTTCCGTATTTTGTAAAATTTATTTTGCGTTCGAATGTAAATAATTAGATGGTTGTAAACATTGCATATACTAAGAAATTTGTTCGTCTTGCCGTTTAAATCCCATTTGGGTTTTGTTTTTAATTACTTTGTAAGAATGTTCTAGATAGAAATACATTTTGGAATTGAAATTTTTGAATATTAAGAATTGTAAAACTGATACCAAAAAATAAATTCCAAACTTTCAAGAAGTAGAAAGCCACCTTCACATTCTTGGCAATAAATTTTGTAGGTAATTAAATTATAAATTTTATAATTAAGCCCTTCGAATATTTAATTAATTGTCAATTAATTTTGGAAATTCGATTAAAATTATCAGTACTAGAATTAATTAAAAAAAAAAAAAACACAGATGACCTAATGTCATTGCTTGGCAATGGTTATTGCAATGCATTGAATAATGAGCATGTATTAAGAAAGCGACAAAGTGCAGATAACTGCTGGAAATGGAAAGCATGAATTTTCCAGTAGTTGTTAAACAATTTTGTGAAGAAAAAATATTCATTTGTTGGACTGGTTATTCAATAGTACATGATTTAAATATTATACAAAATCTAGATGGTGGAATGCAAGAAAGCGGAACGCTTGCTAAATGCATTATAAAAAACCTCTTCCAAAATCCAATAAATTTAATGAAAAGTTTATTAGACGAAGCACAGGGAATATTTCCAGTTGTCACATTAATTAATATTAATATATTTAATTTAACTTAATCTCTACTCAATTATTTCTTGATTAGAAACTTTTGGACAGGATTATGTCATATTGAGCTTAACTTGAGTTTGCAATCTTGTATTGGTTGTTTACGGTTGTGAATTTTACCGCATGAGTCAACAAATGTTTTGACTACAACAAAAATTTTGCATAGCAACCAAAAGGGCTATCAAAGCGTCTTATTGTTCTACTCATCTTCTGTAAACATTTTTGAAAACCAATCTCCAGCCACCTCAAAAGGTAGTGGATGAATTTGATATTTTAGTTTGTAAGGCGCTGCCATGCCATATCACATTTGTACTAGATTTTAGTACAATTTTCTGAACCGATTATAAATTGAATTATGATGTTTTTGAATGTGAAAAAAAAAGATTTAGATTTGCGTAAAGTAGTCGTAGAAGCTTAGTTTTATATGGGCGATTTTGTCTAGAAAAACTGTATTGATATAATTTAAACTGGATTATGTATAGAGAAAAGTTATAAACAGAAAGATATACGATAATACAACAAAACGGTTAATGATGTAGAATTTGCGATATATATATACACACACACATTTATACTGACGAACATACTCACAAACATTTGAAAAAAAAACTACGAATTACAAAAGCAAAAGTAAGAGACGAGATAGACGAAATTAATAATAAATATCACAATTTACACATAATGTATTTATTTTACTTAAATCACGTGTAATATATACGTAACATACCATATTTTTCGCACTGTTCAAATAAAACTTGGTTCAGTAATTTGATTATACTTGCGAAAAAAAAAATATTTTAATTTATTGCGAGAGATCACGATTTTCATTAAGAAACAATAACAAACTAAATAACTCAAATAAAATATTGAAAATTAAATCATGATAAAGGAGAAGAAAAAAAAATGCTATTGTATAAATCCTAAAGCCGTGTATCTGGTCGGTTCCACTCACCTGCATCCAGTATGAGATCGTCAATATCATCATTATATGATGATGCATCCTCCTCAGCTCTTACATTACCTAAAGTATTGAACGACGATGGCACATTTTTGCATCCAAACCACCAATGGGCTGATGGTCTTGGGAATGGTGGGTCTGCAACATCAACCTAAAAAATATTTTTATTAAAATTTTAGATCGAAAATTCAAAAAAATATTATTTTAATTTTCTTTTTGTTTTCATTATTTATGTTTATTGAGATTTTTTAAGATAAGTTTCATTGTGACATAGAGCTTCAATGTTTTATATTTTCAGGTGGATCTTTTCAATACATCAGCTATTCGTGATACACGATGTGCTTTTAATTCATTTGTAAGTATGAAAGGAAGTCACTCAATTAAAACACGACTAAGTACAAACTGAATTTTAACAAAGAGAGTTTTATTGGATAGAAGGAAGGATGGTACTAATAAATATCTATCAATGCAAATAAAATGGGTTTCCTTCTATTAAAAAAAAAAAAGAAACTGAATACTAGAAAGGATGGACAGACCTCACGACTTTTTAATTAATACTTGAAGCTTGTGAACATTTGTAAATAATGTGTACCCAATATTCAGCTGTTGGAAGGAACATATCGACAGAAAGTCAGATAAAATCGTTGCCTTCTTCTCACATTGATAGCGTAATTAATCCTATTGCCATATACTAGCTATTCATCTTATACATGTATATTAACGATTTGTAAAACGTTATTAACCTATTTGATGTTCTCATATATGTTGACAATTTTAAATTTTTAAGACGCTCAAAAAATCTTTGCTTTGCTTTCTTCATTTTCGGAAAAAAATGTTGCGTTTTTAATTATTGAAAAGTGTAAGGCCATTAGCATTACCCATAAAACTTCACCCCTTTCGACTACATACCATTTTAATGGTATTGCACTTGGCAAAGCCAATCAAGTCAAAGACCTTGGTGTACTTTTAGGCATTAGTTTTTTTACCACAAGACAAGACAATAAATAAAGATAATGCTTTATAAGAAGATGGTTTCATGATTTCTATGATTCTTTTACGTTAAGGACTCTGTATCTCGTCTTTGTGCAACCTTTTGTTGAGTATACTACATATTTCCGTTTGGTGTCCTTTTTACGATATACATCTAAGACGCTAGGAATCTATACAGAGGAGATTTATTCGTTTCGAATTTAGACAACCTCCATGGGATATTCCTCGCATGCTTCCTCGTTATAAACAGAGATTAAATCTTCTTAAGAAGAAGTGACGCAACTGAAGATGCTTCTCAGCTCTTAACTAAAATGATCTTAAATATTCGTTTACGAAGTTTGAGAAACGACTTGTCTTGTATACCCTGGTTGTTACATGTAGCTCACTATCGTACCAACTACAGTTATAGAGAGCCTTATTTGCTCTATGTTAAGAGCCTTCAATGACTACTCAGACCTAGCTGAATATGACTTATCTCCGATAAAGGTGAAAAATCTGCTTTACGAATTAAATTAATTTCTTGTTTGGCTTTCGTTAGCTTTATTTTGTTTTATTTGAAATTTGTATTTTATTTTGTTTTTATTAATATTTTGTTGTGTTAATATTATTTTATTTTTGTATTATTTTTATTTACGTCTACAGATTTTTTTTGTTTTAATATTTTTTTTCTTTTCTTTGGTTAAAGTCAGGTGGAATAATTTCATCCTGTTGGCTCTGCTTAAATAAATAAATAAATTATATAGCTATTAAAAAGATTTAGTCTCTCTGCTATGTAAGTTTTGTCTGATGAAAAAGATACAACTATGTATGTCCAGTTCGTGAATTAATTTCAAGAGTACTTCCCAGAAGCGACCTTACTGATATACAGGGTGGTTTAGACTTTTACATAATTTTTTACAGCGTTACAAATGGAACGCATTGATATTTAAAATGTCCCTACTTCTCTATCTTCCGAATTTATGGCACCTTTAAGTTACCAATTCGAAATTTTAACTCTGTCCTTAATTTTATTTAGCCATTAATATGTTATGAAAACCACTTTTCATATTAAATCCAATGCACATATTACATTACATTGGAACAGCTAGCACTCAGTTCTAAGCAATCTAATAATTTTCTTGCATTTAAAAAAAAGTATAACACACGACTGAAGTAATATATATATAAAAAAAAAAGAACTTGACTTAGACTAGCGCTACGTACGACATCAATGTGTCAGCAAGTAATCTTCGAACTATACTGATAAGAAAGCTAACTATTTCGAAGAATCAGAGGAGATTAATTGATAATAATAGAAAAAAAAGTGGAATATTCAATAAATAGTGAAGTATTAGTAAGAGTTACAGAAATTTTATAAAAGCATACACTCACCGAAAACGTTCTATCGTTAAACCGATAGTATTTATCACCCTTAAAGAAATATGTATAACCATTTGTATACTGAAGTGCTGCATCGATATTATTCGGCAGACCCTCCCAATTTGATATTGGTTTCGGATATGTAGTTTTAACTGGTGGTCGTCTAAGTGGGTCAAACCTCCAGAATTTGCTACCTTTGTAAAAGTATATTTTTCCATTTCCACCCCATACCATAGCTGCATCCAAATGATCTGGAATACCAGTGAAACCTTCACTGATCTCCTTTGGATAGTCACCATCAATTTGTCGTCCAGAGTATCGCCAATATTTTGTACCTTTGAAAAAGTATGTTTTGCCATTTTTATAAGTAAAGGCAGCATCAATATCGCCTATTTAAAAAAAAATGAATAAATATACATAAGTGAAAATATTAACAGAAATAAAATAAACTATAACATAAATATTCTCATTAAACGTACCTGGAAGACCTGGCCAGCCTTCTGAAATTAGTTTAGGATATCCATCAGCAACAGCATTCTCTGTCATTCTATAATATTTATCTCCCTTAAAAGCATATGTAAGACCATCATGGGAATTGAACAGGGAATCAATTTTGGGATCTTTACATAAATCCAAGTCTTCTCTTGGTTTCATTGGCTTGTAAGTGGGTTTCTGTGTTGGTGTATAACCATCCCCACCAACATTATTATTTGTCTTTCTGCCATATAGTGCTTGTATAGCTGCTACATCATCAGTATCCAATGTAAAAGATGGATTGAAACCTCTGTAGAATGGTGCCATCAATGCTGATCGTACATCTGAATGACTAAGACCCAATGAATGTCCGAATTCATGAGCGGCGACTTGGAATAAATTTGTACCACGATTGCTACCAATTGTCCAATATTCTGCATCATCAAAATGAGCATCACCACCATAAACTGGGAAATAAGCATGAGCTAAAGTACCCCCGGGTCCATCGAATGGATCACCATCACCATGTTCGTTCTCTTCGAATCTGAGGGGAGATAAAAGAAATAGTTTTAGATATTATAATCTTGTACAGTACTTTATATATTTGTGTTATGATTATTACCTGATTTCAATATGAACTGGACCTGTTCTCTTAGCTGTAAAAGTTAAATCTGTGTATTCGCTCCACACATTAAAAGCTTTAGAAATTTCAGTATCTACATCGGCACGCTTAAGCCTTTTAGGATATTTCGAAATTCTGTAGCTTAAATTCTTAACTTTCCATCTGCTTCCTTGTAGGGCATATCGTTTCGCCCGAGAATCTGATCCAAATCCTACTTTATCTCGAACACCGCATCTTGGCAGTGACATTAATTCCATAGTTTCACCATCAAGTTCTCCTGTCACATTTAGACCGGCGAAACTTTGAAAATCTTGAACTGCTTTATTCCAGGTGTTGGCATCTAGAAGTCCTCCATTTGACGGATTTCTTGCAGTCGGAGGTAAGTATCCAAATTGTGATAAGTATATCTGCAAGAAAGAAATGAAAATATAAGAGATTAGTAAAGAATTTGTTTCAGTTTAGTGATGTTACTGGAAAAACTTCTGCCAAAACAACAAGACGACTTAGATAAAAGCTAGTAAAAACGGACAAGATAATCATGCTCAATTGTCTATGAACTCGAAACGAGTGAACGATCATCGAAATTTTACAGATATTTTTACTAACTAGCCGCTCGATGTAGTAGGTGTATAAAAATTTAGTATGAGTACCTATATATGTGGAGGATGCCATTTAAAATTCACCATGGATGCCAAGTGAAATAGAGCCGAGGACGGTGAATATGTAGGCTGGGGCCTGCGGTATATGTATGCAAAGGAGATCATTATTCAGAACACATAGTGAGACAACGAGGCTGCGTCATCGATCATCATCATGCAATGGCTAGAGGTTCTAAGAATCTTGAGATTCTTGGAAGTTAATTATATATGATATAGGCGATTAATGTAAGTAGGTAATCTTGATATACATAAGTATGTACCGTATTGGATTGGCGGCACTTCTGTTTCCAATATTGTCACTTTTAATATGGTAATGATTGAAAGGGAATTTTAAAATGAGCTAAGACTAAATTAGCTCTAAGCTGTTGAAATCAAAGAAGTGAAGCCGCTGGGAAAAACGGAAAAGACTTAATTCAGAAATGATCAGTTAAATCACTCTTAGGAGTAGTTCCTAAAAATAGAGGAATTAAATATTTTTGATTTTTGAGGTGCGTCTCGAACATAATTCATTTGCCAAATTTTCTTATATTATGTAAAAAAGGAAAGGTTAATGAACCAAACAACAACAAAATTTTGGTGTGTTCACATACTTCACGGGTGAAGTCGTTCTTGGGCTTTCTTGGATAAATATGTTACAGCTAGAAAGTTGCTAAATTTATATATACAGCTTCTTTGGTTATTTTTCAACAAAGTAAATAAGTTTAAGTTCCATTTGATATTAAAAGTTGGTCTAGACCTAATGTCTGAAGTTCAGTTAAAGCAGCAAGATGCCAGGCTCTATCGAAAGCTTTCGGGATATCTAATGCGATGATCTCAGAGTTACCTAAAATATGCAAACATTGATTCCAATGCTTGGTAAGGAATATTAGCAAATCTCCAGTAGAGCGGCAGGTACGAAAGGTGTATTGGCGATCGCTAATAAAGTGATTAGTTTGTAGATATTTCATCAATTGGGTGTTGAACAGCTTTTGCGTATAATTGAATAAAAATATTATAATAGTTTTCAATATTTAATTTCATTTTTTTATGAAATCAAGTGTACAAGTGTAGTGTAGTGCATTTCAGGGCTTAGTTGTATTTTGAAACTCTCAAACTCTCTATGTTCTTTTTCCCTACAGTAGTTCTTATATGAACGTAGAAGATACTGGGCAAGCAATAGAGCAAATGCTGTCGCTAATGCATGTTTGAAGTTTAGTTAAGTAGTAGTAGTTACAAATTGATACTAACATGACAAATGTAACTGATTAAGTTGTCAATTCTTTACTGCTACATGATGGGCTCTGTAAAAATTTATCGAACTTGAAAATTCAAAGGGCGGGTGTTAGTGGGGAAACAAAACTAGAGAAATAAAAATTATAAATAAAAGAAAATATATAAGACAAAACAAGTTATTCAATGAAAAATATGTTTTACATAGATGTACATTGTAAATAATCATTTTTAAATCGCTACAAAACCTTTAGCCACATTTGTGGGATCTCCCGTTGAGGATCAGTTTCAGTATTCTTCAGCTGTTCATTTCTAAGATATGCCGAAGACATCTTAGCTCTCAGACTTAATACAATTGCTTTGAAATTTAACGACTTCCAAAGATCTCTTATACCGTGCCTGAATTCATTCACCTCTATCTTGGATCCTATCATATTTACAGTTTGAAAAAAGAAAAAAAAATAGCCAAATTTCTATTTTATTTTTTATTTTACTAAAGCTCCCTCCAAAACGTACACTTTGAAAATTTCATCTTTAATTTGAATCCACTTAAGTGTCTGCATAAATGCAACCGCTATGAATCTATACGACATTTTTGATCAGTAATTCAAGAGTAGTAATGTGATACAAGTCAATATTTTGAGATTGTTGTTATTGCACCTCAACTACCTATCAACTGACCAATGCTTTGACGTGGTCTATCTTTGCGTTAAGACTGGTTTTGGGTCATTATGTTATATAAAAATTACCCATACCAAAGGTATTGACACTTCTCAATTGTAAAACGTCATGTTTTCCACGATATTAATGCAAACTTTTCCAGTCAATTTTTACTTTGATCAATGCATCGGGTCAGCTCCCTATTAAAAAGTAAACACAAAATATATAACATCTGGCATCTTTTTTATATACTGTGACCAGACCATAAACAACAATAAATTCAAATGACCATTAAATATGAGGGAATGTTCGGAACGTCAAACAGCAATTTTGTGCAAAAAAGCCTCCGAAAGTATTTTTGGAAAATTTTAGGAATGAGGAAAACTACTTTGGTTTCATTGCATCATAGGATAGCGTCATTTTGACTTTAGTCAAATTTTGCGTAGCTTGGTAAATGCTAGTTTTTTGTTTGTTTTGTTTTTTTTAAGCAGCAGCATTTGTCTTTTTCATTTAGCAGTGTAAGCTCTATATCTTTGAACATCCTAAGATAACCTTATTAAAAAAATATACTTTAATTCCCCTTTTAGTTAGTTTTCGTACACATCCTACATTAATACACACACTTAATATTGTCTTAATCTTTGCATCAAAGAAGTACAGAATACACCCAAAGGCACACATCAGAGAAATCTCCAGTTTGAATTTGCAGAAAGCTATCAAGTGGAATTTTCTATGGCGTTCTGCGGATACATTTCCATAATACATATATCTTTCTTTTTTTTCTAAGTGTTTATTTTGTGTGATTTCATTGTGTACCAAAATTGAATCCTTGCAACCCGTTTCATAAGATTCGTCCAAATTTCCATGTGCCCAAAATTTAGGCATTTTCCGACCCATTTTCCCCCTTGTAAAACTATTCACTAGAAGTTATAACAAGACGATAAATATTTTTTGTGAGAGTATGTAGTCGGTTATAATAATTGAAAGTCATCTGAAAATAGTCTGTGTTCATAGTTTTGTAATGTTATATAATTAAGTGCACAATTCAAAGAACTTCGGCCTACTATTTCTCTCCTTTCTGTAAGCTATAATTTTACTAGATCAATAGGGCAGTAAATACCCTATATGTAAAATCGTATGGAGATACGAAAAGAGTATAATTCTCCCTTAACAGCTAATTTGTATTCTCCTTTTAAATACGGAAAATTTTTATGTGAGTACAATCAACACAAAAACAGACCATATCAGACCTAACATATTCCGTATACATTTGCGCATGTTAATCATTTAAATCGCACTATTTTTTCTGTGAAGATATGCGTATCTAAAAAAGGTAAAAGAATGTGAAAAAAACAAATTTTGCTTATAAATGATCTAATAAGGAATGATTCCACCAATATTGCGATTGTCAATTAACGATATGCGCTGTTTATCGCTGGTGAAATCGATATACAGGGAGATGCACGTAGAAACCATAACTATAGAGGAGTCGTCTATCTTTCTTCCTCATCGCTGTGCAAGTTGGGCATCTATGTATGGCTTACCATCGATAACATTCTAAAATAAAAGTGCGAAGAAAAGTCTCTCAAACTTAAGAAACAATAGATTCAGATTCAGCAAATTTGTCTAATTAGTATGCAAAAAACGACACCTCGAGGTCGTATACCGATGACGATCAACGTTAGAGCGTAGAAAAAAAACTCTTGCTGATTGCGGAATGAATTTATATGCACCTTTGATGGATTAATTCATCAAGATTTCAGGGATGGGTAGGTGAAGAGAAGTTCATGATTTTTGATATTGAAGTGCAAATTATATTGTATATAGCAACGCATGTCACTTGGCAAAAAATATTATTAAACATTTTTTTTTTGATTAAACTTAGTTTTTGTTGTTGGTATTTTAAGTGAATTTATATAAGATGTGTATTCAAAACAGGTATTTCTGCTAACACTTCATTGTATGCTAAGCTGAAGAATCATCAAGTATTTACTATTTGATGCATATTTTCGATAAGAGTTTATCGATATCAAATTTGTGATAATATTTGAGGATTGCACACAAATTGTCACTCATGCATGATAAGTTGAATGTCGGAAGTTTGATAAGTTGTCGCGTTCTTGAGCTAAATATATGTAAGAATGTAAGATGAGGGGATGAAGAGCGGAAGGTACATACTAAGTATGCAGTCTTATGCGGAGAATTATACTACACCATATGGACTGAAGGTTTTCTGACAACTGCCTCCTCATCAACAATATCAACAATAGGTACCCACTTTATCTGCTGGAACTCCAGAAAAAGTAGGTATGGCTATAATTTGAACCGTAAAAAAAAATCGCCCAAGTGCGAGTCGGACTCACTCACGAAGGGTTTCGTACCATCATAAAAAATTTAAAACTGTGTACTTCTTATTTATTTTTTCAAAAGAGAATAGGCGTTATTTGGAAAAATAATGCCGTCTTATTTAATAATAATGAATGAGAATAAAACGAGGAAAAAACACCGAAAAAACCACGTTTCTTGTATGGGGGCCCCCTTTAATTTTTAATTTAATTGAATTTAATTTTTATTATTTGCTTTTATAGCGGCAATAGAATTGAACCCTCTGTGAAAATTACAACTGTCTACTTATTACGGTTCATGAGATACATGGTGATACGGTTCATGACAGACAGACGGACGGACATTAGAGACTTAGTAATAGGGTTTCTGTTTTTACCCTTTGGGTACTGAACCCTGAAAATTAATAAAAATGAATTTGCACTGAATAAACTTAAAAATATACGACAAAAAATGAAATAAATTTATCAACTGCTCCTTAGGTTGTGATAAATGATAGATGCTTAACAAAAATTTCAATTTGGGAAACATCTCCTTTTCGTTTTTCTTAATGTTGTTTTAAAAAGGATAATACTAAACCTTTTATCTGTGAGATACAACAGCATCATAAGGTGATGTCAGATGATTATCTTCTTATAGCGTAAACACCGTTATCCGTTCTAGTTTGACTTAGAGCCACTAAGTTAAGTAACAGGCTTAGAGCAGTCACAGCAGTAGTGTACATGGAGGTTGTGATATACTCGTACATGAAAGATAGCCATTTGGTTTGGAATCAAGATTCCCGCTTTTGTCCACGACTACTACAGCCAAGAAGTAAATATTTCCTGGGATTTCAATAATGAGTGCATCTATAGGATTATAAATAGCAATGCAACACATAGTGGAGAGATTATGGAATTCATTGTGCTAAGTTGGTTGCGCACAATGTTTATTGCGAGGTGGAGAGGATTGGATTTTTATTTTAGGATCCCCCGAAGTCCCTCTTTTCCTTTTTTTTATTATTCTTATCGCTTGCTGTTTTATATAAAAAATTAGCTTTCTTGCATTAGAGATAAGTGAAATTCAGAGTCATGCTTATATTACGAAACAACGCACCATAAATTCATCTAGAACTGTGAGACTCTTGATACAATGCTTTATAAGATTATCTGGAGTAGTATACCTTCATTTTATTGCATGCCTTTTGAAATACACATTTACACCTAAGTATACTCTCTCCAAACTTAGCTCTATCTCAGTACTCCAGTCTTAGCACTGGCGCTTGTACTCTCCTAATATTTGCATATTTTCGTTTACTATTCAGATATGGCATTTTTCGCGAATTGTGAAAATGAGGAATAGTTTACTATCCATTCATTTTTTCACACTCATATACATAGTTTGGGGAGATTAAAGTAAAATAATTTGTAATTGTAGTCCTATAATTACGTCCGTCTTACTTTGCTGTAACTGACAAGCTTATCTGAATCAGAAGAAGGTGATAATGTTGTGATAGTAGGTCATATGTCAAACGAAACGGTAAAAAGTCTCTTTTGTTTACTTTTTGCTATATTTAACAGGTCGCCTTATGTTTTGGTATACTCTTATTAAGTTTTACCTAACTACTAACTGGAAATTCAAAAATATCTACAAATAAACTTGTTGCATAGCTACTTTCATATATATGTAAATATACATAAGTATCGCACCATCAGTTTCAAGGATTAAAAAGTCAGAGGAGTTCACTTCCAGAGGATTTTTTTTTTAATTCTTTTGGCCCAGAAACTTCATCAACAAAAGCACCACTTTCCTACATCTTGGAAGCATGCTTTGTCTACCAAGTCTGTTTACTATATACATACAGACACACTCGCACACACATTTTACAATAACAAGAGTTCTCTTAACATTAAACCTAAAGTTCTTGTTTGTTTCTCACTTGCTAATCTTTTTACACAAAAAAGGAAGTCGTCCTGAATTCAAAGAATTTTTGCTATTCTTATGACACAAATGAATTCGCAATTCTCTTGCCAAGAAGGGGCACTTCTTTCAAGTTTTGTTGAAAGGAAAAAGTGAATGCTATTTGCATTTTGTCAATTTGTGTAAATGATTGACAGGGGTTGAGTGTTATTTTTTCAAGAAATTAATTTTTTGTAAATATTATGTATTGTAATCTATGTAAATAATGTAAAAAATTTAAGGTGCGGCGGCATGTTTGTGTCTGGTCTTTTATAATATAAAGGGCCTTAGAGGTTCGAGGTTAAGTGCACGAATTTCGTACATCTGAATTATAGATTACGCATATAAGATAATCTACGGAGCCATTGGAATAATTTTAAATGCAAGGCTAAACATTTTTTGTTTACAGTTAAAACAACGGAGATTGTTTTTAGAATGGACTCGAAATTTTTAAGACTTTTTTTTTCATTTAAAACATGCATATAGATTTAAAGGAACGGAATTTTCCGTGTTACTTAAATTGTTCAATCACTTATTCACTTCTGTTGTTCGTCGTATTCAATGTGATCCAAAACTTTTAGCTCTAAGATTTCCATAGCTACAAATTTCCACACAAATTATGAGCAGAAACATTGATTTTAGAGGTAAAATATGTGTACATATCTCAGCTCATCAATCATTTGGCTTTTGTCAGCATTTAAATATAGTTATGGAGGCGCGATTAAAAAAATGTGGTTTGGTTAAGATTTTTGTTATGACTGCACACGCAGTTCTTTCGAGATTTACAAAGTGCTTTTCGGTAATTTACTGAATTTCATTAAAATTTTTTCAAAACTCATAGTTGCGTTTATTATTTAAAGGGATGGCTAAGGTCAATTGGATCGGTCATTTCGAAAAGGTTCAAATCTGAAAATTTTAATTTTTCAGGAGAAACAAAAAAACTGAATATGGTCAAAAGTTATAAGTAAAGTGGATAAAATTATCTTGGACATATTTCTATATGTGTTGGACCAAAGTTTAGAATTTATAAATCTTAGAAGGGTACTTTTCGAAATGAAGTGGTTGAAAATAGAAAATAATAAATAAAAAGTCGAATAAAAAATTTGTTGTTGACAACAACAAACATTTTTAGTCATAAACATAAAAATTATCTCTATCAGAAGTAGAATATCGACTAGGTAAACATTTGATTTGAGGTGTGCCGGACCACAAATTAAAATTTGTGTGGAAATATTTCAAAAATACTTTGTACTGAATCTTATTGGCTAATTCAGGGAGATGAGCCCTTTTCGAAATGACCTTTATTGGACAGTTGTTATTTAAAGCAATACGAAACCCAAATATGATCCATTTTCATATTCACATGATAGATCTTCGCCTTTAAAACATATATATGTATATATATATATAAATCAAAACAACATGGCTGAAAATTCAGATTGAGTCCTCCTCGAATTGACCGATTCAATTAGAATAGGACTCAAATTTCGTTATTAATCGAGTTGAAGAAGGTGTAAGAGTGCGCCTCATGTCTAGAGTGGTCAGTACAATGATCAAATTAAAAGAAAAGTAATTTTAATGACAAAATCGTCAAGTGTAACAAATTTTTATAAAAAATTGCATCTGCAATACTTAATTCAGTACTAAAAACTGTCACCTACCTATCCACTTTGTTTTGAAAGCCTTAGATTTCTTCTGCTTTAGCTTATTATTTTAAAATATGGAGTGACCACTTTTATAACCATTCCCAAAAGGTTTTCAAACACCGGGCATGCAGTTGCTACTTAAAAGTTGCGCATCAAAATTTGTGGATGTAAATTTATTTATATCTCACTTAGCTGGTATCTACCGACTAGTATTGTTTCTAGTGTTTATTTGACTCAAATTTCTTGATAGGTTAATGTCGGTAATAAGTAATTGGTGTAAGCTGCTTACTATCGTATGAACTGCTTAATAAAAAATATAAAAAAATAAAATATTCCACTGAGAGAGAATTCAGATGACCAAGATTTTGAAAACTTCAGAGAAACAACAAAGTTTTGTAATAAATTTGTAAAATAAAAAAAAAACTCCTGTTTTTCTCTTAGGGAACTAGAGCTACAGAAATAGATTAAAGGGAAATTTTCAGTGCAATTCGCTTTACGAAACCGCCTAAACAAAATTGAATTGGTTGAGATTCCATTCTGCTGCTTCTGCTGGAATGCTTATAAAAAAACGGAGCGCGCGCTGCAAATGTGACACAAAATATGTGGGATCGAAATCCCATCAGAAATGTCAACAGTTTTAACATAAGGTCTGTTCACGTACTTCTCGGGTGTTTTCTTTCTTGGGCTTTTTTGTGTGAAAATGTGCAGGAGGGGAAACTATCAAATTTGGAAAGTACATGAACAACTTTTGTGTGTTCTTGGGCAAAAAGCGAAAGTGTAAACTACAAACTGTCAAGCTAACAACTTTAATTTGAAAATAAAATGCCAAACATAACATATCTATTCATTTTACTTACTATTTTGTAAATTTTTATACGACCTGGGCAAACAGTGCACATCATTTGCAAATTCTGCTGTCTTTTCCATTTTTCCTTTGACAGTTTGAACTTCTGACAATTCTCGATTTCAAATTTTAATGTGTTTGACAGTTGTTACAAAAGTTACACATAGTTTTGCCTTGGGTGGTTTTGGGCTAAAACTTTATTGAAGGGGAAGTGTGACGTCTACATTTTTTCCCCCATTTTCTGAGTACGTGAACAGAGTTTGGGTGCTTTTGGGTGAAAATGTGCTAATGCATTCACACAAATTCGAGTACGTGAACAGACCTATATAATCCGAAAAACTAAAAACGAGGAATATAAATAATTTTTTTTTGGAATGCAATGAATGTAATCCCTTCATAAATCTAAGTCTAATCTAGGTCTGTATTTCCATCGAGAGCAAAAATCACAGGCATTCGAAGAAAACACCACAGTAATAGAATAATAAAGAGAGGGAGAATGACAACAGGATATCTCGAGAAACCATCATTCCTTGAATTTAAGCGATGTTGACGGGAGTCCTTCAAGTGGGTGAAGTCTTTAAAACTGATATCATGGATATTATGCTGATTTGGTAATTTATGGGATTTTATAAAGTGGTTAACTGTGGGCTGTATATCGGTAAACATAAATAAATGAACCAATTTTTTGAACATAACGAACAATGAGGTAATGTTGCTCTCATTGCTTTTTTCCAATTTTTACCCTCAGAACGTATGTGTTTTTAATTGAAAAAGCTATGTAGATGCATTCGAAGTTCGAACCAAGTCATTACATTCAATTGTGAGCCCAAACCTCTTGCTTGATAGACTTGATGACAAACTACTGAGAATATCGAAAGCTAAATATATATTGTAACACACATACATAAATTCTTTTAATAATAATAAAAGCTTAATTCTATAAAAAAATTATAAACCCAAACATTTTGGGCACAGTCTAGATATATACTAATGAACAATTATTTACATAATAGACCTTATGCAATGGATACGAGCAGATATCTAGTAACCAATTAACCTGAAGATCAAAAGCGCATACAAAAAACATTCTCTATGCGAACTTTATGCAAACTGTCCACAGAAATGATTGAACGCAGGCAGACAACAATAATGATAGCTGCCGCGTCGTCGTCGTCCATCAAATTAGTTCAGGTAGATACTCGTACATATATACATTCATTGTATCAATTGCGGTAGCCAATGCTTTGATAGTCGATGGCCATTAAATTGAATCCAAATTGATCACGCATTTTATCATAAACTACAGGCTATTGATGAAACCTGATATCTAAATAAATCCTCTCCCCATGCTAACTCAGATCAACGCTAGATGAATTACAAATCGCTTAGTAGGTCTAGGTATTCGCGCAAATTATAAATTCTAATTGTAAAAATGACAAGTCAAAGACAGAAACGTGGTTTATATCACTGGGTGATCATTTGTTTAATTTTTTTTTTTATTTTTTATACATATTTAGTTAAAGATCGCTTTGATGTAATTGATATAAAATAATTTAGTTTCATACTATTATAATTGCCTATAACTTTTATTTAATTGGATGGAATTTTTTGACCTACAATTAAACTGCGATTAAACTTTATTTCGATTCTATAATTTCAGTTTAACATTGTGGGTGCACGTAATATGTGTTTCTGTGAAGTAATTTAATTGTAAAGGTAATTAACTTATTTGAATAAGATATTGCAATTTTGTAGGGCAAGAGATTGTCACATCAAGCAGTTCACTAATTTTGCATGAAAAACCAATGCCATACAATTTAGAATGTTTTTGTTCTTGATGAAGGCTATCAAAAATGAAAATTGAAATATGATTTTTCCATTGCAATGAAAAGCACGTATGTGATACTCTTATGATGCACTTTCGTCACTTCGTATATGTATATTTCTGTCGCTTATAGAAAAATCAAATAAAGTTGTGCAAGACTGTCTATGCTGCAACTCAACTCATAAAAGATGGCTAATATGGTAGCCAGTCTGGACGTTCATCTGGAGAATTGCTTACTTTTTCTTATGGAATGTTGAAATAACAGTCTCCATAATTTGGATGAACTTAGATAATTCAAAGCTTTTTGATAGAGAAATTTAAGGTAATTGTTCTCTTCCTCGCTCTTCTATTATGGATTAAAATTTTTTTTTATCTGGTCACTTAATACGGTTTTCTGGCGCTACATTTGAGCTTCACCCTATAAATGCCGGTGTGCAGCAGGGCTCTGTTATCTCTCCGCATCTCATCGTAATTTTCATTAATAATCTGGAACTGCGGTATGCATCCATCGAGATTATTTGAATAATGACATTCAGGACATCCTCCATTGAGGCAGAACTAATCGCTTCGTCGAATTCAATACGTTCAAGAGCCAAAACTGTATCTTCTCTTTAAAATATGATAATAATTTTATCGCTTCCGTTTTTTTTGATGGAGCATTGATTTTATATACACCGTCACTTAAGTATTCTTTGTATTGCTACTTTCAGTACGCCAAGCTAGATAGATCACATACACTAGCGAGCAGCAGGTTACGTCCACCATAGATTTTTACTATTTTTCAGAATTCTACGTAGGTAGGAAAAATTCATTTTCAAGGTTCTACGAGGCTCACAATGCTTATTAATCTAACATTTTAATTTATGTGGTATATTATTTAAATTACTTAATATTTTTAACAAAAGTAATACTTAGTGTGTCCTCCGTTGTGAGTAATCACCTCTAATAATCTATCGGTAATTGAATTGTAGAAAAAAGAAATTTCATTGCAAAAAGAGGGCATTTCATATAAGCAGGAACCGTATAATCGTCAGTACGGCTTGGTTCCCGCCTGCCGTATATGCCAAAGCAAATAGCTAAGCTGACCTCATAAAAATGCTTTGGCATATACGGCAGGCAGGAACCAATCCGTACTGACGATTATACGGTTCCTACTTATATGAAAAGCCCTCTTTTTGCAATTAAATTTCTTGTTTCAAAAAAAATTTTTCGTTTGCATAAAGAGTTTTTTCACTCAATTCTCGAGCTGTAGACTTAGCAGCAAACTGAGTCAATTTCAATTGACTTATTTCACTATGAATTTTCATAGCAAAACTCTCTACTTCTGATTAGATTAATTGGCATCTGAGACCAAAGTGCTTTTATTGTGTTCTCCAAGTCTGCTAAATTTTTAAAATGTCGGCCATTTTCGGACACCTTCCGATAATATTAAGATCTGTTGGTCGGGCAGGCCATGGTAAAACGCTTATGCTTTCTGCTGAAAACCATTCAGAAGCCTGTCGCCCGGTATGAATAGTTCTGTTGTATTGTTGGAATATCCAATTCGTTGTATCCATAACTTCGTCCATATCGGCAACAGCACTTTACAGTAAGAAAATATAAGTTGCAGCGGCTTGTCTTTCACTCAACATCCTGAGTTCAAGAGGTTGATTATAACTTATTGCTCCCCAAACCATAATACCATCCTCTCAGTTGTGGAGCCTCGTTAAATATCGTTTTTACTTCCTAACGTCTTGGAAATTAAGGGCGTATCCGTCACAGAATCTTTTTCGTCCAAGAAGATTACGTTCCTCCACCGATCTCCCTATCCAAAATGATCAACAGCAAATTTTTGTACGATTATCCTTATGAGATGCAGTTAAGTCGGGGTTTTTTCTTAATTTTAACCGTTTTCAATTGGTAGTTTGCTTGAATGTATCTTCTTTGCTATCAAAGAAGTATCGAAATGTCTTTAAAAAGATATTCCAAATATTCCAGGTCATTGAATCTAGCACTACACTGCAAGTCCTATATCAGAGCTAGATTCAGATTTTCTGGATGCTGTTTGCACCTTTCTCGCTATATGCATACATATCATTTTCATTTTTCAGAATATTTTCAGCCGTACAGTAAGATTCGGAGATGATTAAGGGCACCATTGATCTCAGGACCCTTGGTCCGAGATTTGGGCCAAGGCTCAGAGATCCTATACGTATGGCATTATGTGTATGACGTCCAAACATATTCATTCATTTACGCACACTTCATATGGCAGTTTTCCCTCTAGTTAGAATCAAAGTGCGTTCGTCTACACAAGTAAGATTAATAAATTAATTCAATTAGGACATCTAACTCCGTTCCATTTAATGCTTATTTCAAGCCAGTTATATAAATATTGAGCTTTTTGTATTGACATCAGGCTTCCTGAAGATTCGCGTGGAATAACCAGCACAACGTCAAGGAGAAATGAAAAAAAGAACCCCACACCAAAGTAAATTTGTCTGGAATTTCCTATAGCATTTGTTTATAAAAATACCCAAAAATTCATTAAGAGAGTAGATAAAATAGGAAACTAATAGATAGATAGAGGTAGAACTGTATTTAACTAAATATTAGCAATTAAGTTAAAATTCATTGCCGTGAGCTCTGTTGTATACTACGGAAACGCCTCTTCACTCTACTAGGAGAAGTACTTGAACTTTATTTTAAGCGGTTCAGGTGATCACGTGAATTTCAATTGTTCATTTCTTCTTCTTCTGCATGTACAGAGTACATTGTACGGCGACGGCGTTGTTGGGTTAATTCTCCACTATACTTCCAAAGGTATACAACACAATACAAAAAGTGTACGCTTTTACCACTCTCTGTCCCGGTATTCATAAACTTCCTTTCGAATGATTGCGAATTTTATTTTTCGGCACATCTCACGAATATTAATTGGAGTCGATTCATTTTACATAGTTTATTTTTAGCCTTTTTATGTGTTTACATTTCTCGGGATACTCTGTGTGTATTTATTCAAATGAAATGAAATTATTTTAGCCGTAGTTAAAATGCAGGTAAACTGACTTGGTGATCAATGACCGACACACCAGCAGTGTATGGCTTGTATACGCTATAGCAAATCCTTTGGTGTTTTGAACTTTGAGGTTATGAACTTTTGCGGGTATACTAAGAAAAACGAAGAATGAGAAAAAACAGAGATGAACAATGTTTCGGCCGCCTTTTATTTTGTCCACTGACTTTATGGAAATTTTTTGTTTACTTGTCATATAATGATAAAGTTTTGTTTTCTGAAAATTGCTCCTTAATATGCGAATGATATCCAGGCGAGCCTCTTTGTTTCAGTTTTATTAAATGTCGTTAAACAGCTGCATATAGCGTCAATAAAAACAAAACGAAATAGAGTTAAGCAGAGTTTATCCGAAAATTGAAGATAATTACGGTAATTTAAAGACACAGCTTTATGTGCGCGAAATTGATCATTATCTTTTATGAAAAAATTTACTTTATCTGCGAAAACAATTTGAATCCGCAACAATAAATTTTTATGACGAATGGCAAATGAATATGTTATGACAAAACGAGATGATAAATTGCAATAGTTAAAATGTCAATATTTAATATAATGCTTTATGTTTTATTTTTCAAATTAATTACTATTAAGAACTGCGATTGTAGTAAGTTGGTAGATAATTTGCGTTGATTAACTCACGGTTTTACTAAACGGCAAGGTTTACTGGTTCCGCTAAGCAGAGTCATCAATGGTTATTTAATCATATAATGTTGGCGCTATGTAGATGGCTATAGTAGGATGCATTGTATCATAAATAATCGTCACAGCTCACTTATGTACATATGTCTTAACTATATAAATATATATATGCATCTCTATATGAGCAATGAAGGCAATTGTTCATACTATCTTAATAGCAACTTTAAATGATCAATTCTCGACTGTTAACCAATTAATTCGACTTTATCGTGATAATATTTATCCTCTCGTGTATAGTGTGAAGTTCAAGGTGATTATATGAAGTTCTAAGTGAATTGCGCATGTATTCAATGATTTTATTAATTGTGAATTATACTTACTAAAAGAATTTATTATTGTATTATATGTGGATATTGATTGATGATGTAATATCTCCGATTTTCTCATGGGGCTCGAAGGGAAACATTGTAGAACTGTGGTTGGCATCATCACCGGCCACAGCTCACTTCACGCTCATCTAACAAGGATGGGAGTTGTTGACAGCCCTGAGTGTCTGTCCTGCCTGGAGGGAGAGCCCAAGCCAACCGAACACTTTTTATGTGCGTGTCCGGATTTCCCGCTTTCGTGAAGGCTTGATACTCTACGGTCTGCCCTTTTATCTGTGGATCAGCTGAAAACCTGCCTCACCAAGACCTGTTGCGCTTCATTTACAGGACCGGAAGGTTTTGGTGAATAGCCTACTAGCAAGACAGCACATTGAGCCACTTTGGCCTACGTGCTTTGGGATAGGGTTCACCTGTCCCCCTACCTTTACAAAAAAAAAGAAAAAAAAAGAAATGATTTTTAAAAATGTGCACGTTATCTGGAAGGAGTTGTAAAAAAATTGGCTCAATGTAAACCTAGCCTATTCTTCTACTCCTCAAGGAGCTCACAACTCTGGGTCTGAATCTTACATACTTTTTTACCCGACTTGAGTATAATAAATTGTGGTCAACTGATAAAAGCTATATATGTATATATATATATGTTTGGAATGATAACTAGTCTTTGGCACACTGAACTATGTGATTCAACGCTCTTTACTATAAGAAACCCATCAGTAGAACTCAACGTGATTGGCAGAACATTTTTGAGTGTTCTATGAACAACATTAATTGACATCAACTTCTCAAGATGGTAGGCCATGGTATATGAAGTAACAAGGTATGTTCCATAAAATTTCCTTTGCTCAATTTCTATTAAATATGCACTTACAAACTCAACGCGATTTATTCGCTTACAATTTCTTCACAGCTCTCAAAATTTTGGCAACTGGTGACGCAATAAAAAAGGAAAAAGTGTTTCTCTCATACTGAGATGGAACATACTTCTTACTCTTTAACCCATGGAGGTAGGCCTTTAATCCATCAATATTCTGGAAATATCTTCTTCTTATTCTAAACCTCTGATCTCTTGCTCCAAATCGGCACAATAATAAAAGTTTCGATCGACATAATATGTATTCTTCTCAGCACATACCATACACCGTCAAGTCTCTTTCTATGAGAAGAACTGATTGTAATTTGAATCATGGACTTTAAAAAAAAAGTAAAATTAAGTTTGAAAATGAGATAGATCGGGCAACTTCTTCTTGGGTTGCAATACAAAAATTTCGTTTTCCACTATATATTTGGACACTGCTTGAGAACGCGTCGACATACAGAACTGAAATTTGGTACATAATGTTTCTATAGTAATAATAAAAAAATTTCAAAAATAGGGTAAATCGGGCAACCCCTTCTTGGTGTTGCCATATAAAAATTTAGGTTTTTTACATATACTGTGAAAACGATCAGTCCTAAACATTTTTATCCTTTTATCCTTAAAGTTGGAGAACTTTTTTTTATCAACCTACAATTGAGGATTCTATATGTCGAATATGGTACCAACCAACAGCCGATATTTTTCAAGGTGGGCGAAGACATTCTGACAATCATATTATTTAATCATAGATTAGAAATTTTTTGTTACATTCAAAAAGATCATAAGTTCTCAAAGATCCAGTTGATATAATAGAAATGATAGTAAGACTGACTCGACTCTAATTTTTTTATGGGGCTTCAAAGACATAAAAGGAACATTTTCTTTCTGTTAATTATCAATAACATTCGAATTTCAATATTTTGGCGTTTAGAGACCTCTGATCATAGTATTTATTCTAAAGGAGCGATTAAAATTACACGATAAACTTTTTCCCATAGAGAGTCGGTTTTGCTTAAAGTTTTGAATATCCTACAAAATTTCTTCACCCCCAAAAATTCAAAATACTAATTAACATCGACTTCTATTCATTTTTAAGTTAATTCTAGCTTTCCACCTTTCTAATCCATCTACACTTTGTTAAATTTTTAATCGAGTTGATACTTTTTTATTACAGGCTTTCAAAACGAATGATTTGCCCTTTCGAAGCAAATTTAAATTCAAAATTTCCTTCATTTTGCTGAATAATTATGAAAATATTAAATTCAGTTTAAATTACATTTGCGATGTTTATGAAGGCTAGCAAAGCCGCCAACGGAAGATTTCTTGGACAATAGATTGCTTTTTATAATAAACGACTACAAATGATTGGAAAAGCCAAATATGGTCTTGTTTTATTAAATTTAATGAAAATTAGACGAACGGAACACACCTATTACCACTTTTGTCAATCTTTTCTCGCAGGTTAACGATCGAATTTAAACAGTTTGTGGAGTTCTTTTAACATGGCAATATTTAACACTGATTCAGAACATAAGTATATTAAAGTTTTTCAACTTTTTCAGTTGGTATCCACATTTTCACATTATCTATTATAAATTGTTGATGGTCTTTTACACGAAGTTTTTATAGAGACAAATTTTCATTGTAATTATTGTTTCGGAAATTACCTATGCGTGGCGTATTTAAATACAGGAAAACATGGTTATTAGCTTTGAACTTTTAATGGTCAGTGTCAATGATTTTGAATAAAATCCGCTAATCGATTTAGTTGAAATTTTTCCTAGATTTTACATATTTTATGTCCCCCATATGATTTATGTTAGGAATTACTTATTCAAAAAAATAATTACAAAAGATTACGAGTTTACTTTAAAATATTTTTCTAATGATTAAAAGAGGACTGCTGCTAGATGTTATGAGCAATAATTGGAGCTTTTCCTTCAAGCACGAAACTAATGGATTAGGCATGGTGTATAAAATGTGTGTACAAGAGCGTAACCAAAAAGCCGTATGTGAGGTACATTTTGTACCTTGCCTGTCATATTTCAAAGCGTGAACTTGGTATTTTGGTACTTTTGCTTACGTTCGGTTCCGTGGAAACTTTTGTTTGGAATCTGACGCATTGGCGGAATTAGATATAGGAAGAAAGGAAAATTGCCCAATTAACTTGGATTTCTATATTTTGCAGATTATCAACGGATATATGTAAATATTTATTTTACCATCAGTTTCTGTCAAAACATAATTCCCAAAGAGTTTGTTCAATGAGAACACAGTTCATGTTGCACCGGTTCTACACAGGAATTTTCTGCTGGCAACATGGCGATAACAAATTTCACCCTGTTGGATTAAGTTTACGAGTGGGCAAATCTGTCAATTTGTCGTTACTTTTTCATCTCGTTACATGTCACCAAAACGTTACGGTTCTCACTTTGAGATTAAGTTGGCGTTCAAGTTCCAAAGGGATTCTCGTTACCGATAAAAATGTATTAATTTAACAATGTCGCACTTTTTAGTTTCAAATCTGCCATTTTCTTTTCACAAATATCATTTTCTGCCCACAAAAAATCCGGTCTACTGGCTTGCCAGAACTGCCTTGATGAAGAAACCGGCAGCGTCCAAGTGGTCTACACTGGACTTTTGACAGAGAGTGTTAGTGTAAAAGCATATAAAAAGCTTGTGTATGCCTGGTGTTAACTCCATTTAATTTCCTGCTCGAAGAGCTTTGCCAAAAATGTATTGAATATAAGCAGAAACAAAGAAACTAGGAAGATATTTTAAATTCTAACAAATGATTGAAATATATTTTTTTGTCTGCTGCTCAGCTTCTGTTTGATACCCACCAGTCATGATATGAGAATTATTTGTGTCCGTTGAAAATTTACGCAACTACACAACAAAATATATTCCTACGAGTTTCGATATCACGAACAAGTGGTAGTCGAAAAACTTATTTCAGTCGCTTTTTTCAAACTTGGAATATCTTTCTTGTTGTTTTGTCTATGATAATATGAATTCATAGACACAGTTTAGACGTCTCGGTATGCTGCCTATGCCACAAAAAGTTTGTTAGTATAGAATGATGATTGGGAGCAGGAATGAACCGACCTCCTAAACTGGGTCACTGTAATGCTAGTCCTTATCGGTAAACTAATGTTGCCCTTGAATGCCTTTAAGAATCCAAATTTGCGGGATCTGATAAACGGAATTTATATAACTGAGCCAATTTAACTCTTTTGCCAGCTATATTATCAGCACTTATTTAGTGGTCATACATATAATTAAAAGCTTCACACCTCCATATGGACAGTTTTTAAATTCTATTTGAGTTTTTGATGTTTACAAGCACAGTGTTAAATACATTTCGAGAGCGATATCTGCATGGATTTTAGTATGTACTTTTTGGAAACTACGGAAAGGTCTACTGAATTCAACTCTCCCGATTTTACCATCGAAGTCCTCCAATTCACCAGTGTCAGTGTAACCAAGGAGTAGGAAAATAAAATTTTGTTTTAATACAACAATTTAATTTATAAGTTTGTTTAGCCTTTGTCAAAATGCTGTTCGATTTTTTTTGGAGAACCGCGCGCACCGCTACTACTTTCCGCCTTTAGTTCGCTGGGGGGTGAGATCAAATGTTTAGACGCACGGAAATTTGCCATTGCTTACTTATTTTTTATTGTTTTTATATCAAATTCGAGTTAATGATAGTTGCGCTTTTTATATTTTTCGCCCTGCAAATCTGTTATCCTGATCTTTACTCTAATCAGTCAATCCAATCAAGCGAATTTCTCAAAGTTTAAATTTCAAGAGCAAAATAACTCAGCTTCCGTTTCTGGATTTGGATTTTATTTAATATCAAAGTATTTTATTTAGTACAAAGAATCGCAAACATACATAAATGCCACTGTTTTAAGTGGTCTCATATTATTCAAATAAATAAATTCTCAAAAATTGCTTTTAATTGGAGATTCTTTACAAGAGAAAACAAATCGAAAACTTAAATTCTATTTCTGACCATCAGCTTCTGAATTAATAAGAATCTCTGTAAACAAAAGCGCGAGATCAATGGCCCCCCGAAAGTTTGGAGTGCAGTTACGTTACGTGGGAGAAATTTAAGCTCATCTTTATATGACAGAGCGTTTCTAGAGACAAGAAGAAATAAAAAAAATAAAAAAATAGTTCAGCAAATTTTGCAGATCAATTACGAAAAGACGTGACTCAACAGAGTTTCTTTTGTTGTTTTTATGAGGTTTTTGTTAATTTTCCTCATCTTTTTTTTCGCTCAATATTGATGAATATTTAAAGACTCCGGAAACAGTATTGTGGTGATTATCTTTTGTTTTTTAAATGTTTACACTTTGTAGAAATGAAAGCTGTGTTCTTCGTGCATTTTTCTCTAGAACATGAATTTTTTTCAACTTGATGGAATATATTTATAATCTTTTTACGGTGCGTCATTTAAAAAATTAGCAAAAATGTTTTTATTGTAATCTGTCGAGTGGCTATCAAACAGCTGCACTATTACTTGAATTAGCTGTTAAGATCCAAGGACTGGTGTGGAGTCAGAAGGATGCGCCCGTAACCACCATTGCCAGATGATCAAAACAATGTTATTTTCGTATTTTGATCTTGCTAAAAACATGGCTTTACAACGTCGCTTCGTCGGTTGGAGGGTACATTATAGGACGTCCTACTATTGTGTTTGTCATTTACTTAGTCAGAGGGTTTGCACGGTAGCCAATATATTCAACCGGTAGCAAGACATCTGGGCAGTTTCTTTGAGCAAAATAACATAAAAACAGCTGATTAACGTCAAATCTTTGTTTTATTGCTTATGTACTTAATAAAAATGTAAAAGAATTAGTGTAGTAATGCTTATAATAATTAATTCTAATTGGAAATTATAACGGGCTAGAAAACCAGAATGGCCTTCTGTTGAACACGTACCGAATAGTAATTTTGGTTAATCATTATGTTAGCCACTAGATTTCCTTTTCCACGTAGTCGCAGATTTTCTAGGAATGACAGATATTCTTAGCTTCAACTCAGATAATTTTTGAATAGAGCTGAAAGTATCCGGATAATTCGCTATCCGGAACAATTAGGATCTGATTCCTCAAATCCTGGTATCCGGATAATTCGGATCCTAGTATCCGGATCCGAACTGTACGGATCCGGATCCGGGTAGATCGGATTCAAATTTCCTCCAGATGGAATTGTTTCATTGAGAAAATGGAAATTTATAGCTCGAAACCGGATTTCAGGAATCGGATAATTTGCAGATCCGGGTTTCCTCTACTTTTGAATACTATGGTAAGTTGGGTTGTGGAAAGTGCTTTGCTGGATCTTCCTCGCTCTACTTATACTATTGGTTCAAAAAGTAACTAGGAATTATTTCAGGAAGCACAATAATACTTCTAAAAATTATCTAGCAATATTCCTGGTTTCTTAACTTTTTTGGTAAGTTGTACTAAAAAATGTCCATAAATGATTTGCTTTTATTGATAGAAGCCTAATAGATGGTGTAGATTTTTCTGATCAATTATCTAGATTATATGTGTATTCATTGTAGCTCTCAAAGGTAATAAATGGCGAACGAGAGTTTTCCCCCGGCTATTAATGAGGATCGCTTTGAATTCAGGGATTCCTTACATTCACATTGATAAAAATTTTCATTTACTGATTTTTTAATAATTTTGGCCAAGGTTCCGTTTGAAGGAGCACGCAAAATTATAGCTATTACACGCAAATATATATATATATAAATTTTTACCGCCAATGATGACTGCAGGGGGACTCAAATGTCCCTCTCACAATATTTTTGGGACTTATATAAGCAGGGTATAATAGAATTTTACTAAGCAGATAGTTCTTAATTTATTAGTTAAAAATACAAACATAGGTTGGTTGTTGATTTCTTATAGCATAGTAATATTCAACTTTTACTTTAAAAAAATCTCCTAGACCGGAGACGAGAAATCGTAGAATTACTGTTGGAAGTTCCGTAGAAATTCCACCGTTACCATAGCAAGAAATCCGCTTTGCCATTCTCCTTGGTTTTCAACGCTAACTCTCAAGCGGTTCGAATTTTCAACGAATGCTAAATTATATATGGAATTAATACAGCCCATACCTTGTAACTGTTTCCAAGTTCCTTTTAATACATATTCCAAATTGGGAATTTTTCTGTGTTGGACGTAGGTAAAGGTCGCCCAAAAACTTCGACGGACGATACGAACGTGGCCCTGATGAAGGGAAAAATTGACGAAGAATGAAGGTAATGATGGGTAATGAGCTGGACTGTGTCATGAATATTAAATAATCATTTGACTTTCTCAAAGAAATCCGGAACCCAACTTTTAAAGACGACAAAAGAAAAGAAAAGGAGCCCAGAAAGTATAAGTCCCAAAGATAAAGCCAGATAAAAAGTCACCAACTAATGTATTTCACCAGGGTGAAAATGATTGTTGCTGTTAAGCTGGAAACTAGTCAGATGACAATTGCCTATTGGTATACTGAAACTTGCACAAGTATTCAAAAAAATTTACTTGAAAAAAAAAACAAAGAAATGGAATTTTGTCGATATTCTTACGGCGCATACTGCAGAAAAACAAACAACTTTCTGGCGCTGTCGGTTATCAATGAAATTCGCTCAGGTGGGTGTGAAAAGTTTTCAGTTCCAAAGAGGAGATCAATACTGGAGTCAATGCCGAATTTGAGACAATTATTAAAATTTATTTGATCTTAAGATAGGAAAATCAAACGACTATATATTCCATGAATCTGATAATTTTAAAGCAAATAGTAACGAAGTTGTGTTACGTCTTTTAAAAAGTAAAATTAAAAAAAAGTGAAATAAGATACGAGTAAATCTTAAATAAATTCAAATATTTATATAACATGATAGGTACCTAAGCATATGATCCTTGAGTCAATAAAAAAACTTCTTCCTGATGTCACGATATTTAAAATCTCAGCAAATCTTGATTTTGCATTTACTATTCATTCAACAGCTCTTAGCTTACAATTTAGCATCAATATAAATATGTCAGAGTGCTCCAAAACATGCACATGATCTTGCTACAACTTTGTTATGATATGAATTGTATAGGAATCATGTTTATAAATAATTGCAAGTGCATTTCTCAACTGAATAATTTAAAAGTCCACAAAAAGATTTATGGTAGCTACTCGTACCTCGCAAATACAGTGGGATATCGTCTTGCATGATTTTGATAACTTCCTCTTTGTCGTCCACAACAGAATTTTGTTACCATGGAGAATTATTTTCATTGGCAAGGCTAATTGGTATGTTACATGATCACCCAACTATAATATCGTCAGCATTCAGTCAATCAATGCCATTAAATTAGAATCAAGCAGATTATCGACAGGTGGGAGTCAGAAATCTAGATACAACTCAGCTTACTGTGCTTTGGATATATAAATTTATAACTATTGCTTCAGTCTAGTATACGCCAAAAATTCGGTCAGCTGAACATTTGGTATTCTGATTTAGTGCCACCGACCGGATAGAAAATCATCATTTGATTAGTTTGTGATGTCAGCACAAGGTCAATTTAGATAATGATGCCAAAGCAAAGATGGTAATTGTTTCGCTGTCTATTGTAAGCAGGTGAGGATTATAATATATTTATATATTTAGTGTACACATATATACAGAGTCTAGAGTATCACTTACGTGAAATTTATACGGAGAAGTTATCATGAAAATCGCAAAAGAATTAATTGGGTGCGAAAAGATTCTAAAGTCCTAGTCATTTCCTTTCATAACAAAATGTGTGCTACTTAGTCAAGTGGTGGGCCCAATTCTTATAAAATTTTGTATATTAGTAGTAGTAGGTCAATTCTATGATAGATATATAGACATTAGACTAACATCAATAATACAACAGTTGCATGCATTTGTTTAATTTTTTTTTTAAATTTAGAAATTGTTAGCTAAAAATTAAAGAGAGGTGTTCACATTAGCTACCAAAGTGAGCCAGTTGAAGATCTGGCAATGCACCTTTTATGTCTCCCATACAATAAAACGATTATTGTAGTTTCATTTTAATTGATTTGAGTTTTTGAATTGAACAAATGTAATCAAACATTTTTATTGGGAAATTTCATAGAAATAACAAAATTGGATTCACAACCTGCTTACTATAGGTAGGAAAAATATTGTTGAATAATTTTCGAACTATGTACAATGTATTTTATACCAATATGAGCAATCATCGATCAATTAGGAGAAAATTATGCAGATGAGAGTAAAAATCTAAGAATTCCGCTCCTCCACATTTATTTACGAAAAGAAATTATATATAATAATATAAAAGAATTCCGTTGTGGGTATAATCTGCTAGCTTTCACATTTTCTGTCTTTATTCATAACATTTTCAAAGAATTTGATTTATTATTTTTAATTCTTCTTTCTTTCCTTATTTATCTCTCTGTACTTAAATGAAAATAATCGGAAAACTCTTCTTATTTCCATACTTATTCTTATGTTAACTTTGATACGCACGCTGTTTCGATAGACTTACGCAAGGTATATAGAATACAAGGTATTCTCGGTACGAACCACGTTCCGCCATTTTGTCTGGAGAGAAAATTGTGGTGACGTCACTCGGTCTTTATAATGTACGCTATAAAATCGTTGATATCTTAATAAATTTGGCAACAGATTACTGAAATCGTGTATATATTAAAAGTTTTGAATATTTTATGTTTTTTTTTTATAAAGCTTTTACCATAATTAAGTTCAGTAAGGTAAAAAGAAGTACTTTGAAGTTTAAGTGAAACAGAGTTCAAGTAAAGAGAAACAAAAATAGTTTTTTTATGCCATAAATATATTAATATAATAATGATTTTGTGGCAGTAAAATATTTAATTAATACAGAATTAATCTTTTTGTGCTTTTCTCTCTATTTTACTGCATTTAAATTAGTTTTAATGCTATAAAATAAAATTCAGTACGAATAGTCACAACCTACCTATGTGAGATGATTTCACTTACCAGGATGTTCAATGTGGCATCAAAACTTTCATAAACTAGTCATCGTCAGGTATTTGGATATGAATAGGTATGTAAGGCGATTGTATTAAGTATAAACTGTGTATTTAAAAACAATTTGTATGTTGAACATTTTCATACCTGTGAGTTTTATTTAAAAATGAGTTTACATAACTAATTCTCATGCAAATACCTGACGATGACTAGTTTATGAAAGTTCTTATGCCACATGTTAACATCCTGGTAAGTGAAATCATCTCACATAGGTACGTGTGACTATTCGTATTGAATTTTACTTTATAGCATTAAAACAAATTTAAATGCAATAAAATAGAAAGAAAAGCACAAAAGGATTAATTCTGTATTAATTAAATATTTTACTGCCACAAAATCATTATTATGTTAATACATTTATGGCATAAAAAAACTATTTTTGTTTTGTTTACTTGTCTTCTATATAGCTTGGACTTACATACGTGCAGATCGGACGCCATTTACGATACTAGCTGACAGTTTTTGTTTGTATTGATGTACTCTATTATCAAATCATGCCAAGCCTCCATACAAATTCCCCTTTATCATAACCATCGAAGAATACTTCCCTAGCTATGAAACAGAAATGCATATGTGTGTATGCTAGTCCGATACTCCAAAATATTTTATATTGATTTTTACGGAAAAATGACTAGAGAGCTAGATATTGATTTTATATATGACATAAAGCCTAAACTACTATACACACAGGAAAATAGTCTTCCAGTAATTTTAAGCTTGGTTTCTTATCTTTCCAAAGGCTTCACTTACTATGTACCCTAATTAAAAAAATAATAAAATAGTTTTGATTACCACTTTATGCGCTCTCAGCTGAACAATAGTTGCAATACTGTATGTGCGGCTGAGTGCTCCGATTCTGTAGACAGATTGATTCGAATTAATCGGAACACGGCACCTTCACACATGCAATTATTACTCAATTGAGAGTTTTATAAGAAAGATATAAAAATTTTATTACGGTTGGGAGGATAAGAAAATAACCTTCAGATTATCAGAAGATAATTTTTCTGGATAAATAGTAGTTTAGAGCGCAGAAGCTATTCAGATCAAAATTTTGTCAGTATAGTTATTAGTAGGATATTGCAAATATTATTCAATTTTAGGACTAACAAACATATATATTTTATGATTCTCATATATATATATGTTCATAATTACATATCTAATGTTTTCTGGCCCGGGGCCTTCAGCACAGAGGCAGCTGGAAATAGTAATCAACTCATAATTGTTATTGAAGGGGTAGGGCTTAACATAAATAATCATGCAATTTGAAAAGTGCAACTTTCGTACAGATTATAAACATTTGCCGTACTTATATTAAGTTATTTATATGTGATTCTAACATTGTTGAAAAATACATCAACAACAGTTGTCATGAGCACATGAGTAAGTCTAACTATGCTGGTTTTTTTTTCCTGGCTTACAAGGAGATATTAAAGAATTCTTTTTTAAAAATCAATCAATCAATACCTGTTTTTCTTTTAACTTTCCATAAAGGTGAATATGCAAACTTATCCATATGTACATTTATACACACGTGCTCCAAAAGAAATTTACGCGCCATGCCGCAGCTCAAGTCATATTGAATCGTGGTTAAATAAATAAATAAAAAGTGGTAGACCAACAATAGACTTTGCTGACTGTTCGAAATGCACGAAATAGCGAAAAATACCTTAATACAAATAAACAGGTCCAGCATTGTGCGATACTACCTACGTCTCAACTTTAAAGAGGAGAGTCTACAGTTTACAGATTTTATAAAAAAAAGTTATGTTAATGACGTTTTTGCAAAAATAATAGAGGTTAAATTAGAAAAAAAGATTAGAAAATCCGAAATTTTTAGTTTAGACAACCATATCTTGATGGGGCTGGTTGAGCAGTCGTTGAAAGAGCCATGAAGTTCTAACTAAACTAGCTTTTTTTCTTATTAATCACCCTGTAACTCTTAAAATGTTGATAAACGATTTTAACAATTGTTGCATTCATTGCATTCATCTATTCATAAGATATTAGTGCATGGAACTTATGTTATCGGAGGAAGCAGCAGACGCAAAGAGTAAAAATTTAAAATTATTGGGGTGTAAGTGTTGAAAGACACAAATATTGATTTATTAAACGACTCTTCTTGAGCTTAGTTTCATTAATTCCTGAACTCAGAAAATTGCCCAAGAAAAAAAAGTCTATTTGGTTCAAAGATGTTTTAGGTTATTTATAATATAATTAATACAAAATGTTTTTATAATAGATTTAGAAGTATACCTACTTTATAATTTGGTTGAAGTTATTTCCTTTGTTTTATTGTTTTATTACTATTGGGTTCATATACATATGTATGTATGTAATTATGTACTTCACTGCTATAATACATAGTTTCATTCAATAAAGGTATCCATTAATCAGTCCTGTTCAAAACATAGAAGATGAAGAAACCTTGGAAGTATATGACTAAAATTATGATTAACTGGAAATTTTGAAGACTCATTCATGACTCATTAATATAATATGTATTTTTTCTTGTCATTATATGTATTTAAATAAATATCCATATGTAATAATGTAAATATACATATCGAATTACATATAAATACATATAAATAATATTTTAATACAACATTTTATTCATAAGTTACTACTGACAACAAGCACTTTCTCACTGTCTTATCATTTTTTCCAATGAAATAATGCAGCTAAAATAGAGAAACAGTCAAATGATTACAAATTGAAGAAAATTGTGTTTTGATAAGAGAGAAAAAAGCAAATTGGTTTGACCTTATCCCGTACCAGTGACTTGTGTTTGTTTTTTTTTTCTGATTCCATTTCCCCTTCTAAATTATCTATATGAGAATTTTTAATTACCCCTGTAGACCAACAATCAACCAAAGCAACAAGTTAAACAAGAATACTTCCGACTATTTCTCATTTCACTTACTTCCTATATCGCGAGTCTATCTTTATCTCCTTACAACATGCATATTTATGACTCTATTTTCAAAACTCGGTAAATTTAGTCTACATATATTCGATGAATACTATATATGTACATATGGAGGTACAAATATTTATGCTAAGTAGTAAATAGTCGTCAGACGGTTTCATAACCGGGCATAATTGCAGACGATTTTCAAGTTAACCGAAAATAAGTTGGAAAATTAACCAAAAATAACTCGCAAAATGCATGGTACGCCTCCAATAATAAATTCAATTACCGAACTAAGTCTGATGCAGGCCGGCCGCACGCTGATGTGCTTTGGCCTTTGGAACGATGAAATTCATTCTATTCTACAGTAAAGCAGTAGAGAGCTCCGGGGCCCCAGTTGTTGAAAAATGCTGGATTGCATGCCCTACAGCGCTTAATCTGCATGTATCCCAAGCTACCGCGAAATATTGCATGTTCTCATGCATAAGGAAAAGTTCATGCAAAGAGGAACTGCTCGAGAATTTTAACCTGTTTCAACTAATTAATTAAAGAAATATGCAGACTCCCAGTAGTGCACAGTAGTGCTGTACTGTAGTGCCCTGGGTTAGTTTAGCAAGCAAGATATATACACAGCCACACATTTATGTACAGAAAGAGGAAGAAAGTTAACTGCAGCACTTTGTTATTTATTAACAGGAATAGCAGCAGGAAATGGCGAAAAAAATATATAGTTCTTCCTTGGGCTAATAAACCGACTGACGGTGACGACGATGGTTAAAATCAGCGTTGGCGTCTTTTTTCATAAATATAAAAAAATTACGCAAAAATTGGGTAATTGACACAAAAAAAAAAGATCTGACTAACAATAAGCTTAAAGCATACGATTCTTTGTAAGTATTAATCGCATTTTTTATGACTCACTATCAAGAGAAGGTAGGTATCAAAGAATTGAAAAAAAATAAAAAATATACATAATTCACCTTAGGTAATAAACGGCAGTTCGTAGTAATACCATACCATTTGAACTCGGCTGACAAGTTTTTCTGTAGTTATTTTGAAAAATATTATAAAACTTGTTTCTACAAGTAGTCGTGGAATCCCGCATATTACAGATCACTTCATTTTTCTGTATATAACTTAAATTTCACCCGCAAAGTCCCCGCACTAACTAATTATTACGCAGGCCGATTACGTAGACTTGTTGTAGGAATGTCCAGTTTTTGTTGCAAATATAATTCAACAGAGCAATAAATAAAGGCATTGGCTATAAGGCGGCGTCTCGTACTAAGATGGTGTTTTTATTGTTAATTTTTTTTTATTAATTTTTCTTTAAGTATTCAATAAAATTAACTTAGAAAGAAGTCCTAGTTAAGTGATGTAAAACTAGTAATTCTTTATGCATTAAGTATAGATGATCAATCTATACTTTGATGGAATGAAAATTTTTCAGTGGTTTCGGCCTATCATATTTAAAAAGTTCGTCAAAAAATGGTTGGGCGTGTTGAGGTAGTGGATTCGTTCCCTGGTAGTCAAATCATCATGAGCGCACTCATGAGCTCATGATGATTGGTTGAATGAATGTAATGTTGATTTTTGTTCCAGCTCCGGGACTAAAATCATTTACATATATACTTCGCAATTCAATGATTGCTCAACAAAATCTATCTCTCTTTCACTCGTACATTAGATGCACTAGACATATATAGATCAATATCCATACCAATTTATTGATGAGCTGATAGATGAGTTGGCGAAGAAACTCATCAAGGCTATGTTAGTTAACATAAAAGCCTATGCCCGCACCGGCACTAACATTTTGTAAACTGATGAGCGTTGTTTACCAGGGCTGTTTTTATTGGATATTTACTTCGCTCTTGAATAATCCAATCCTCCTGCATTGAGGGCATAAATGTTAAGTACGTAGAGATTTAATACATTGCAACTAAATCATCTCCAAATTACTTTTTTTTTCTGCCACTATTATTATTAATTTTGATAATGCTTTAAGACATCATTTTGTCTAAGGATAATTACCAAAATTCGACATTTAACTAATTTTTTCAAATATTAATTCCCTGGTACCTACTACTTCTAAACTGTGGTTTCATGGAACATGCTGACGAATAGCTTTTCATGTTTGTAATTCTTGTTGACGATGTACTTCAAGAATATGTCTTCATTTAATCCCCTCATTTCACCTTGGAAGTCATCTGACGTTTATAATTTGTGAAGGGATGAAGGAGAGGGACTCGTGAGTGTTGTGTCACATCACACAGATGTGTGTGTTTCGTCGATATTTCGAAAAAATGATGAAATGCTTTATTTTTAAATATCTCACGTCCCGTTGAAGCTACAACATACATTTAAACAAATTATTTTGCAGCTCTCGAGATTCTCTACAATTTTCGACCTAAATATTATTTTGGTAAGATTAATAATTCTGAACTCAAAACGACGAATTTGCATACGGTCCTCAATATTTTGCTGTTTTTCTTATGCCCTAGACACACAGCACTCTTAATGAAGCAATAACTAACGACTCATTAGTCTATAATGATTCATTATAAACTGCGGGCACACAGCCATTTCTTTAATTAAGTTGTGCTGTCAAACTGGTTTTGATGAACTTATCACATCAAAGAAGCAATATGGATCGAATTAACATGATAAACTTTGTTTTCATTTATTTTATATTCCATTTAACAATTTCCAAATGAGAAACACATTTGATTTAAAAAAATATTAATAATATAAATTGTGATTTGCACTTCTTTGCATTTCTTCTTCTTATTTTTCAAATCGGCAGATGCACAGCGGAGCTCCAGACTTACATTATATGCCACATCTAGTACATTTTTCCTCATTATAGCTATAATGAAGGAGGAAAACACTTCCTTAGTGTACTTCATTATCATCTGATTTTCGAGCTATAATCACATATACTATTTGACACACGGCATTTTAATGAATAGTTAGTACAAATGATTCATTAGTTTGTGCTGTGTGTCTAGGGTATTATTCAAAATGAAAAACAGTTCTTTCTATTTTTTCTCTAAGAGGCCAGCTACATAGGATAGGACTGGTTGATGACCCTACATGCAGAGGATGCGGAGCGGAATCCGAAACGGTGACTCACTCTATTTGCTACTGTCCGGGTCTCTCCGGAAAACGTTATAGATTACATGGCTCACGCCTCCTGGATGAATTGCATGAAGCAGGTAAGGAGGGCTGGGAGGCAAACTTATGGTTTGTAAAAGCGTTTGGTTGGGACCAATGAACTTATTCAGGGGTTGTGAACAATGGGCAATTAGGAACTTTTAGATTATCTGTCTTGAGTACATTTAAGGTCGATTAAATTTATTTACAGTTTCCTGTCGGAACACATGCAACTTATTAAATTGCAGAACTTCGTATCTATCGTTATCACGACAAAATCTGGTGTAGGCACCATTTTTGGGTCACTCTCATTTTGCATATTTTTTCGTAACTTGGTAACGTTCAACTGTATATTTTTAGATAGAGATAGATTTTGTTGAGTACTGCGCTTGTCGATTATTGTACAAGATATTACTTGAACTGTATATATATATATTATATAGGTGTCGATATGTATATATATATATTTAGCACAAGAGAAGTTTATGGGATGCTTCCTTTTCAGTTTTCGACCAAACTTGGACTTAACAAAGCCCTTATTCTACCATTTTTGTCGATAACCTTTTATGTACCTTTTTAGATTTAATTCAACATTTCTCTTCGATAAACATCAACGTATTCGTTATTTTATTAAAATAATTCACCAATTATTTAACGTCGAAGCGATCCTCCATATTTTGTAAAAAAAAAAAACAATTGGTTTAGGTATTCGTTACATTTCAATCTTCTTTGTTTAAGTTCCCCTTTCATTCACAGATAATCCTTCATCCTACATGTTGTTTTCATGTCATCATTCAATGAGTGCGTAAATTTCAAAAGGGACGCCTTTTAGGAGTTAATTACATCTTATATTATCGTAAAATAAGATTCATAAATTCAAAATATATTTACCTCTTGTGGTGTGGCTAGTCTTTTCATACAAATAATAAGACGGTAATTTGTGTATGTAAAGGGATTATTCAGGGTAGCAACCTCAATATAGGGCATTATAATAAGGGGTGGTATCTGGTATACCTTCCTTGTAAAAGTGGGTCGGCATAAAACGTGTAACAAAACACTCATTTATGCTTGTTAGAAGGTTTAATTCCTAGAAAGCGAGCACAAAACAGATGTGCTAGGGATTGTGAATGAAATGTAATTTGAAATCCCGTAACCAACTTGCTTCTTTAGCTTTAGAAATTATTTTCATTTGAGAATTTCCATTGAATCGAGTCAGTCGGTTAATTTAATCTCACAGTGAATTATTTACAGTTAATTGTGTAAGAACAGTTCTACTATATACGGTAAAAATTGAACGAGAGGCTTTCTGGAAATTATTTAGCAGGTCGGATTTGAGGGATTTAGTTTTTAAGGAATTTGATTCAAGTACACGTATAATTATAGAAAAACCCACACGTAAATATACACAGTTATATGAAATATGGAGAAAAATTGTATCTAAAGAACGCGGATTACATTTCTATCGTAATTATGTAGTAAAACCACTCGTGGGACGATATAGTAACACTAGCTGGCCCTTATTCAAGAAAACTGATCAGGGTTGTTGATATAAACAGGTCGTAAGCAAAATAAAAGTAATGGACCAAAGTTTTGGTGAGTGTAAGTGATTGAAGACCGAAACTCAAAGCTTGTTTGCTGAGCCCTTGGGGCCTCATTTAAGGGAGATCAGATCTTGGAAAATGTTCCATTACTGAACTTTGATTTGTAGAAAACCAAAAGAAAATACAGGAAACTTTTAAATATAGTAAATAGAGACGAGTTGATATTCGGACTTCGGCAGTCAACAGCATTTTTAAAGTATGTATTATCTACAGTTATTTGCCAACTGGCAGTGAGAGCAGTATTAATACGCAAAACTGGAAGGTAAGACTCAACTCTGACCAAGCGCTTCAGAACAATCAGTTGAATTTTGGCTTTGCTGAACTGTTCGGGATACTTTCGGTAGGTTGTGACTGAAGCCTTTTGGAACACATCAATATGCACAATGTTGAACTTAGTTTAGAGTTAAGTGGAAACCTTGGATGAATACATTCAGGTCAATGTCGATGATTTTTGCATGTGATTAACATATCGAATAATTCATTTGCTATTCTGGTTAGATATTAACTTAAAGTTGTTGTGTTTAGAAAAAAAAATATAGATTTAAAATGGGAACAATTCTGTGCGCTGAATTTTCGTTATTTGAAATTCACTCTGATTCAGCACAAGTGTATCGATAGACTTTGAAAATATTTTTCGAGAAAAATACAAGGAGAATTGTTTGCAACTTGTTTGCTGAATTTAATTGTGTGTTTCATTAAAATGTACACTTAGATCTGTTGTGAAGTTTAAATTTATCATCTTATCATCCTCTAAATGCGATTTCCCAAAGCCGAGGTTTAGGTGAATTTCTTTCTCATACCCGTAAACCGGTAGATTCATCCCATTTCATCAAAGAAGGTAATTAGAACGGTTTTGAAGATAACATTTAACTCAACCTCGCATATTACATATAAGTTTTTCCAAACTCAAGGCTCAGCTAAATCGCTTCCTCGAACCCGAAAACTTAATCCTTTAGGTGTTACACCCTAATATTCCGTAAATGAGTTTTCTGAAAGTTCAGGTCTAGGTAAATCACTAAAACTTATTTGTGACTACCTGCTTTAAATAGTATTGCTTTTCTTGCTCCTTACCTACAAGTTAATCCAGCTAATCCAAATATATTATTACTACCATCATCAACAAATCGATAATTCTCTTTTACTACAGAAAGAGAACCTTCATTTGAAATATGTTTTAGAAAACCGAGCCTTCAGCTGAGGGTATTATTATAATCCAGAGATAAGTTCAAAATCATGAAAGATCAATAATCTTCGCGTCATGTCAACTACGGTCATGAAGTTGCTTTTAAGAAATATCCTCGAATAATTTTCATGAATACTATCTTTCGGGAATTTTCTGTTTTATTGATAGCACTTGGATCTGCAATGTTTACATTTTTCTATAACTTCTAAGATTCTAAGGCAATTCTTGATAAGGTACAACTTTTAACTACTTTCATCTAGATTTTATCTTATTTTACATAAATTTCATATAACTATATCCTGTGCGCAAAATCCTTCATCCTGCTACAATTAAAAAGGAAATACAACAAATAATTTCTTCAAATAATAAAGTTGACCTTGCTGCTCCCCTTTCTATACAAGTAGTCGTCTACGGAATGTTGACTAAAAACATTTACTTACTTCGGTTATTGGCACAATGGGTAGACAATAAATAAAAATCAGTAAACATTGCATATACCTTTTCAGGTATAACAAAGCCTCACACACTGCGATCTTGATGAAATTTCATCCAGAACGACCAACAAAAACGAGCATCTTCCGAGTTGAAACTGTTCAAATATATAAGAGACTCTGGTCATCACTAATTTACTGTCATACAAACCTACATACGAGTATATGTGTATGCAGTAAATAAATTTATTCAAAACATAATAGTGTATAGAGGAACCAACGTCATTAGTAGAATAATCCGTTAAAGGTATTGAACTTGTTCGATTTGTAATAAGTAAAACAAAGGCCACGCGACAGTTACGTATCTTACGATAATTATTACAAGTTCAGAAAGATGACGCGACGCGACGTTGCTATTGTTTAGGTAAGAAACTATGCTCCAGGTATCACACACACCTCAGAGCTGAAAAGTTTAGCCAATTATTAGTCATCCAGAATAGTCTGCCCTGGTGATTCATGCATAGAATTTTGTTAGCGAAACAGAAGATAAAATGTGTGTGCTCGGTATCTACGGAAATTTAAATGTTCGCGAGCGACGAGGGTTAATTAAGGCAATTAAAATAAGTTAATGGAGTGACAAGCATATTTGCTACATTCATGTTAATTCCTCGTTAAACGAAATTATTGAACTTACATGCACCTTTGGATCTTTAAACTATGTTTATTGTGGAAACTTTATGAATTCTATACTACCTTCGAGCAGCATAGAGTAAATAATGCAAAGAGAGCGGCAAAGCTCATAGAATAGATTTTTTGCTTTTAGTTTGGTGAACTGTCAATCTCATGCGGAAAGTAGATTCCTTTAAAGCATTCCTCAATATCAATATTCAAGAGAGCGATTGGGCGATTGACGTTTTGTTAGTGAAATTGAAAAATATAAAAGTCTAAGGTCTAGGTTATGTTAAAGTCGTGGTGCCAAGAAAAATTTAGCCTGCTTCAATTACACCACTGTCGGATCTATTATGTTTCATAGATTCATGGTGTAAGGTCCGACAAGGAACAGTAATTTGGTGTCATTCTCTAGTTTTTAATGAAACTTGGTATTTCTTGAAGAGCACCAAAATCTAAGGTTTACTATTTTTTTTTATAGGTGGTAAACTATGTATTTTTGGAGGTGAACTATTTTTGATGACGCCAATGATCTATTTGAATGAAACCAACACAAAAATCATCTAATATGGGTTCAAATATTTAACAAATCACATTGTAAAAGGCACAAATTGTTGCCACAAAGTTTAGGGAAAAAATCTCTAGAAATGTAGGGAATATTGCTTAAAATGTAGGGAATTTACCATAAAATGTAGGGAATATTCCCTAAAATGTAAAATGTGGGGAATATTTCCTACATTTTAGGGAATAATCTCTACATTTATAGGGATTTTTTTCCTAAACTTTGTGACAACAATTTGTGCTTTTTTACAGTGCAAGCTTTAAAGGGTAATTTCACCCCTTTTCTGAACCCACTGTATCAATCAACTCTTACAGGAAACCAGTTAAGAAGGATCAATTAATTTGTTCAGTGGCTAATTAACTAACTTACACCACAACATTTTAATACTCCTTGCACAACTAACTATTTGTCGGGAGGGGGGGGGGCGGAAGGGGGGGGGGCATAATATCGATCATTTAGTTAGAATCTGAAAATGGGATCAGCTAACCTTCGCACCCACCCATAATTGCGAGATATTTGTCAGATAACACCGTCGAAAGTTACTGCTATATGAAGCTTTTCAAAAGAATTGTCCTCTTAAGCTCCTCCTGTATGACATGTTCCTACATTTAGTATCTGTGAGACAGAGGAGTTCTTCGTTGGCCTGTTACGGTCATATAAGAAAGATTTCTGACCATGTTGACTAGTTTTTGTGCTGCAATTTGCAAGTATATGATATGATCGGTACAAACGACTGGCGGCTAGCTTACTTCGGATAATGTAAATTGATATGCCTGCAAAGGTTCATTTTATGTTTCCATAAGTACAAAAGAAGTTGAAAAAATATAAATTCTTCAAGAAAATTGACGGAAACTTTCCAAACTTTTTGTAATATACATATTTCAGCCTCAATCTCCTAGGTTATTTGAGATATGCCTATGGAACCACAGTGACTGATTATCGGTCTATCTAAATGGTGTTATACTTTAATTTTATGCTTTCTCTACACCATATGCAATAGGTTAAAAAAGGTCTAGCAGCAATGAATATTTAATTACCTAGGAGTTGATTACATTTTGGAATCACCTCAGATAATTGGAACTGTTTGCGAGGTTCCAATGTTCGCATTAGCAAGTTACAATTTATTTTCTTGGTGATAGGCAACAGCATAATATTGAAATTAATTCCGATACAAAAAAAGGAACTTGAGTGTAGTTTGAGATATATAACTACTGGTGATAATTTGATGAAAATTTTTATCTGAGGAAATACTTCTTGGAGGTACTCTAAGAGCTGGGAACTGGATTCTGAGAATCATGTCCAACCATCTGTAGTTGTTTTAATAATTTTACCAAGGCTCAGGATATGCCATTTGATGCGATTGCGTAGGAGTAGTGTCATCCGGAAAGAAATTCTTAGGATTGGAAATGATGGGAAATATGTAAGTCATCAACGAATATTAGATTTGGAAAGATGATTGAAAGACACCGGCGTTACTAGGTCTGGGTTCATCTGAAATACTGACGAGTACAGCTACATATAGTGTAATATATTCAGGCAACAAATTGCCAATTCATAAAAGAGGGTAATGGTCGAGGTGTACTGCATTGAGGTTGGCTGGAAGAGCAGTAGGTCAGAATCTATCAAGCATTTTGAAAAAATCTAGGGTAATGATTTCAGGCATAAAAATATTTTGCCAAAAATGGTTGCATCCGTAAGTAACATTATCACATCTTCCTTTGACAGGCTAATATAACGGCCTTTGTGGAGAGATAGTTAATCACATAGTTCGATTGAAGAGATCTCATTAAATGAGCTTTTAGCCATATAAATAATCTCTAAATGAAGTTTAGTAAAGTCAAGACTCTTTTGCACCTAACAACTTAATTTACTTCATTTCGTCAAAATCCTTGATTCCATTTTCAAAATGAAGTTCATAAACATATAAGAATTTAGCAGTATTTTACACCACAAATAGGTTGAGGTACAGTTCAACAAAATGATTTAATAGGAAATTAACTATCTGGATCAGAAATTTCTTATTCTATTTGCCTGTTTCCTGAATTTGGTAGATTAGACTGCTCTCTTTACCCAGTGAGTATGTTTTTAAACGGATGAATTGGCGCCGCCTCACATCCTCGATTCTGGTAAGCGTTCTTAATTATTCGAGCAACGATAGTAGTTTTTTAACCAGGTTAAATAAGTCTATTAGCAAGTCAAGCTCAATGTTTGCATGTTATAACTTGACACAATAACTGCCAATGCACCTGTCGTTTGGCCAATAGATTAAAAAAAAAAAAATGCAACCGATATCAGGGTTTGCGTGATAAATAGAACCTGGCAAGGTTTCTAGTGACTCGACCGTGGTCAACAACTAAAAATTATTCAACGAAGTAGCACATATACACACATATATTCCAATTTGGAGTACTTTAAAAGAGGGGATAAAAATTGGAACTAAAGGGTCGCTCACTACGCCTTCTTTTAACAGAAATTTGCTTAATTTTTACGTCTAAGTAGTAAGTCCTGTATGGAGTTATGCTATGGGTCAATTTCACGTTGAATCTAATTTCTTGGATTGCGTGCTACACGCTATTAGGTATATGAACTTTAAGGTGAATATAAATATTGCCCCAATAACATGTGTGTATATGTAGTTTGTGTCATCATAACTGGTTGTATTGTTATTATTATTATTAGTAGTAGTGGTAGTGAAAATGAATTTTCAAACGTCGGTTTTGCTAATTTTAGTGGTCCTTTAAAAAATCATTTCGTTAATAAAATTATGAAATGCAAATGAACCCTCTCTCAGCTTGTATTTTCTTGTAAGACTTTTTATAAGCTTCCTGTATTTGCATAATGAATTAGATAAGCAGAGTATACCTTATCTATAAATGCATAACGATGAGTTCGCAACTTAAATCTTGTAACTGGGGTTAATCAATATTTTCATGTGCGATAACATCTACGGAAGTAAATGGAGTTTATATATTCACTGTTGTTGGCTCTGGCAGGTGTTGCACGATTAACAAATGACTCAGTAAATAATCACGAAAGTGATTCATTTATACAGGTATCATTGAAAATAACATCCATAAAGAAATAATCCAGCTATGAGCATCTTCCTTATTTTATTACCTTAGTTAAAAACTTCTACAAAGTTTTCCGTGAATTGCTATTTAGTTATATCTACGCTATCCAAATGCTCATAGTTGTCAAGCCTATCTATTGCGAAATTATATAGAAAAAATTATCTCAATTCTTTGGCATCCATGCATTTACAAGGATCTAAGTGTTTCATCAACTTAGACTCATACTCCCCAATAGGTTGAAGTCTTTGAAATGAGTCGGATTGCAACAACGCTAATGACCTATATGCTTATCATACAAGGTAATAGATAAGTAGTGAAAAAACTTTTATCTGTCCAGTCTTTTCTGCCAACATCCTTTAACCCCACCTTCTTTACATAAGATGACCGGTTGTCAAATATTTTTAGGAAGTCCTTTATATATATGGAATATTTTAGGACAGGTGCCAGGTATTTTGGTATCAGAAGAGAAATGGCCATTGAAAATAATTAAGTCCGTCTCGCCCCGCTTCCCTACTATAAAAACTCTGAAAATAATGGGAAATTGTTGAAGATGTCTTTAATCATCAGTTTAGATATGCACAAAATGTTTCAGTAGTGACTTTGACATTTTTCAATTGGAGGTACACAGGAATTTATTGTGGCGCCATGTATTCTGATAAAACTTTCGGCATACACAGCTAGCCGCCTCCTTACACCCCCCCCCCACTCTTCTAGAGATTTATCAATGAGTCTGGTTGTGTGACATGGGGCGAATGGAAAAATTCATTTATAATTTAAGATGAGCTCTGAAACAACGAGTGAAATACTACACGAAATTAAAATAATACAGTGACTTTATTGAGTGGTCAGCAGAAAGCTTCGATAAAATCCGCCAGAGTGGGAGGTGGGATGCTTGAAGCTAGACGCACAGGATCATAAACCATTATGTTATCAATTGCACTACCGACTACTTTTACACATCTGACATCTGAAAAATTACTCAAACTATCTATAACTGTATATAAAATTTCTTCAATTTTTCCGCGTTCCATTTTTTCTCTTTAAAAGGAAAAACAAAAAATATGTATAAAAGGGTGGAAATATAGCAATCAAAAAGGAGGAAATTTCGCAACTTCCACCTTTTGGTACAAGTAAAAAGCATAACTCCTCTTGCTAGCAATCAACGGTGTCATCTTTTAGTAGGTACGGTTTTCAGAATTAAAGTCCCATAAAATAAAACTGACGTTACCTTGAATGTGCAAACTGTAAATAGTTAGTCGCGAAAAATATTTATCTCTAGGCAACCAAGCTCAGGCACGTGTAAGCTTACTTTGTGCAGTTTAATTAACCTTTATATATCTTGCACTGAGAAATACCTGAATGTATATGGTGGAATGGATAGAGATGAAGTTTTTATAGAAAAAAAAACAGAGAACAAAAATCTTGTGAAAGGATTACATAAATGTTTTGGCATTGATATTTGTTTATAGTTCATTGAATAAAACAGGCGGATATATATGTACATGTATGTATGTACCATAATAAGCTTCGCATTTTAACAAAGAAATCATCCTCGGGCAAGTCCTTTTTATAGATCGAAAATTGAACTTTAAGCTGAACATCAATTAATTCATTTGTTACATAAGAAAATATTTGCTTGTCACGGATATTATTTCCAATAGTAAAATATCCCAATGCATGGGTATAATGACAATGAAAAAAGCAAAACTAAATAATTTCAGAGAATCTCTACAAAATCTTGTCATAAACAGACAATTAGAGGACGCTTTCAGCGAAACCAAACAATGAAAACAACAAAATCAGCGGAAAAATCATAGAGCAAAAACGGGCTAATTGCAATTATTGCCCTCATCCAAAAACAGCAGCAAAGGTCACATCAGCAGAAGCACGTGTTTTTGTTATTTTGAATCGACATGGAATCTTTTAATATCGCACCGCCATAGCTGCATACATGTACCTAGTCATTTTAGAAATTTCTCTGTAGATATGTAGATAGAGGTGTACTGCAGTTAAACATAGATGCCCGTATACAAAAGCTTGATTTTAACATCAATTAATTAGCACTGATGGTGGTTGGCTATTAAAAAATTAATTATTTTCAACAAAGAAAGAAGACGACATAGGAAAGCATGACAGAATTATAAAAAAAAAGTTAATAAAAATAAAACTTACCTGTGCTTGTGACGTTGTTTTAATTGGTTGTGCCAAGGTGAAAGCAACTAGTGTTGATATCAAGGTAATTATCGTGATCGCTCTGCTTTCGCATTTAATACTATTTATTCGATCCATTTTGACATTCGATTTGGACTTTTTTTTGAATTCTTGCCTAATTCTGAATAACTACAAATTCGTTCGGTGTATCTTAAAATCTGAAAGAAAAATAAATAAAATAAATAAATATTTTGCATAGGTGCAACGGTTTAACTATTATTAAAATTTGTTATTTGAATTTAGTTAATGAAGTGTTAGACAAAGTGTAAGTCTGCGTAAAACGCACGAAGTGTATGAAAGATCAAAATATTTTTTAGCGAAATAGAGGTGCAGTATGGCTGCCCATCCCTCTGGTTTCACTTCTGAATTATAAAATCTTTAGGAATGCTCTCTGCGGTAGAGTTGACGGTGATGTTATGAGGAAAGATCATAAAATTTACTATTTAGTTCTTATGTTTTATAATTGGTTCCTGTGTCGATATACATATGCATTTTTGCCATAGGTATGTCTCTCTTGTTCCAATCCCGTGAATTTTATAACGCTACCTATATCTATATTAGGCCACCCCGACTTGGACTAACATGCACTGCGATATTTGCTATTTCATGCAGTACAATTCTTGTATTCTCATTTTGTATATCGACGAATGAAATCACACGATGTTATAAGAAATGATTTACAAACTAACTTCAAGATAGTGTCCTTGGTAGCGCAGTTAGCTGATTACCATACCAGGTGTTATAGGTTCGAGTTCCATCTTGACACGGTCCTGCGCTTTTTCCTCCTACCTGTTCTAAGTTTTGCAGTTCTGACAACCTTAGAGGAAAAGAGATTGTTTAAAAACTGGAGCTGGAACCATTTTATAAGAATAATACGTTATAATGCCCTAATGGCTTCATGACCCATTTAATGGGTTAATCAAGTCATACCCATGAATTTTTCGATTATGGCTTAATAATTTGCATACACGAGGCAGTTATGTAGCTTTCTAAAAATGTTGGTCATAAAGCCAAATAACTAAAATTCATTTTAATTTTCTTTGTTTTCCCTATTTTCATTTCAATCTAATTTTATCAATTTGGTAGAAAAATATTGGTGTATAGGTACAGCTCGATAATTAGGAGGGAAGATACCTGTTCCGCACATAGTGCTGGAGCGATATAGTTTGTGGAAGTTGCCAATTTCAGTTTATCATGAACAGTGGCACTAACCAAGTAACGATAGAAATCGCCCCTACTTTTATGCAAGTCTACGTAAAATTGGCAAAATTAATGAAATAATGAATTATAAAAACTGGATAATCTCGAGAACAGTTGCATGTAGGTAGGATTAAATGAAAGCTAATATTCTGAAGTTTCCAAATCTTGCTAGAATATGTAACGGTTAACAAGCATTTTGGCGAAAAAATTAATAAAATTTGAAAAATTAGGCTACTTTTCAATTTTTTATACTTTGACCTCCTATAACAAGCGACTTGAGTGGGTGGATTAATGGTTCGACATTCGTTGGAAAGTTAAGGTGGTTAACTATTATCTGAGCCGAAAATCTGTTGGATAATAAGGAAGCTACGAAGTATTAGGAGAAAAGTACCGGAAATCAGAAAAACCGCCTACGACCCACAACCTGCATTTCCTGCCCTTTAGACCAGAAAATTTTTTGCTCCACATTTATTGAGAAATCCTGGGTATAGAGGAAATACAGCCCACATGTCGCTTTTTTTTGCAATAAAGCATGAAATAGAAGTGTTTTATTAAAAAAAAGAACTGTGTCTTGCATTCAGTAAAATAAATCCGTATGAAATAGAAAATCTAGTCCGTGCCAGTGAATATCAGTGGTTAAAACGTATTTGTAGGTTTAACTAGCGTTTAGGGAAATGCTATTTCGTCACTTGACAATCTTGCTGTCACATTTACCAACAATATCAGTTGCCCAGAGAACTACAAAAATTGCGCTTTATGAACTCAATATAAATCTTCCAACCCTGATAACTCAGATCTCTACTACAGAGAAATTAAGGTTTAGGTGACCAATGCTATTCCTAGAATATATTTTTAATTGAAGAATCAACAGGCATCAAGTTAGACATATTACCGAACTATTAACCTCGTGGGCAGTACTTTTTTGATATAATTAGAAGCAATGTCAAGCTCATTTAAAAAAATACTGGAGTTTTTCAATCCAATAATAATGAGTTTTATATCCAGGGAAATCCAAATCACAACAGGAATTCATCACACCCGCAAGACTCTGCAATCTAAATTGGTATATCTTTTCACTTCGCTCATATTTCGCATATTTTGTTTCTTTTTGTTACCCTTTTTTTTTAATATTGCATGTTTAAATTTAGTTTTCTTTCATGTTAATAACTTCGATAACTGAAATATTTCAACCTAATGAATTTTCGTTTGTACATCCAAAATACAATCTGAAATGGTATAAAAGCATCACTGGCTGAGGGTATTACATGTCCCGAATTTATATCTTTAAACAAATGCGTTTCTCTTTTGCAGGTTAAATAAAAAAACTTTATATCTCCTTGACATTGCAATAAAATATACCTATTCTTATATTGCCTAATACCGTTGACATATAGCTAGTATATGTAGGTAACATGGTTCGGATACCATTGTATTCTCTTTGCCATGATAGGTGACACATCGCATAATAGTTTCATTTGACAGCTTTTAAAACTTGTAAATTTCGATTTTCGAGAAAACCCGTATTTAAAAAAAAAAAAATCATTTTGGCTTATTTGTATGTCATAAACTAGTGAATACAATTTTATAATTTCCCAAAAAGGACTACTTGAACAAAAAGTCATAAACTAGATTATTTATGTCACTACCGAAAAGTGGCACTGAAATCATTAAAAAGTTCGTACACCACTACGAATAGTACCAGTACAAGTACTAGCTGTGTGTCAAAGGTATCAAATAGCTGGAATACTAAAATCCAGAATCTGTTAAGTTGCTATGCGCTCAGTTTTAAGCAAAATCGCTCGAAAGCTGTTATCAAAAATTATCCAACTTAAGTTAGTCGATTATGAGTATCTCTTACACTGGTTTAAGACTATTTATCAGTGTAATTTGTTGTCAAATAGGATTAGTATGTGGTTTAGTTTAAATTTCTAATCTTGCTAAATATTAAAAAACTTCGTTACCATTATCATTCTTCTATAAATCACTATTCTTTACAGAGATCAACAACGTCAACCGCGTCATTTTGTGTTCAGATCTTTGAACGAACTATTTTCAAAAGCGAAACAACTAAGGAAATTAGCCTACTTGCTGAACTCATGACTATCTAAAACCAAAACAAACTCATTTATCTACTATCTCAGCTAAACCAATTTTGTTGTGTAATAACAGGAAATCGATGATTTCGTCGTCTCCATAGACTGCCATAAAGGAAAAAGTTAAGCGGAAAATCCGTATCCTAGATGCCATAAATAACATCGTAAAAATTATGTTGCTTATGTTTGTTTGAGTGTATGCGGGAGGAGTGTAGGTGCGCTGTAAGAAAAAGCCTGAACGATGTGTATGAGGTTTGCTTTTAGCGATATGGAATTTTTGTGTCACCCAGTTTAGGGGTAGATGTATACAAGTAATAAAAAGGAATGAAAATCAATAGTAAATTTGGGGAAAAAATACCAGTTACAGCAAATACTTATTGCTTAAAAAAAAAACAAAAAAACACTAGAATGAAAAGAACGAATTCCCCAAAGGCGTATTTGCTTGCTTCCCCAGAATTGAATCTATATAACTATCTTGAAGATATTATCTTGGTATACTGCAGGTATTACATGCAACCACAATTAATTATACGGACCTGAACATTTTTTTTGCTAATTCCTAGCTCTAGACGGTGTTTATTTATTGGGGCTTAATGCCCTGCTATGCAAATTTCTTCGGCTAACAACGTATGCACATACATACATACATATGTAAGGGGATGTCATTTATGATTCAAAGGTCACTGGAAATTTATGATTATGTTTCTGACATACAATTCAGGCAGGCTAAGTAATACCAAGTGACTTTTTGAATGTATAAATAAGTTAGCGGTAAATACCACTAAACTATTTCTAATTTTCTATTATAGTTTGAACTTTTTAGTGGGGATATCAAGTTATTTGGTAAAGGGAAATCCTTGTTTTAGAACAAATTATAAATAAAGTTGAGGGGTTTAAGAGGAATGTTGGAATGCTGGAATATAAAAATAATTGTTGTTTTATGATAAATTCTGCAATTTCTTATGTTTCAGAAAGGGACAAGTCGTACTTAAATTAAATTTTAAAGATCAAAAGGTAACCATTCTGTGATTATGTTATGATTACTGTTTTCATATACGAACGATAGCAGCTAAAAATCTGAAAACTTTCATCGTTGGTTTTTTCTATATTCATTGCATTTTCTGGATTTTTTGTGCAACAAAAAAATGGACACTTTTTCGTCAGTTTCATAGGGGAACAAAATGTTTTTTTTTGTGTGTGTTAAGTTCTAAGACAAGTATTATTAGTAAGACCAACTCTTATAAGATCAGTCTTGACAATATAGTAGGTTTAAATATACTTAAATTCGGTGGATCGACTTTTCGTTGATAATGTACTGGTACAGAACCCTGATTATGCGAGCCCGACTCGCTATTGATCGGTTGTTATTTTTAAAGTTTTCTGCCTTTTAGACATTGTTTTATTTATTGCCATAAGTGTTCAATGGAGCTTAGGTCGAGTGAATGTGTTCGCTATTCCATAAATTGAACTTTATTTTCAGTAAACCACTGTTTTACAGACTTAGCTGTATGTTTTGGGTCATTGCTTTATGGAGAGACCCAGCTTAGTGGTATACCTTTTTCAGTAAATAGAAGCATAACATATTCCAATATTTGTGAATGTACTTGACCGCTTTATCCATCCATTCATGTAATTCAATATAATGAGCCCTATCATATATTTTGGATGAGACTGATAATTTTTGAAACGTCTGACATATCCTGGCACTGCCATATAAACCATAGGAGACTATTTTCCATGTTTCTTTGGTTCAGTGCAGGTGGTTCTTAGCGAAATCAGTGTATTTCTTGTTATGCCATGCACTGATGTATGGCTTTTTCGTAGTATGTAATTATTAAATCTGACAGTCCAAGCACACGCAAATGTCTTAGTATTGTTTCTATTCCTCCCTTCTCTCTCTTTCCCATTTTAATTTTCTTGGCGTTTTCTTTAAATCCTGATTTGCCTTCAAACTTAATGTTTTTTTTCAATTTCCTTATATATACTTAGTGATAACTACAGTTACCTAAATGCACATTAAATCTCCAGATGTTAGGAAAAAAAACGTAATATAAAAGTTTGTATATTAGAAAAAAAATTTTTTTTGGTCCCTCGAGCCGGATGTCTTAATAAGATAAAATTAGAAGCGACATGAGGCCATTTATAGGAGAAAATAAATATTAAATGGTCACGTTGACAGAAAAAAAGTAACATTTTTCTGATACTCAAGTACATATGTATATAAATAATATATTCTGGTAAATATACTTATGTGAATTGGTTTGTGACATATAATACTGTATGATAAAAAAAAACTAATTAGCGGCGAATTGCAATATTGGTTTACTGCTATCGCACCAATTCTGACCGTTTTTATTCCATTGCTTTAGACGTCAACAATTTCTGGCAATATAATGCACTCAATTGCATGTCACCAGAACATGTTGATTCATTCCGCTCTGTCTAACAAACTGACCTTCTTTCTGTGAGTGGGATTTTTATGTAGCTACTTTGTTTGCTGACTTCCTTAGGTTCACTAAATAATGGCGAATAATGTCAACGTTACTCCTTGAACTTTCCTCAGCTTGCTGGTATAGTCTTGCCATATGTAGCGACAAGTCGCGTTGCTATTAATACAAATGAATTCTACGAACGCTGCCGCCGCCGCTCAAATCCAGTGGAATTCTCACAATGTATCTTAATTTCTAGAGTTCATCATGACACTACCGAAAATTAAGGTAATGACTTTATTTCCTCCTGGACCGGGGCCGCTTGCAGATTGATTCATGCCGTGGACAACAGGATCTTTTTTGTCGGGGTCACTTGAAGTTCAAGTGTCTGATATTTTATTTTCAGTGATGATTTGGTCTGATATCTAGTCCAAAAAATAACTCTGTTTTTCAGTAGTTCACTTATAGATTGTCATCACGTCAGAAAAAAAGCTTCGAAAAATCTGTGAGTGAAGTTTCCCTCAACAATACAAATTAAATAGAACTTGCATTCAAGGCGATTAGTCATTGGATCTCTTGTTTCGACTGAAACGTGGCACTTGACGGATAAGTAATTTTTGGTATTTCGTAGTCATCAACCTTTTTGCCGGTATAGATACACCTGTTTCCTGTAGCCTTATTGAGATTGCAAGCTCTGGCGATTTGAAGCTCCAGAAAGTGGTGGGTCTTCGATGATTTTTATGCCATATTGAATTTGTTCACCCCACTGACTTATAACAATGGACTGAGCGATTTGCTATTTCATGCGGCACAAAAAATACTGTGTTTCTGTATATCTCAGGGTTTGAGCACCCTTTAAAACGTTTACTACATAAAAACATGTAAAACGCAAACCCATCAGATGAAATTTTACACCCCAAAATCGAATTAAGTTAAAAAAATATATTTCTTGTGTTCAAGTGATATTTTAATCGCTTATAAGCACTCTTAGATGAAATTAAACTCATTCGGACTTTAATTTTCGAAAGGTTATTTTTACCTGAATCCTGCGTATGGGCAAGAGAGACGGGGAATCGTAAACAATATCTTTACCTTATTCTTCCTGCGGTTAATCCACCTGCAGCCAACATAGACACATCAAATGGCATAAGAAAACGTTCATGAAGCGATATTTTGTGTTGGTAGCTCCAACTCTGCCATAGCGCGAAAGAGAAAACTATAAAAGGTTTGCCATTCTAAATACTTGCTGCTCTATTTTTCTTGACTAACATATAATAAAAATGGACTGAGCATTTTTGCTACAAAAATGGCACAAATATTGAACAGACTGTCAAAATCAAAATTTCGTACAATTGCAAACCGATTTATAATTAATTATTATTTGTCGATTGGAAACACTAAAGATTTTATAAAATAGAATTGCATTAAACTAAAATTATTTAGGAAGTTAAACCTGTTTTAAGTAACACAAAAATTAATATTTCATATTACTGAAAAATGTCCTCTTCTTCAAATTTGTGGTCAAATTTAATTAAGTTTGTAAAAGATAGGCGTATATACATAAATAATATATATGTCTGAATTTTTATGTCAATTCCAATGCACTGCAATTAATACAGCCATACTGTTTCCAAAATTGGTTACAGTTCAGTATAAAATTTGAGCCATTTTTGACTATAGGAACTAGATAGGTATTAGTGGTTTTTACTTCTATGATTGCATAACATCTCGAATACCATTCTTTTGCACTGTCACTCGAAACAACTGTTCAACAATGAATTATTCACTCGGAAATGTCAGAATGAGTTGTAAATAAATAGACCGCTCCTAGTGTTATCATTTAAAAATTCTTTCATATGCAGGACATACATACAAAAAGCTTATCAGGTATATATATATTTTTTGAAATTAAGATCGGTGAAAAAGTAGGTAGTTTTGCAAGATTTCAAGTTTTTTATCAAACTGTCTCTGGCGATAACAAATCTAGATAAGATTTACTATCAGATGTTTGCGACTTTAACACATCCAAAAAGAATTTGATTTCTACAAATATAGCTCAAGTACGAATTGAATTTTACAAATGCATTTGTACAAACTACACATATTGTGGGTGGGTCCGGGTATGTTACTCACCCAAAATATTTTATGTTGTGTAAGGCCTATAGATCGGAAATCAATTACAAAATCAAAACATAAAGAACAAGGTTACATTCATCCAGCGTTTGTAATCAACTCACCTGTAATACGTTCTCGGCCTTATCAACAACAATATGAACCCATTAACTTTATGACATTATACACTGGAAATGAGTCATCCATTAGTTGTCTATTTTCAATGAGCTATTTAAATTGATTTTGTGGAAGTCCATGTTAAATCATTATTTGAGCAAGTGCATTGAACGGTTCATTACAATAATTGAGAAAAGCACAGGTGGATTAAATATACACAAAAACAGAAACAAATATTATTCGATCACTAAAAACCTTATCAAAACGTACACAGATTTACTTCTAACGTGATCGAGATATAATGCGCAAACGCATATTATAATTTTCAACCAATTTTCTGTAATATTTATCACTTGCGCACTCTCAATGTTCTCTACAATTAATAGGTATCTCCGAAAAGATTCAGTTCAACAGATCGACTGTAACTGAAAAATAAGACAGAAAAAGCTTTCGCCCGCCATATGGAGATGATCTTTCATGAAAGTTGTTTTAGCTTACATATGTGCCTGTGGAGGAGGGAGGGACGGCGAACTATACTTACGGAAGTAAAGAAATGAAGGAAATCTGCAGAAAAAGAGCGAGCACAAGATCAAGAACAATATTCCAAGATCGGTGCAGATCACAAAGACTGGAGCTTTGGTATTGGTGACTGTCCCGCCCGGACCGCTACTCTACTTCTGTTTTCCACCCGAGAGGGAGTATGATTAATTCGCGATTCGAGGAATCTTGTTATAGATGGGTGACGCAGTTTTCGCTTTTTTTCGTATTAAATTCATATTTTTTGTAGATCCATCGTAGACATATACATTTATCACATATTCAACTGTCTGTATGAAAGAAAATCAAGCTTTGTTGAGAATAAATTATTAACAGCTGTTTGCGGCGGCTCTTCCACACATTAGAGCATATCTCGGGGGCATCTCGCTAAGTTCAATTTCTGAGTAATATATGTAGGTATATATGTATATAAAAACGAGTTTATCTATTCAAAAGGTCTTTGCCTTGTTTATGAATATTATTGGCGGGATATTTCGATTCAGAGACACAAGTTGCTTGAGATTTAAATTTTCTTAAGAGTTTTTGTTGCTAAACATCTGTAGTGACAACTTGATTATAAATGATATTGAATTAGCGAGATAGCAATAAGATGCGATTATGTGATTTCGATTGAGAATATGATTCATAATTTCCATTGAAATTCGATGACTGTGTCACTCTCTACAGGTGAGAAATTCTTTCAGGAATTTCGTTAACATGAATGAGTAGTCGGGAAATGTATGAAAATTAGTGTATAATATAATTGAATTAGAAAAGATTAAGAAATTAATGATTGAAATTATAAAAGGAAATACATATTAGATTTTTGTTCGTTCAATGACGCAGACTAACAACGATTTCTTAGTTTAAACAGTTTCACGAAGAGATAACTAGAGAATTAAGGAAAGAGTAAAAACTAAAGTAGAAGCGTATTTAATAGCAAGGCCGAAACCCGTTTTATCCTTGTTTTACTACATATTAACACCAAGTTGTTGACTAGATTATAAATTGCCTGTATTCAGAATATTGGAAATATATGAGAAGTATCCGTCAGGGATATATAAAGAAGAGGAACAGTAGTTATATCCTTCGTCGACGACTTTAACGATGGGATGATTTGCCAGATTTTGGTCAATGTTTGAACCGAGCCAACGTAATTATGAAAACCCTTAAATTGACGGAGAGATGTCAGACGTAATTAGAATCTAACAGCTTTCCATTAACCTCAGGATAATGGTGGCCTGGTGGGCCTGATTCGAGTCTGCAAAGTTATCGAAAGATCATTGGATTCAAACGACCCGAATTTAGCAGAACAATTTAAAGATCCTTACGAATACAGTGCGAAAAAGACGATTGGATAGCAGATAGCTATGCATTTTATTTAAAATAATCTCTTGGATAATAATAGTGCCCAAATTGCAGGGAGTGATACCATACCGGGCAGTTGTCTAGCATGGCAAAAATATTTTCGCTAAGGGTCTAGTTTGTGTTGGATTATCTCCAGTTATATTATTTATAGGTCTAACGATCTCTCTATGATGCTAAGGCTGCAGAATAGCTTATATATAATCGTCTTCGGTAATTATAACGAAAAGATTTGAATTGAAAAATAAAGGAATTTCAAAAATTCTACAAATATGCAATTTTTCTTAAGTTGGAAAGACCTCAAGACTGAAAAATAATTTAACATAGAAAAATATTAGAAATTCCTGAATTCTATATAAAAGATTGGTATCGAGTTTTGTTTTTAAAATATGAACAATGAAGATAGTGCTCGTCAATTTTTAAGATTCGTACAGGAATTTTGGGTACTTCTATGCTTCTGATTCTGTCCATTTATTTTTTTTACTTTTGTGACCTTTCTGCCTTGAAAAAAGTCAGATAAATTCAGAATTTTTAAAAGTTCGTTTTTTTTTTCATTTATATAAATGTGAACCGTGTAAACTTGAGGCTCTAGACAACTTCATCTGCTTTTGGACAATCTACAAATTTAGGATGGCTCCGAATCGCTCGAATGAAATATAAGATATTACGACATCCTAATTTTTTTATAGTAAGCAATTGTTAATAGTAGAATAAATATTTCGACCGTGAATAACTCGTAACTTGTTCGGTTAAAGTGTTTTTTCACCACACTGATACAGAACTGGTTCCGAACGTACCTACATATGTTGTTTGTTTCACGCGGCTCTATGTTCAGTTTCTGCACCGGTTTTTATTAAACTTTCTTGTTCCATGAAAATATTTGGTTACGGCTCGGAGTTAAATGTCATATCAAAATTATTTGTAATCAAGGATGTGTGGATATTTTGTTAAAATGCGGTTTATGTTTTTATTAAATATGTTTAAATTAAATTTTATTTAAAATCAGAAAGGACGAACATTTTCTGGGATTCTACTTTCTTGCATTCTTCTCAGTTTGTCCTTGTTCGGGACAGGCCTCAGTTCGGTGTAGATCTGACAGCTTGTGGCTCAGTTTAGTGCTTGTTTGGTTTTGTTGAAAAGAATTCCACATAAGTCGAAGTGCTCTTCTGATATCGTGCGGAAAAACAAGCAGACGAACGCACCGGAGATTGTAAAAACATAATGCATTTTAACATTATTATTAAGTGTTAAGTACGTCTACTCCATCTTGCTGTTCTAGTATTATGTCTTGGCATTACAGATGGAGTAGACGGTATACCGGAAATCGAAGTAGTTATGACACACACTGAAATATATTTCTTCATATTTCAGCACAATGTGTTGTTATTGTTGTCAGAATTTTGACCAAATACTTGTAATTTTGTTGTTCCTCTCCGTAAAGAAATCGGTCTAAATTATTTAACATACATTGTCTATATATGTATATAACAATAATTTTGCGCTCTATTTTCAAAACCATTTTCCAAATTAGTGCAATTTTTGTGCCAAACATAGAATTCAAAAAAACAAAAAATGCATTCGTTTTAACACTTAAATCAACAAACAATGTAAATCCGATATTGAACATTTACCCTTGATTTTGAAAATCATGAGACAAGCAGTAATTTTCATTGCACGCAAAAATTTCAAAACCTCGTTACTATAAATGTACATATAAAAAAAAAGGCTAATATATGTATGTGTCTATCTGTACATCCATATATTCAATGGCACAATTCCATCAATAATTACTTCCCGGCACGATCATTTTTATCATATATGAGGGGTTGATATGGCGCGACAATATCGTGAATCACTGAACCGGTACGAAAATCCATACGTAGATAGAAATTAGAAAAAAACGGAATGACCCAGGAGTTTCGAGGGTCACGCGATTAATATCAACATTCAACAAATTATATTTTTCATTGAGCAAAATTAGCGTCTCACGCAAAGGGAGGAGACTACATCCCTATACATAAATATGGTGGGTGTTGTCTCGTCCAGTCCATTTTTGTTATTATAATTTAAAAAGTTAATTGTGTTTAGTAGACTCATTAGATGCATGCAATTTTTATTTTTGTAATATTAAATATAGAACTCACCTATTTTATTCACTTGGACTATATTTAAATGTATGAAACAAAAAACAAAATCTCCTTCACCGCAGTAATACTGTGTGTATGTATCTGCGTGATTGTAATCCAATTTGATAATTTTCCTTTGTTTACGTTAAGCAAAATTGAAAATTTCTTTATTGAAATAATTATCCTTTTCGGTATTATCACGGAAATGCACTTTTCAGTTATAATTCACACTTTTAGCAGTTCCTACTAGTACCAGCAATGGTCCGTTGTACAATTCAAACTTTTGTTTCACAAAGCACAAAATTTTCAAACAAAGAACCAGAGAATCAAGCGAACCAAGTTCTTCTAATAAAATATGAAATTCACCTGTCCAAGCTTAATGATAGCAAATGTTATCTATATTGACTGCCAAACTGTTGAGAATTTCAGTTTTATCTTATCATCAGCAAACGCGATTGTCGTCCTCGAAATTTTTCTGACTAATAACTTGTTGTGGGTGCTCCAGAGTGTGTAAAGTAATCTTGCCCTTGAGACCTTTTCGTGGGGATTTTCTTCTAGTAAATAATTTATTAGATTTTTTTTTTTTTACTAATATCTGATTGCTTCTATTGGCGGCAGTGTTGTTTATTCGAATTCCTCTTAAACGTGCAGCAACCGTTTTTATGGGTAGACTGAGCAAAAGGTCTAATTCTATAGAAATCCAATTCGCAAGGAGTTCCTTTACAATAGAAAAACTTAGATTCCTTTGAGACGCTTTCGATGCGGTCTTGGAAACAGCTATATAGCAACTATGGAAGAATTAAGTTTGAGCACTAACAAAAACACAACACACATAGAGAGCTTTCTGAAGCTTTTCCACTCTGATATTAATTAACGTCTCTATAGAAAACTTTGTTGTATTAAAAGAAAAAAATTGCACTCTGTCGCCTGACTTCTGTCTTTTATTTATCAACAACAGTGTCAGGAGCCAATTTGGCTTAAGTTCGAACGTACGATCGCGTCGCGACTGAAGCGGTACAATAATCGCGATAGCTTTTATATAGACTTAGTCTCTATGTGACAATGACGTCACACCAAAGTATAGTCGTTTTATTCAAGAATAAGTGAGAGACGTTAATTTACTTAGATTTGGCGGGTACTACTAAAAATCACTTTCATACATTCACTCACCTTTCTTTCCCTAGTGGAGAGTGACGAGAAGATCAACTTGTAGTAAAATAAGGTGTGCTGTGGTGCTACCTTCTCACGCACCGGAAGGAATTTCCTCAATAAGTTTTTTTCTCTCATTTCGCATTGATTATCTGAAAGTAAGCTCAACCTGTTGTCTTCGATCAAATCTGTTGTTTTACTTGGTTGCGATTTTCTTAAACTATTTATGGTTATCAACTTGGCGAAGTACTTAATTCTTTTCTTAGATTAAGGATACGTGACAACATGCCAAATGGCATGGAGGAATGCACATTTGAAGAAGTGCTAAGTAGAGAACTAGAGACATCGATTAACTTTTGTCGTGTTCCCGTGTGTTGTATTTACAGGCAAAACATTTTTCAGTTGCGTTTTGATAGCCTGTCGAGACAGAAAATGAATAACGAATCCTTGCAGGAGTAGAATATCGATCAATGAGTTTTCCCCGTTTTTGGGGGTGAGTATCACTAAGTTGGTTTGGTGGAAATAGGAGCGTCATATGCATATGATAATGACGAAACAAAGGTAGTCATGTTGGGTAGCATATACCGGGTAATTAATTAGTGGCATTTATTTGTTTTCTTGCTGTAGTGTTTTAGAAAAGGGCGTGTATAAATTTGAAAAAGGGATGTAACGTGTTGACATTTTGTACATGTTGACAGAGGAGTACTAGGAGGAGGACAAGGAATAGATGCAGTTACATGGGTATACAATTAATGTTGGTATATTTCTGGGTGAAAATTATCCTTAGGTTATTTTGTAGGATATATTTTTACTCTTTTAAATGTATCGTGTGGGTTGCCGAGCTGAAAATAGTTCATATAACTTTTAAATTAAGAACAAAATAATGGAGGAAAATTGAAAAGGTCACAGAGTGAGGCTTTAGTAAGTTCGTATACTTTTTCATTATGCTCTATAACTGTAACAATTTTGTTATTCAACTTCAGGCCAGAAGACTTATTTTGATTGATTGAAAGGGTGGAAAAATCTCGTAGGAGATAGAATTTAAAGCTTGATTTATTCATGATCTTACCAGGATTTCTGACTGTTTTTAATCCTATTAATTTTTTTTTACTTTTCTTTATCAATAATCATGTTCAAGTATTCTGCTAAGAGAGACAAAGAAGGAACTTATGTTGAGAAAAATCGAAACGGAATCATGGTTAAAATATGATAAAATAATTGTTTGTATTTTATTGTAATTTTGTTGATCCTATATATATATATTGCTCAATAATTGATCAATTGATCTTTAATATTTTTTTAAAATCAGAGCTCGATCTGTGATTATGTGATTTTTACCAATCGGAGTACTCCCCTTTCTTTCTAAAATTTTCGAAAAAATTATAAATACTCAAATAATGAACTCCATTATAAACTAATCACTAGCTTCGCGTTATCGAATTGCTCCATTAGACAATTGAGATAATTTTTTAGGATCGCTTCCCGCAGGTGGAGTTTAGTTATCAGCTCTTCAGTCACTCAGCATTCACTAATGGTGTTTCTAAAGGCTCTATACTGGGTCCTCCTCTTTTAATGCTATATATTCATGATCTCTACTACATCGTTAAGGATGCTTATATTAATTTATATGCCGATGATGTCCAGCTGTATTTTATTTGCCGAATATCTTATCAAGAATGTTCTATTGAAGTTCCTGCAATGTTCGGGAATCTCAATCCATTCCGATATAAAGTGCTGCTACAACATTTCCGACTATTTGAAAATAATTTATTTTGAACTTCGTAGACTATGGCTGTCTGCGTTTCTTTTACAGACACTTGCTTGAAACTGGTAAAAGCATATTTTTGCCTCACTTTACTTATGCAAATTTAATTTTTTCTAAGGTAGATAGTAGTTGCTCAAGAATCTGGATATAGCTTTCAACGAATTTGTTCGTTTCATCAACGTGCGTCGGTTTCATCATGTTTCATCTTTTTCGACAATCACTGCATTTTTATCTTAAGCCGGGGCCACTTCTTATCATTTCGAAACTTCTGCAGTTACGCGAATCGTATTATCTATTCGATTTCTTCCAATTATCATATGTAATATCAACACTAATTTCTTGAATATGATATTTTGATCAATTGCACAAAGTAGATTGAATTTTTATTTGAATTTTATTTATCCGTTTTTCACACAAAATCTATTTGGATGAATTGAAAATATATATTGGGACAAAAAAAAGTTAATTACGAAAAATTAGACTTAAAGGAAATTTTAAATAATTTATGAAAAACGGATAAATAAAATTGAAATAAAAATTCAATCTACTTTGTGCAATTGATCAAAATATCATATTCAAGAAATTAGTGTTGATATTACATATGATAATTGGAAGAAATCGAATAGATAATACGATTCGCGTAACTGCAGAAGTTTCGAAATGATAAGAAGTGGCCCCGGCTTAAGATAAAAATGCAGTGATTGTCGAAAAAGATGAAACATGATCATCCCACATAAAAATGACGAAAGATTTATATACTTTTAAAATTTTATTTTTGGTTCACAAAATTGTGGCACGCTTAAGATTAGAATTGCTCTTTTACTTAATGAATTTGTAGAATCTATTCCAGTACTCATTTTGACAGATTTTTTACTCTACACTGCCTTATGCTTTCTTTACTGCCCAAATCGGAGTTGAGCTATACTTGTATATATACATACATGCATTTGTATAAATACGTGCATTTCAAAAACTTACTGCTCTACCCCAACTTCATTTCAAGCAGAAATATTGGATATAGAAAAATATTGTCAATTCCTGCCTTAAGAGAGCTATAAGCGGCTCAACCATCTTTATTCTCCGGTATAGTCAAGATTTCCCTTAATGTTTTTAAAGCCTTTAAAATTAAGTCAAGTCTGAAATTGTCTGCAAACCCGAAAAACATTGGCGAGGAAGAATAAAATCACCCTCATTTCAAACACAGACATACGAATACTCTATTTGTTATAATAGAGCTATTTCTTTGTATTTACAAATGCGACCGTTTCTGTAAATATCTGAGAGAAAAAACAAAAACCCCCTATCTTGGGAAGGACATTCTGTAAAACTGTTGATCAGATTCTCTGGCGGAAGAACAAAAGTTCCAATACTTTCTAGTAGAAAAGTCATAGACGTCATCAATAATTTTAACATAAATATAATGAAAATAAATAAAAACGGGGATTCAATATCGCTCTACGAATTTAATTTTATCAAGTTCAATATTGCAATTTCTTACTCGTTGTGAAAAATGGCGATTGAGATGCTGCAATTAGAAGTCATACGAAATGTAAGTTTCACCTTTCGAAAAATCTGATATCTTCTACACAAACCGAAATCTAATTTTTCTTTTACAATTAAATGTTCTTTACAAAACTGAAATTTTGAATAAGTCGACAATTTTACACAGTCGACATTATGAAAGTCGAAATTTCGGACCCAAACCGTGGCAATAACACAGAGACTTAATAAAGTAAAGAATGTCTTATATGGACTTCTGGTTTCTGGTACATCGTCCACGGTTTATTTAAAGTTGGACCAGGCCTGCTGCTCTTTAAATTGAAAGACTCATTCATTCAGCACACCTTCAACTATATTAAGTATTCATAAATTACTCATAACGAACTTCAAGAAATGTGCATTTATACAATATATACGAGTACTACATAAGTATGTACATATGTAAATATCATGTTATCGTTTCATCCTAAATAATATTACTAAAGTTAAGCGTAATATTTTCAATCTTTCAATGCAAAACGAGTTTTTGCAATTATTGAACACTTGCCAGAACAAGTATTTACCAATGTTACAGACTGATGGTTCGTGGTCATTACAATCACTTGGCAGTCACCTTTTTTCACGATAGCATCTGAATAAATTTTAGTAGAAATGGTGTGAATATTTTACTTAAATAATATAATAAGTAAGTAGTAGTAGGTAAGTAATATATTTGAGTATAGCAACAAGTCTCCCATATGGATCAGGCTTAACTTATTTACGGTCTGCATTATAATGAGCACCCTGTTCGCCGGCCGTCTGCTTGCAGTTCTTTAAGTTTAGTACATGGTTACTTTTGGTATTCACACATGTCTTGTATGTTTTGGCATTTTAACAGTTAATTTAAAAAAATAGGTATGCAATTTATTACTCGTTTTTATTTTCGTATGCATATCTTGTTTACGCTGTGCTCTTCATAAATTGTTCTGGTCAACTTAATTTAAAACTTATGTCGAATGCGTGAGATTTGCCATTTCCTTGCTGAAAAAAGCTATTGCTATATGGCTTCTAGGCAGATATCTCAAAATGTGCAGTCTCAATTACTTAATTTTTTTTAAATTTTAATCCTTAATGGGTTTTGATGAAACTGTACAAAGGAGAAAATGGAACTCCTTGTTAAAGTTTGGATGGAAAATTGATGAGGTATGCTGAATTGTCAGATTATATATAGTATGTTCGGTAAATAACTATGGTGGAGTATACCAATCGATTCCTTGGAGTATCCTGATTATACTTTTGTTTAAAACCTCCCCTCTAAAATTATTCTTTACCCCCACAAATTTAAGTTTGAAAATTTTTCGAAGGAAATGTACTCACTTAAATGCTCATAAGTTCATTCACAGATATCGCAGAATCAAATTTGATCACTGGACCTTCCATTCTTTATACCGATATCCAAGATGTTACGTTTTACGGCCAAAGACCTCAGTTATCGAGGCTTAGATTTGAATTCTTAAAAAAAAAAATTTCGTACAAATTTAGTGTTATCCTTGATCCTTGAAAAATTATTACACCAACAGTTGTTTTTGTGCTAAAATGTGATCCATTAATATTAATTTTGTTGTTGTAGTAATCAGTTATTTGATGAACTTGATAAAATTACCAGCGGAAGAATGCTCAGCATCTTCAATGTGCCTTTTTAACCATAATGTGCCGCTTAGCGAGTATTGTCGGGTGTTAGTTTCATAAAAATAAGTGGCTCTGCCAGAATGGTTTCAAACGAAATGAACATCTGGAAGAGATGTTTAGAGCAAATTTGTTTGCAGCGCATTTGGGTAGTACCTATTATGTACTATATAATATTTTGACTGGTCTAATAAGTTATTGTTTCCGTGATTGTTCAAAAATAATAAAAGATGGCTCTTGTAGCACTTTTTAAAGATATGCTTAATTGACATATGGGTTTAGACTGTTTAACGATGCTGTTAGAAAATAAATTAGCGATATTGATTTAATTTTTCACAGGAAATGCCGTTATGAGTAAAACTGTTAATGAATTATTCATTCTCTGAAATTATCATCCTTCTATAAAAATCCTTCTCTTTAAATGATTCTTTTGAACTGTAAAGAATTTACTGAACGTGAATAATAAAATGGGAGCGTCGAACAAAATTCAAATGCAAGGCACTTTCTCCGAATTCAGGCACTCAACTATAGCTAATTTTGCATTCCAACAGAAACTAGATATCACCTTTCTAGCTGAGTTATGTTCGTTAGAAAAGAACATAACTTTGCATGAACTATGTATAGGTATATATTAGATGAATATGGATCTGGATACGCAGGATATCAAACCTTTCGCAAAAAATTGTTTCGCTGAATTATTGAAATTTCCTGACCCCAAAATGATGAATGACGATTTTTTTTTTGTATTCAAGTCACATTTTTTCTCGGTTCAAATATTGCTCGCCATGTTTATGAATCGCATCATTAAAAAAGCATTCACAAAAACGTTTTCTCATATGCGTATTGTTCTTTGAACTTCTGTCGTTAAGCTAAGAAAGGATCCAATTTCACTTATAATTAAAATGTTTCACAGTCGGGTGATGATGCCTCGATTCTTTTAATTTTACGGGATCACTGCGATGAATAATCGCGACGAAAATTTCCACCATCACAGTGTTCAGAGAAGAAATATGCAACTCCTCCTGCTGGTTATATACATAACTAGTAAAAGGCTTCCGGTTATTTTCGACTTTATTTTGATTCACAACAAAATTTCTCATTTTTATTATAATGAGCTTGATCGGGTCCACACCAAAGAGAAGTCTCGTCCATATGCTACGATGATGAGTCATTCAAGTGGTTTCCAGTTTTCAGAAAAACACAATGCTAATCATCGCTCGAGTATCAATGAAATGCTTACAAGTCTAGACTGGTTTTGCGGACGAAAGAAAAAGATATTGTTACAAAAATTTTTCGTCTGAAATTGTTTTATTTTTAGTAGGTAGGTATCAAGAAGATGCAGAAACTATAAATTTTCTTAAGATTGAATGATTGCATCTGCTTCGAAAATTCAGCGATATTACACCAGGGGACCGTAGAACAGCGGATGTTTTAGTTCACATAGGCGCATATCAGGTTTAGTAATACTAGCTATACCCATCTGGAAGACAGTGAAATCAAAGCCAGTGTTTGTGTAGAGAGTCATCAGTTTTTCAGCTGCTAAGGGATGCCATGCTCCAAATGTACAAGCAGAATTTATCTGAAACGAAAAATATAATCAAAATTAAAAAGAATTGAAAAATATGTTGTGAAAAAGATTTTTTCAGTTGTTTTTAGCATAAGTCAAAAAAAATGCGTGACGAAGAAATTCTGTATACGAAACGACTCTACTCAACCCAAACCAAAATGGGTGATATTTTATGAATGGACACGTAAAAAAATTGATAAAATTTCCAAATGACTATCGAGACTTAAAATTTTATTCAGCGTAGAGTTAGGTCAGGTTTACTATATATACATACATATGTAATGTTGCCGGTAAGACAAGGTAACTGTTTTTAATGGTGAAGAGAAGATCAAAAGTATTATGGGTGATTCATAATGAGACTTGGAATATTGGTTTGCGTAGGTGGTGTATAGCGCTTTTTGCGTTGCGGGGTCAATGTGATTTTTTCTCTATGATACATTAATGCTTTCTTTGATGGAACGAATGTAAGTGTAAAAGTAACCCAACAAGATATAAAGAATTTCATTTATTGACTCACGCAAAAATATGACGTTTTTAAGAAGAGATTAAATTGAAGGGGAATTATATTGACGTTCCTGAGGTTTTTGTATGAAATGCAACGCCACCTACACCGGATATTGTATCTATTGAAAAACCAAATTGGTGTCAAAAACCTAAATATTTGGTAGTGAATGGTCAGAAATGGTGTGAAAAATGTACAAAGGGAAAAAATCGAAATTCATATATGAGGTACCTATATGCGAAAGAAAAATATGAAGTCCCTCTAGAAAGAGAAATTCCGGACTGCCAAAATTCAGGTATTTTATATGCGTAATTACTTGTAATCGAATGTCATCTTCCCTGTTAAAAAACACCGTATTACTTCCATTACGCTAGAACCTAAGCTAAAACATCGACGGAAGTAAGGCTGAACTACAATAGAAGTGTACGTAAGTATATTTACTTACGTAAAGCGAACGCGCCCTTTAATTTAACTGGCGTACACAAATTAACTTTAACTCGTGTGAGGGGAACTTTCGTTAAGTTTAAATATCCAATTTTCCGTAATTATAGTGCGCTAAGAATCGCTCATTCCGTAAGAACGCGATGTGTCCAAACATTTAAATTATTACTAATTGATTAAAAATGCAATGTAAAAATTTAAATGGAGTAAAAATGTTACTGCGAATTAATAGAAGGCACAAATCTTCAATTACATCAACTTCCATTTGTTAATTTTTTTACTTTTACCACATTTTAAAATTGAAAACATAAATATCAAGATAATAACTTTTACCGAAGGTGATGTATGTTTAGGCTAAAAATATCAATTATTCGTAAGTAAACCTCAGTCTCGTTTAATTTCGTAAAGTTATTGACTTCTATTGTAGTTCAGCCTATATTTAGAGCTGCGCTTTTACCAAATCAACTAATTCCACACAGAAATTTTATTGGAAAATTTAGTACATTTTTTGGTCCGCTATATTCACGCTAAACTAATGAATACTTAAGTAAGTAGTGGAGTTAGTCGAAGAGAGTCCATTGTCCCATAAATGTACTCGAATAACAACAAAAACTTTAGTTTTCGATCAAAGCTGTAGTAAGCCCGTTAACAGTGTGTGCCAGCTTGAAAATAATTTGTGTAGGTTTCAGGGTTTAAGTTTTTTATTTCAAAAAGAAAATTTTGGTTGGTAACTAATTTTTCAATAAATTATTTAATTTTACTAAGAATAGTAGGTATATAATATTTCGATGAATGGCTGCAATGTACAATTCTAGCTTCAGTAAAACACACTAACAGCGTCTAATGCAAAAGTTCTAATAATACTCTCCAAAATTTAGGAAAATAATATGCGGGAAAAACAAGCACAAATTCAAACGAGTACGTGGACGCATAGATCACTTCAGTGCATCATCAGATCATTGACTTCAAATAGCATCGAAACCATAAATCATCCAAAAATATGGAATGTACTGTGGAAAGTAATGGAATACCAGAAAAAATTACTACACATGATCAAAGGAATAGAGTTATGGAGTAAAAAGGCGCAGAATTTGTGATTCTCCATAATGAACATCTACGTGATCCAATAACACTAAACTCAGGAGTAAATTAAGGATGTCTTCTCTTTCTTCTACTCATTAGACGAAGTAATAGAGAATAGCTTAGTACAAGTGAAGTAGTCAATGAACACATAAACGAAAGTTTGAGAAAAGCATTAATGGATTTCGGTAGACTCTGGACAGTTTGGAAACCCCCAATCTTATGTTATGAGGAATACCAGACTTAACTTCTGCGGGAAGCTAATATTATTGCACGGAAGTGACAAAAAAGGCTCTTGTCATAAAAACTAGCACTAATGTTTCTGAGGAAGTGTCTAAGGAGTACATGTAAGATATTCTGATTAAGACAAAACACTAATTCGGAACTCTGACTAATCATATAGGTATCAAGAATCAATAACGGTCCTGATAAAACGAAGGCAGTGGCGGACCCAGGATTCTGGTGAGGGGAGGGGCGCAACTATGGCTTAAAAATGGTATATGCTGAAACTGAACACAATTTTGAAGACACTCGCCACCACTCGCAAATGTCAAATGTACAAAATTTATCATTTAAAAGATACGAGTCGAGCAAGAAGAAAGTTTCTCAAGGTTCTTTGTCACTCCGAAAAGTCAAAGGGGATGTTAGATTATTCATTTTGTTTTGGTATGTAAATGGTGGAGATGTAAAACTTCCCAATCATCCAATTTAGTTAGTAAAACTAGGGAAACGTACTTCATTCAAATTCACGAATCATCATAAATTGTATCTTTGTAAAATGCAGGAATTAAAAATTTACATTTATTTAAAATAGCAGTCACAGAATAGCTGCAATACATATCTTGTACGTATAATAACTTCGTTGGCAAGCTAAGAAAGTGTGGCTTTTTTTTGTTTTTTATATTATTAAGCCAAGCTCAGGAGATATCCTATGAGCTATGATGTAAAGCACAGCATGGCAAGAAGATGATAAAGAAAAGAATTAGGAAACGTGAGGAGAGTGGCGAAAGTGCTGATGTATGTCACCCTTAAACTTTCGCAGATTGCATGCCAGAGGAAAGACAGAAGATGGGAGACAGTTCTTCGTTCGCACACGACCGAAAGCATTTTGAAGAGTAAAGGATGTGCGTGACTTGCAGTGCGAGTATTACATACAGGAATCAGAGATCAGACTAGATATTTCATCAGAACATTGACCATGCACGTAGAAATTTAGGAACGAAAGGCAACCAACATTGCGGCGGTGCTCTTGTAAGTCCATATGACAAGTTTTTGCCACATTGCCAATGAGCTGAAGGCTCTCTTTTTGACAATATGCAACGAAGCTACGACTACGACCAGCTACGACCAGCCCCGGGGTACATTTGGAAATTGTATTCCATTCCATTCCTTATAGAGGGCCGCTAGAATCGATGGGCTGAAATATTTCTTACATCTTTTCAGAAACCGAAGATATTTCGTTGGTTATTTGCCAACATAGAAGTTGTGATCTGTTTAGCTTAACTTACTGCAAATATTAATGCCAAGAATGTATAAAGACGGTTTATCGTCAAGCAGTTCTCCATCAAAAGAAACGGGAGCGGAAAAATTATGATCTTGTTTTAAAGAGATGCGACAGCTTTGGAACTTAGATGTATTGAATTCGATGCGACTCGGTATGCTCCAAGCGAGGATATTATCACGGTGGTTATTCGCGGATCTAACCATGCAATCTAGTTTTTGACAGATGTGACATTTCGTATTTTCCAATGGTGTCAAGGGAGTAAGCGAAACCAAGGGTACTGTCATCGGCAAAACAATGGATGGGATTGAAAGTAAGGCAAAGCAGATCATTAAAGAAAATTGAGAAGAGAGATGGAGAGATAACAGAGCCTTGAGGCACCCCGGCATTTATTGGCTGAGATTGAGCTGTAACACTATCTTATATAATCCGAATTAAGATAAATCACTTTACATTCATAATAGAAGAAGACGGGAGAGGCCAATTGCTTTAAGTTTGGCTAAAAGGGCTGAACTCCAGACACTATGATAGGCTTTTGAAATATACATATAGGCCATAACGATTTTGAACTCACCAAAATTGAGAAGACTAAGGCTTCAACGTTCCATAAGAAAAGTCAGAAAAAGAAAAGCCATTTGGCGATCGTTGTGGGTTTGATTACTTTCTAGATACTTCATTAATTTGGAGTTATTGCTAGATTCAAAAACCTTTTTAAGAATCGAAGTGATTGTAATTGGGCGATAATTTGAGGGTTCACTACCCTTTCTTTTCTTTGGCTGAACGTGAGGTAATTTCCAAGCAATTGGAAATTTTTCTGTCGAATGAGATAAGTAGAATAGTTCTCGCAGAGCTTTAGCCAAGAACGAGGTACAGGTTTTATTTAACGGGGCTTAAAACTATCAGGACCTGCAGCTTTGGAGACGTTGATCTCCTTAAAGACCTTGAACATATCTCTCGTATGGATGTGTATTGGCTCTTGTACATATCTACAAGGAAGATGTAAAGTGGGTGGAAAAGAAGAATTTGAAGTGCATCTAACAGTTTAAATACTTGTTTTATTTAGGGAGTCAACAACATTGTAAAGTAGTGAAGGAATAGAGGAACTGCTGAAATTGATCCTCATAGTTTTGATCTGGGACGAGAGACCTTTGCTGCCTTTGCGTTTTGCCATCTTGCCAATATTCTAGCATTCTGGTCAAAAAGAAATTTTTCTCTTTGGAAAGTGTTTCAGTTCTGGACATCGATGCAATTGATAATTGCGAAAAGCAGACTATTTCGCTTTTATTGCTTGGTTGTACTGTTTGCTTAGACTTAGAATTGTACTAAATTCAAATGTGCATTCATCAACATCCCATAAAGCAAAACAGACCGACCAATCAAATTCTCTAGGATACTCATTGAGACTTTCCCACTTTGCAGATTTATTTTGTTTTTATTCAACGTTTGGGCTAAGTATTCTCTAAAACTATGACATTTTACGAAATAAAAAAAAAAGTCATTTAAAAATTAATCACTTGCTTTAAATGTATTAACACTCACTACGGAATATAATTGGTTCTTTAAATGTTTGTTTTGCCACGCCGCGCCGATAATGTTCTAAGCAGCCGTCTTTACATGGAAGGCTTATCAAAGACCCTTCAATTAAAACAAACCTTCCATCGCGTTAACATGAAGAGGCTCCGTCTTGCTTCAAACTAATGTTCAGGTATCCGCCCTTCCTGTTTTCGCTATAAACTTCGACAACCATGACCGAAGGTCAAGGTGCTAGCTAGAGCCTGCGTTCCTAAATGTATCATATTGAACGCTTCCAGGAATTGTTACGTTTTTTACAAAAGGTGCAGTAGAATCGATGTGAATCATTTTGTTAGAAAAAATTCAGAAGATCTACTGCAATTTTTTTTTCAGTGGGCTTCAGCCCCCCCCCCCCCCAGGCGCCACCTAGCTGGATCCGCCCCTGAACGAAGGAAATGCAAATAGTAGGACAAATACGTAGTCAGATATTAGAACATTATGAAGTCCACACGGGAAAAGAAATATTGTTATTCATTTCAGAATTGACCCATGCCCATTATCCATGCTTTAATGACTGCAGTTCAATCCTATCAACTATAAATTACGTACTCAGTTTTTTATTTATTTTAAGGTTAAATGTTTGTTTAGTCATTCACACATGCGTGATACTGGTGACTAGGTGTACGCTTTTCAATACATTATTATAAGAAAACTATAAAAACATTTTATCTGTTCTATAACTAAGTAAATTCAAATTTTACAAGCTACGAATTACGAGTATTTAAGAATTTTCGAGATCTGCCGCCGGCCTGTAGCAGGGTGGTAGTAATCTTCAAGAACTATTTGTATGTATGTATTTGTGGGAAATGCAGCAAACATCTCCATCAGAAGCCGAAAATACATGTTTCCCCAGCACTACTTTGAGAATCACCTTTGCATATGCTTTTTTAATAGAAAATTTATTAGTCTTGTTTTGATAGTTGTGCAGTTTTGATGTTCGGAAATTCTCTGCATATTCAACGGGAAGATTTGACAAAGCGCTCCCTTAGAAGCTTAATGAATTATGGTAGCGAAGGCAAAAACAATTCTACCTTTGTGGGTCGTGAAACTCATGGGACCATATTTTTATGAGGCCCAGACTAGCATCAGCTTAGCTCACGATGGAAAGTATTTATGATCCACAAAAGAAAACTGAGAATTAAAAACAACGTCAAAATCTTTGTTTATGTTAAGTCTAATTAATGAGTTTCCGAAGCGTGCCACCTTTTTGAGAAAAAGAAATGGTAGTTCACTTGATTGAATTCAAATAGTTATTTGAGGACCATATATAGAAAATGCCTAAGCCAGAATTTAAAAGAACACAACCGTTTTCGGTCGAAATTATACGAAATAATTTGGTATCGTCAGTGTAATGAAGAATTTTGGAATTAGTCAGAATTGAACCAGCATCTTTCATGTAAATAATAAAGTGTAAAGGGCTAAGCAGGCTGCCCTGTGTTTCACCATAAGTATTCTTAATTGCTGACAGAAAAAGTATCCGTAAACAGAAATCTATCCTTTCGGTGTGATAAATAGGAGACCACTATACGAAAAGGGAAGGAAACCAAAAATTTGTTTATGAATGAGAATTTGGAACGGATTCTGACGAATTCTTTACTTAAATTAGTATGAAGACAGCCAACTTGTTTATTAGCTTTTATAGCAGAGATACAGATGTTTGAGAATCCTACTAAGTTAGTAGTAGTAGATTTACCCTTAGTGTTCTCATAAAGAGCCTGCAGTGAAAACTAAAAAAACATCAGGAGCAAAGGCCAATACACGATAATTTAGAAACAGACCGGTAATTTTATACATCGTTCCTCTTACCCTTATTGTGTATGGGCATAATTGAAGATAACTTTCACAATTTCGGGAAAACGCAATTAAGTATGAAGAGAAACATAAGTTCAATAAATCGTAGAGAATAGACACAATAGACAAACGACAATTTTTCAATACAGGAACCAGGACCACTGGGAAAACTCTTAGATGTGGCTTATATCCGGTAAAGAACAGTTGGTTCATCAAACACAAGACCTTTACTCTAATGAGTATGAAAACGAAAATTTTGTCAATTACTAAAACACTAAAACAAATATCACAGTCAATTTCAGAAATGGTAGTAGGTACTAAAGAAATCACTGCTTTCAATAACGCGATTGGATATCCATCAACTTTGAATTCACAAATTTTAAGAACTGCTTCGACTCAGTATGCAAACATAGGTTAATTTTATTGTCATTACTAGATTAAGTCGTCTCTGAGGTCACTATAAACAAAGATGGAGGTTCCGAGTATGGTAAATAGCCCTCATCACTTTCCGAGGTCGCAATACCTCTTACAACCCTTGTTTTTAAAGTCTTTTAGATGCATTAAGGAGCTATCAAATCTAGCCTGATGTAAATGGCTCATTTAGAATATTTGACCAATTGCAATTAATAATATCAAAATGTATAAATTTATTCTTGAAAAATTATATACGAAAAGCTTTCCGTTGCGTTCTTTTAAAGTGGTTAAGTGAATGGTACACTGTGAAATAATATTGGAGCGCTTACTTCTACGGCCAGTAAGAGCTTTGCAATTTTTTTTTATACAGCTCTGCATCTATACCTGGGTAGTAACAGCAAAGTTTTTCCGTAGCCTTCCATACAAATCATAGCAGGATGTCTCTAGTAGGGTTTATTTTACTTACAAAATCGACAATGGCAGTTCTCTAAGGATCGAAAATGGGAAGAAGTTTAAGATAAGAGTTGCACATATGCTAGAAAGGCAGCCCACAAGGATTAGCAAGGTTTGGCTCCTCCCTACTGTCAATTCACAGCTCGTTTCAATTTCAATCGTTCTCCTTAAAGTGTAAAAGGATTTTCTAAGTGGAAATCTCTTTGCTTTTGACGAAGCAAGCAGAAGAATATTTTTTCAATTAAATATTTTATTTATATTTCTAACTTCTCAGTTATCATACAGATGCAGAACTATATAAACAAACATACGGACAAATAGTTATGCAAACTTGCTTATTAAACATTAGCACATGCTTGATATAGTCAATGATTTCAACAAATCATAAAAAAAACTTTATTCTCTTGTTAATCACACAAAACTACCCAGAGATGAATACTATGTTATCGCAAATATAGCTAAAATAGTTTATGAGCTTACCTCTTTGCTGTAATAGTGGCACAGACCATTTAACCTTGTTGACGGAATATACTCGATAACATTTATCTCATAGCAGTATGGAAAAAGTAATGCAATTCCTGTAAAAGTTTTAATGCAGTTCAAGTGCAACATAAAAGCCCACATTTATAACACCTACCTATAAAACCTGAGCTGGGTGGATTTTTTCTAATTGGAAGCCGAGTGTAAACTTGAATTGCCTGCCATAATCGCCATACTGAATGCGGGTTGATAAGGAATGCGGGTGTCTGTGGATACTTCTTCCGGAACTTTTCATAATTAGTAAACAAATCGAAATCAGCATTGTTTAGCCAGTCTTCAAGTGTTCCATTGTATTTGCCAGGATCCCAAGCGGCTATTGTAACATTTTGAAAAATTTCCGAGCCGATAAAGTCAAATTCGGCCTTAGTCACAACCTGGAAGTGTATAAAAGATTTTTTATTCATAGCTGCCAAAAAGAAGATTTCATAAGAGAATCGCTCCTATAAGTCCAACACATAAGAGCTTGTCCTCAAACACAGAAGGAAAAATCGAAAAATATATCGCCGGACATTGTTCAGAAGTTGAAGTTCATTTTGTATACAAACCAGAAGCGTTAATTGTTTCTTTTGTTTTTACGAAAAAAATGACGAAAACTCATAAAATTCTTGGATAAAGTTGTTACATTCATCTTTACGAGATTATTATGTGCCTGATGAATTGACTATAGAATTGCAGTAGGTCTGTCTGCGCAGTCAGATTTCAGCGTTTTCAGAATGACAATTAGCCAAGTCAAGGATTGTAACTGGCACAAAGTAGTGAGAAAACAAACAATTTTCAGGAATACATTAGCCATTCGCGTGAAGTGTTAAACATTTAGGAAAATAATAAACTTAAAAAAATATATATTTTGTTGTTCTTGTTTAGTAAGAAAGTCATTTTTGCGTGACATTTATTATTACTTGAGAGTTAACAACGCGAATTGTAGTTTTGCTGCCAACATCTGTTTCGTATCCTTCGACGGGAGCGTGATTGAATCTCATTACGATGTCGTGGCCGTCTGGAAAAAAAAAATAAATAAATGAAAATTAAAGATTAAAAAAAAATATATGAAAAGGTAAAAGATTGTTATTTACAATAGAAATGTCCTAATGTGTCTTATGGATTGATGGATTTAGGGAAGTGTTTTGAGGTCGGAAGAAGGAAGTGTCTGCATCATTGATCAAATGTTGTCTGGGGTAAAATGCATTTGAAGCGTGCAAGTTTTACAAAATTTCTTGAGAGTTATTATCAAACTGAATTATGCGCTAAATTATATTGAGTTTGTAAGGAATTTTAAGTTTTGTTCTCCTGCGGTGTGAGAAGGTAGGAATGTTTCTGTTGTTTTGGAACTCTAAGAAATTTGTCTCAAGCAGACCATAGTGTCTCATTTTAGTACTCATTCGGCCAACCATACCAATGCGGTTTTATTAGTTTTTTTAATATACCCTGTCTGAGTAGAAGTTGCGGTTGGGAATATACTCGTACTATTGCTTGGCATACGTAGGCTTTGATAATTTTTGGCCGTTTATTATTTCCATCATAAATTTGTACTCCTGCATCTTTTTTGGATTTATTATATTCGGTGTACCAAATTAGTGTCACCACGGTACTGATTCTGATTTTTTGTCGTTCGCTCTATTTCGAATATTTTTGTGACATTTTATACTTGACATTTCATCACAATTTAGTTGTACTTGGATTTCACTATAATTTAATTTGATTAATCACTTTCATTTACCATAAAATGAATAAAATTAATTTGTAGTGAATAAACATCATATATTAAAATACCTTTAAAATATATAACTTTTGTAAATAAAATGCACTAAAAAGTAAAAAATAATTTTCTTATTTTCAGTGATATACACAAGATAAGTTTAATTGCAAAATAAGAAATGCTACAACTCAGAAAAATCATAAAAGCTTGGGCATCCATAACTAGAATTACAATTGTCTAACTGCAACTCAAACCTTTTAAGATTTAATCTGAGTACTGCATTTCTTGTTTTGCGATTAAGCTTTTCTTGTGTATATCACTGAAAAGAAAAAATTTTTTTTTTACTTTTTAGTGCATTTTATTTACAAAAGTTATTTATTTTAAAAGTTTTTTCAATATATTTTATTTTCTACTTTTTAGTCATAAATTCTGTACACCCTCTAGACTCTCGAAACTCTACTCACGAATCTCGACTCTCGACTCTCGAATCCGAATCTCGACTCTGGAATGCTAATCTCGACACTCGAACCTGGATTCTCGAATATCTACTCTCGAATATCGACTCTCGAATCTCGACCCTCGAATCTCTACCCTCGAATCTTGACTCTCGGACCTGGACGCTCGACTCTCGAATCTTGAATTTCGACGCTCGATTCATATCACACATTCATATCGGCACAAATTGCACAACCCCAAGGGTGGTAGTTACCACCTCCACTCCAAAACCCCCAAGACGTAAGAACATTTTAACCCTTCGGAAAGCTCTCCATTCACTCATTCTAAATAAAAAAGGCATGTAAAGCCATCCACGTTTACTACCTTGGAAACTTTTTTGTCACGAACGGCACTCTCAGGCGCTAAGACAGATAGTTTCTGAATCAGGGGTCTGTAAGCTGATTGAAAGTTATTGAAAAGTATGACAAACTTGCTAATTGCTTCTGAGGTTGTGAGAAAATGCTCAACACTTACTTCACATCGCAGTTGTATAAATTCAAAGTGTTACATTTAGTTTATCCCACGCCATACCAGATTTGCTGTGCTGAATAAAAACCTTATATTCTAGACAAACTGTCTTCATAATAATTTTATTTGAAACTCAATCATTGAAAGGAAATGAAAATATGATAGATTTAGGACAAACATTATTTCAGTTGAAATGTCATTGACATTTATACATTACTTGACAGCTACTCACTAAGAGTAAAGATCATCAATAATTTTATTACATGCTCTCAAATAGTTGCATAGTTTTAAGATAGAAATTTTTGCTGTTGTTTAAAGACAGTCCAAAAAGAGAAGAAAAGTTGGAAATAAAAAAAATTCATGATCAGCTGATTATCTTCCCACTTTCCACAAAATTCAGTTCATTTTAATGGCGGTAGATCATGACACTTTTACTTCAATTTCACTAATATGGAGTTAAATTTGCTTCATTTCAAATTGAACTAAAATGTTGTGAAAGAGTCCTTAATAAACCTCATTTATGTGACACACTGCATATCTGACTTCGTTTAATTAAAAATGACGTCATTATGGAGACGGTTTCTCTAGGTTATGAGAATATATAGCTAACAGGAATTGGTAATGCATGTAAAATTCGTATACACGAGTGTATTTTTAAAGACAAGGATATTATATGTTGGTACTATTCAAATCAAGCTTGGTCTTGGACAACATATGCGTTTTCAGTGTACAATTCTATGTGCTACATATGAGATGGAGTCCGAGATGGAGATGGTCATTCACTACGAAGTATTTAGACTGAACTAAAATAAAAAAATAGTATTCAATTGACAGTTTCCCTGACAGTATTAAAACTGAATCACCAGAGACAATAATTCACTATAAGGCTGACCAGAAAAGCTCTTTCGAGTTGCAACGGAGCGTTACCCTAATTTCAACTTTCACAAGGAAAATGGTATATCTGAAAATCTTTTCACAACAAATTCTTGTATGATGATTTCATTTAATGAGCAACGCATTCATACTCAAGACTAAAAAGACGAATAAAATCTATTGCAAATTTTGAAGGTGATAAATTATTTGATTTGGCAAAGATAAAATCTTCTTGAAACACAAATTGCGCAGCTTTCTTATTGATAAATCAACCGAAGTTCAAGGTACCAGCTACGAATATATCGATGCGGTTTTAACTGTGATATACATTTAATACCATAAATACAAACAACACTAAAAAGCTGTAAACACAAATTTCACAACAAATGTAAAACGCTAAAATTAATCAGCACAAATTTATTACAACACCATTCATAATCGAAAATAATTGATGATAATAATGACATACATTTATTTGCAACAAGCAAGCGATTGCACCACTGACCCAAACGATTCATCGTCAAGGGGTTTCACGCGTAAATGCATGTCATCATAATTTTATGCACATTGCTTACTCGCCCAGCGTCAGCATTTAGAATAGTAAGAATAGGGTACCATAGGTTACTAATTATGTATATATAGGCTAAGAACGATCAATAAATTGAATTCATTCAGTTCTCTTGATTTATCGAGAAAGTTACAAACCGTCGTGTATTATTCCACATAGGAGTACTAAGCGGTACAGCTGCTCCTACTATTCATACCCCCATTTTATCTCGGAGTCTGAGCTGTTAATAGCCGCTCCAGTGGAGTCAAAGTCACACGACTGCTCCCAGGTTTTTCTTTAAAAATTATAAAAGATACTACATGGCGACCGTGACATCGTAGAAACTGCGAAATTTGTAACTTTGCGAATCTACAGACCATAATATCATCATCAAAAGTGCAGCTGGGAATTTTCATAAATAATAGAAACTTTTACGGTGACATAGTAACAACCACCAAAAAACTGCGAAGACGACTACATCCACTACCAGTACCAATCAGAAGAAATTTTAGTATGAACGAGATAGATGCCATCTTCAATCACATTTTCAAGACTATTGAAGAAACTAAGAAGATACCAGAGAGGAATATAGAAGGCATAACACTGTATCCAGTAAATAAGAAGCCGACGCCGTACATCCCCAAATCAAGGCTGGACAACGAAAATCCTCCACCATACGAAGCGGGTCCAAAAAGAATCACCATCGAGGAGTATAGAAGCAGAAACACAAGCAGTGTAAAAACTCAGGAGACAAAACCACGAAAAAGAGGAGGCAAGAGACAAAAAATTGCACAGGAACTTCAAAATTACAAGGTACTTGTCGAGTTAGCAGCAACTGAGGAGGAACGGGAAAAATACAACAAACTAATAATATTGACAAAAAAACAACTGAACGTCATCAAAAGGAAGAGATAAGGGTTTAATGATCTAATTTAAAATTTATTTTTTTTTTAAAATATAAAGTAGAAGTAGCGTAGTATAAAGGTATAATAATAATTAAATAATTAATATGTAAAAAAAAAAAAAAAAAAAAAAAAAAAATTTTTTCTTTTGCTGTTTGCTTGAAGTTGTTGGAAATAAGCGAAACATTTTCAGTAATGGGTAAAACGCAATCCAAAACTTCAGATAACAACGGGGAAATTGTTAATAATCTAATTATAGAGGATACAGTTTCGGTCGAGAATAATCAGATAATAATAATTTTATGCATATTGGTTGCAATTAAAATCATTGAATTTGTATACATACTGTACAAAGATCATAGGAGGGGTTTAAGGAAAAGATACCTCAGTACCCCAGCAAAATTAAACATATCAACCGTCTGATAAATGGAAGCACTTATAAAGATTAAGGACGAACTAGAAAATATTCTGGACAATTTTAAGAAAAGTAAAAACCGTCCATATTCTGAGAAAACTCTGCAAGAGAAAGAAAAGTTAACAAATCAACTCTGTGCCAAGGCAAAAGAAAACGCACTTAAACAAGCGGACGTCGAAACAATATTGAAGATAAAAGTTATCTACGAAGAAATTGAAAGTATAGCAAACAAAATCTTAGAAAACATAAATACACAAAAACAAACAAAGATGGGTTTTGACATAAAAACAGCTACATCGCTCATACAACCCTACGATGGAAAGCTGGATGAAACTGATTCTTTTATCGAGTCTATGGAACTACTAGACGAGTTAACAGCAAACGAACATAAAACCATCATGATCAAATTCATCAAGACACGTATAACTGGAAAAGCCAAGTACGTAATATCGGAGGGCACAAATACAGTATCAACGATCAAAGCCAAATTAAAAGAAAAATTTTCGGCAAAATTATCGTCAGATGCTATTCTGGCACAACTGCGATCATGCCAGCAAGGTAACAGAAAACTTGCAGACTTTTCCAATCAGATAGAAAATCTATCAGGCCAGCTGACTAGAGCCTTTATAACAGAGAAAGTAGCAGCTGGAGAAGCAGCTGAAAAATTGGCCGAAAAATTTTCAATACAGTCATTTATGAACAATGTTGCCAATACAGAAACAGCGATTATACTAAAAGCTAGTAACCTAGGAACACTTTCAGAATTAGCAGCGAAGGCAATAGCAGTAGATAAGCCGCAGCCAAGCAGTGTCCTGCATTATAATACCAACCCATCAAGAAAGTTTCATTATAATAATACGCAAGGGTTCAACAATCAAAATAATTTTAACAGGAACAGGGAGCGCTGGCCCAAACAACAGTACAATAGAAATATGGCAGCCAATAATAGACAAAACCACCCACGAAATCAATATAACCACCGCGATAAAAGATATTTCGGTGATGCTGCACCAAATAACAGTAGTCGCTACCAGAATAATCTGCGAGCAAATAATAATAATACCTATAATCAAAGAAGAAATGTAAACTACTTCGAATCGGGGGAATATCAAGCCCCCCAACCAGAGGAAGAAACAACACGGTTGGGGGCTGCGACGAATTCAAGCCAAGAATACATTGCCTAAACCTATCCTTAACAAACTTTATTAAAGCGTATGTCGACATGTGCGGGTCAGTATGTACTCTGATTGTAGACACAGGGGCAGAAATATCCATATTCAAGAGGGGAAAAATTAATAAAGACCAACTTTACTATCCTAAAAACACTTGTATTATCCAAGGGGTTACGGATACTAAGAGGCAGTCGATTGGGGCAACATACACAAAATTACATTTTAACGACCAGTTTGCGGTCGAACATTTATTCCAGATAGTAGAAGATGATTTCTCCCTCGGGGCTGATGCAATTTTAGGACTAGATTTCCTAACAAAATTCAAGACCACTATCGATTATGATACGTGGACCCTTACATTAAACACACCTGAAAGTTCGGCAGAGATCCCAATACTGAATGGTCCATCCGAAAATTCTATTATCATACCACCCCGATGTGAAATAATAAGAAAGTTCAAGGTTAAAAAACAAGAAGGTGCCAATGATATGGTAATCATTGGACAAGAAATCCACCCAGGCATATTCATTGCAGGATCAGTAACTTCACAAAATTACCCACTAGTCAGGATACTAAACACTACAAACAAAACCACCACACTACAACATTCCGACATAATAACACAACACCTCTCAGACTTTAACGTCATTAATACAGACACAATAAAATCAAAAAGAACAGAACAAGTTATCTCCAAATTAAACTTAAACAGCATTCCAAACTACGCCAAACTTCAATTCGAAGAATTATGCCGAGAATATGAAGACATATTTGCGTTAGAAAGTGAACCTCTAACAACCAATAACTTCTACAAACAAAATATAGAACTAACTGATAATAGAGCAGTATACACAAAAAACTACCGAATACCAGAAGCACACAAAACCGAGATTAATAGGCAGGTAGACAAAATGCTAGTAGACGGAATAATAGAGAACTCTGTTTCTCACTTTAATTCTCCAATACTACTAGTACCCAAAAAATCCAACAACCAAAATAAAAAATGGCGTTTAGTAGTTGATTTTAGGAATCTTAATAAAAAAGTTCTGGCAGATAAATTTCCCTTACCGCGTATAGAAGAGATACTCGACCAAATGGGCCGAGCCAAATACTTCTCTACACTTGACCTTATGTCCGGATTCCACCAAATACCATTAGAGGAATCTTCTAGAAAGTTCACAGCTTTTTCAACTAACCAAGGTCACTACCAGTATACACGACTTCCTTTCGGACTTAATATAAGTCCAAATAGTTTCCAAAGGATGATGACCATCGCCATGACGGGTCTACCACCGGAAATAGCCTTTCTGTACATTGACGACATCATAGTCGTCGGATGTTCACAGTCACACCATATAAAAAACTTGCAAACAGTATTTAACAGATTACGAGAGCGTAATCTCAAATTAAATCCTGAAAAATGCAAATTTTTCCAAACCGAAGTCACCTATCTTGGACATCGAATATCAGCACAAGGCATAAGCCCAGACAGTTCAAAATACGAGGTAGTTAAAAATTATCCTATCCCAAAAAACGCCGACGAAGTCAGACGATTCGTAGCATTCTGTAATTATTACCGCCGTTTCATCCCCAACTTTGCAGAAATAGCACTACCGTTAAACAAACTACTCCGGAAAAACACAAAATTCGAATGGGCAGAAATCCAACAAAAATCTTTCGATGCTCTCAAATCAAGTTTGATATCCCCAATAATACTGCAGCACCCTGATTTCAAAACCCAATTCACCATTTCCACAGACGCCTCGAATGCTGCATGTGGAGCAATCTTATCACAAAGTGTCGACGGAACAGAACACCCAATCGCATACGCTAGTAAAACATTTACTGCCGGAGAAAAAAATAAGTCAGTAATTGAAAAGGAACTCGCAGCAATACATTGGGCAATTATACATTTTAAGCCTTATGTTTATGGCAGAAAATTCACAATAAGAACAGACCATCGACCCTTAACATATCTTTTTGGCATGAAAAACCCATCATCTAAACTAACACGAATGAGGTTAGATTTAGAGGAATTCGATTTCGAAGTCAAATACATTAAAGGAAAAGGAAATAACGGACCCGACGCGTTATCAAGAATACAACTTGACATTAATGATTTGAAGGAAATAAATGTCCGACGCGTCCAAACCCGAGCAATGAAAAAACAAAAAGAACAAAACATAATGTCCGATGAAATGAAAAATACTCCTATAGTCCCGCAGCCTGATCAACTGCGCGTTTGGGAGATACCATCTCCAACAAAGATAGCCAAATTACCTGAACTAAAAGTAAAAATTGAGAACTGCAGTAATAAAGAAACACAAATAGAAATAAATATAGTGCACAAGTATGAAATAAAATATAAGCGGTATATAAATATAAAAAACAACCAACCAGTAGAGCCCGCACTAGAGCAGGTACTCGAAGTATTGGATAATGATATATATAAACAATTTCAGACCAAGACTCTGAAACTTTCTGCAGAAAGCGAGATATTTAAAATAATTAATTTAACCGCATTTAAAATCCTAGGAAACAAAGTATTAAAAAATATAAACGTTAAAATTTTCAAACCGCAACGGTACATATCAGAAACAACGAAAATAAACGAAATCCTACATAACTATCACTCCACACCTACAGGAGGACATCTGGGTCAATCAAGACTGTATAAAAAGCTGAAGGAAATGTACAAATGGAAGAAAATGAGGAAAACAATAGCGAAATATATAAACAGATGCGAGCTTTGTGCGAAAAATAAGCACCAAAAGCATAATAAAGAGCATATGGAAATAACTACAACACCAACAAAAGTTTTCGACATTGTATCCATTGACACAGTCGGCCCATTTACAAAAACCACCAACGATAACAGATACGCAGTAACAATGCAATGCGATCTAAGCAAGTATATAGTAATAATACCCACAAAGGACAAGGAAGCAAATTCCATAGCAAGAGCCATAGTGAATGGGTTCATACTAACATACGGACCTATGAGCAAAATTAAAACTGATCTAGGAACGGAATACAAAAACCAGGTCTTTGCGGAAGTATGTAATATACTGAAAATAAAACAACTGTTCGCGACCGCCGCACATCCCGAAACGATCGGAGCACTAGAAAGAAACCACAAGTGCCTAAATGAATATCTCAGATGTTTTGTTAATGACAATAGAGACGATTGGGATACATGGATTCCATATTACGCATTCTGCTACAACACCACACCAAACACCGTACATGGCTACACACCATTCGAACTCATATTTGCCAAAAATATAGACCTACCTTCAGAACTCACAATTGATAGACCAGATCCCGTGTATAATTATGACCTGTATAGTAAAGAGATGAAATACAGACTTCAACAAGCCATAGGTAAGGCAAAACAATACCTCCAGGCATCTAAAGTGCGAAGAAAGCAAGTCAAGGATGCTAATTGCAAACCAATATCAATCAAAGTAGGCGACAAAGTACTAATGACAGTACAAAATAGACGAAAACTAGATCCTCTATACAACGGACCTTATATAATTAAATCAATAGACAACGTAAATTGCATTATCGAAGATATAAATAAGAACAAAATCAAAATACATAAGAATAGGCTAAGAAAGATAGAAAATTAAAAATTATGTACTATTATTCTAACTATCTCTAGCATGTTAAATTAGATTACACACCGGTGTAGACAAATAAGAATTATTGTAATCAACTAGATAAGTAAACGTAAACAATAAAGATCCCAATTACTAATGCCATTGAGCAATTAAGAGCTATAATAATAAACTATATATAAGTAGGTATATGTAAATACGACTAGGAATTAAGACTCATTATAATCAGCTACATACAAAAACATACCATATGAACTATTAGTATACATAAGCGATAAAATGCTTCATTGCGGCGAGCAAACAATTAAGGTTTAACGTAAACAAACTATAAAAAAAAAAAAAAAAAAAAAAAAAAAAAAAAAAAAAAAAAAAAAAAAAAAAAAAAAAAAAAAAAAAATTTATGTAAACACAAATTTTTTTTTTCCCTAAGGGGGAAAGGTGTGATATACATTTAATACCATAAATACAAACAACACTAAAAAGCTGTAAACACAAATTTCACAACAAATGTAAAACGCTAAAATTAATCAGCACAAATTTATTACAACACCATTCATAATCGAAAATAATTGATGATAATAATGACATACATTTATTTGCAACAAGCAAGCGATTGCACCACTGACCCAAACGATTCATCGTCAAGGGGTTTCACGCGTAAATGCATGTCATCATAATTTTATGCACATTGCTTACTCGCCCAGCGTCAGCATTTAGAATAGTAAGAATAGGGTACCATAGGTTACTAATTATGTATATATAGGCTAAGAACGATCAATAAATTGAATTCATTCAGTTCTCTTGATTTATCGAGAAAGTTACAAACCGTCGTGTATTATTCCACATAGGAGTACTAAGCGGTACAGCTGCTCCTACTATTCATACCCCCATTTTATCTCGGAGTCTGAGCTGTTAATAGCCGCTCCAGTGGAGTCAAAGTCACACGACTGCTCCCAGGTTTTTCTTTAAAAATTATAAAAGATACTACATAACCTTTCAATAACAATTGCCATTGTTCCTTGTAAATTGTGATTCATCTTGGGCCTAAGAAGACAGTTGTTAGTGCATAACTTTCTGATTTATTTGGATCAAAATTTGATTATTTCCGACTCATTGTGGGGCCATTAATGTAAGGTGCCGACTTAATTTGTATGCAAAGTTGATATCGTATCTAGAGAGATATGAGCTGTCTCTTCTTTAATCTATTATGAATCGTTGTCTGCCCAAAAATTGTACTGAGAATTGGGTGTGAGAAGTGGTTTTCCCCAAGTTTTTTGTTTGTTTGTTTTGTTATGAAAAATCAAGCATTTGCTTTACATTTTGTTATATTTACTTATTTACACATTCACGGATAAAAATTGGCAATCTTGATTTTAAAGGCCAAAATGCAATCGACACAGCAAGCATAAGCTGTATTGCTTGGTTTTATATCATGGCGAGCATTGGATGATACAAGGCTTTTTCAAAGGATCATGTGCTTGCTTGCTTCTCGGTTTGTAAAAGTTCAAATTTTGATGCTTGCTACTATAGCTCTGCCAACATAATGGCGTAAAACTTATGTAATGTACAACATATGCTCCCATATATTCTACGGAGGCATATTTTGATGAAATTGAGTAAATTAAAATTATAGGAAAAAACAAAAACTCGCTATTGTTATGTAGGTGAAGAAATTTCAACTGTTAAACAGGTTAGCATTGCAAAATATCCTATACTGCATTTGATACTTTAATTTCCCCTTGGTGGTTAGGTTAAGTAGCATGATTTTTGCTGCGTCGAATGCGTTTTGAGCTTAAGCTTTTTGGGAGAATAACTGATAATGAAGGACGTAGTTCATTCTGCGTGGATATTTTTGAATTTCTGGCTAAATAATTATCACAGATTTTATGCGCTATTTATAATAATAAAGGGCTCTTGAAATCTTGTGGTTTTCTGGAAAGAAAATAATTCAATATATAGGATTTTATTTCCAAATCTTTTCTCTAGAAAACATAAATATTTTTTTCTGAAAAGTATCAGAACGTTATTTCTGACTTCAGTTAAGGAGTTTCGGTATGGGTGCCCTTTCAGTTTTCCTTTAATTTATGAAATAAGAAAAATAATCACATCAGGCCAAATCTAGACTACAAATTAGTTTCGTCTAACTATTATAATAGTTGAGCTTATTGTGTTACGTCACTAGCTGTAATAACAAGACGAAGACGAAGACTTGGATTCGCAGAGGTCCTAAATATAAATTTTTTTAATAAAGCGCATTCTGCTACTTAATAAATTTCTAGAACTGAACATTTCAGAGCTCAGGTGTTAACAAGAAGTTTGTGAAAAGTAATACAAAAGGTAGGGATCTTTTTTGTATGCAAAGTAGTTTATTCCAGTATGAGAGAAAGGGAGCAACATCGCATGAAGCCGTCAACGAGTGGACAGCTGAAAATGGCAAAAACCCTTATGAAGTGTAGATGTTATAACTGTGGGGAAGTTGGACATGTAGGAAAAGATTGTCCCAAGAGAGCAAGTGGAGTTAAATGCTTTTCTTGCAATAAATACGGTCACAAAAGTTTAAATTGCCCAGAGAAGAAAATTCCTGCGTCACATAATCAGGTGGCATTGGTCAACCAAAGAAAGTCGAATGATTAAAACAGCGTGCATAAATAATTTGGATGTTGATGTGTACATCGACACAGGCAGTGATCTTAGTTTAGTAAGCGAGAAAGGATATAAGATTTTACAATATCCCCCATTAGCTGATCCAGTGAAGTTCAGAGGAGTCGGTACTACAGTTTTCTCTACAATGGGTAGCTTTGAAGCTGAAATTGTAATCGATGGGTATCAGTTCATTGAGCAATTCCATGTGGTCTCGCTGGAGATACTCCCGAAGCATTTTATCATCGGCAAGACGTTATTGGACCGATTAGAATTAACCATTGGTGCAAAGGGCATAAGTGTGAAATCGATACTGAATCAGATTTTTGAGTGTTACCCAACTATAGCTCAAGAGGAAATTACTCTTAATCACATTCAAAATTCTAGATGCAGAGACAAAGTACGTCAAATGGTTGAAAGTTATAGACCCATGAAAAGCGCGAACACTAATGATTTTCATATGAAAATAATACCCAAGGTTGAAAGCCCGATTTACCAATCGCCAAGAAGGCTTAACAAGTTAGAGGAAAAGATAGTAAATGGTCAAATAGAAGAATGGGTCAAGGAAGGCATTGTCACTACAAGCCAGTCGGAATTTGCAAGTCCTGTAGTTTTGGTGAGCAAGAAAGATGGTTCAAAACGGCTCTGCGTTGACTATCGAAAAATAAACAAAGTCATAATACGTGATCATCAACCACTGCCTATAATAGAAGACCAAATCGATCGGCTTTCCAAAGCCAGAATATTTTCAACATTGGACTTGCAAAATGGATTCTTCCATGTGCCTTTGGCACCTAAATCGAGAAAATATACGTCGTTCGTAGTACCATCAGGTCAGTATGAATTTACCCGTGCTCCACTTGGATTGTGCACAAGTCCGACACAATTCCAGAGATTCATCAACCGCATATTTGCAACACTGATTCGGAAAAATAAAGTTTTGATTTACATCGATGATGTCATTATACCATCTGAAAATGAAGAGCATGTTGTACAAGCTTTAGAAGAGGTTTTGAGTGTGGCAGCGACGAACGACCTTAAGATCAAATGGACAAAATGCCAGCTAATGAAAAAAAGAATAGACTATCTCGGATATACGATCGCAGACGAACGAGTTAAGCCATCCGAAGAGAAAATAAAGGCAGTTCTTAATTTCCCTTTACCTACTACGCTTAAGAGAGTTCAATCATTCCTCGGCTTAACCGGATACTTTCGGAAATTTGTGAAAGACTACCTTTAATGGCTAGGCCGCTCAGTGATTTACTGAGAAAGGAAACGAAATTCGAGCTCCAGCCGAAACATACGCAGTCTTTTAACTTACTGAAACAGGCCTTAACGAGCAAACCAGTCTTGACTATTTATGACCCAGATGCGGAAACTGAATTACACACCGATGCATCTAAGATGGGTTACGGCGCAATACTACTGCAGAAGAGTTACGAAGATGGACACTTACACCCGATTTATTATCTCAGCAGAAAGACTTCGGTGACTGAGGAAAGACTTTGCAGTTATGAATTAGAAGTCCTAGCAATAGTGACAGCTTTAAAAAAATTTCGCGTGTATTTGTTGGGAATAAGTTTTAAACTTGTTACCGACTGCTCTGCCTTTAAATGTACTATGCAGAAAAGGATGTGTCACCTAAGATAGCTAGATGGGCCATGTTACTGGAAGAGTTCAACCACGAAATCATCCATAGGTCAGGTAAACAGATGCAACATGTTGACGCCCTGAGTCGGAACCCTTCTGTTCTTATCATTAACGAGGACTCATGCTTACAGAAGGTTAAATTAACTCAAGGGAGGGACGACAGTATTCGAGCGATCATAGAAGCACTGAAATATGGTGACTTTGAAGACTACACTGTGGACAACGAAATATAATTTAAATACGTAGACGGCGCAAAACTATTAGTAATGCCGAAAAATATGCAAGCAGAACTCATCCATAAATACCATGAGCCAGGACATTTTGGTATAAAAAAGACGGAGCACTTGATCTCACAAGACTATTTCATACCAAGAGTTAAGAAGAAAATAACAGAATGTATCAGCAGTTGTATTAAATGTATTTTGGGAACGAAAAATAATCGAAAAGAAGGTTTTCTGCACGCAATACCGAAGGAATCTATTCCATTGGAAACTTATCATATGGACCACTTAGGCCCGATGACGGCAACAAGGAAGGGATACAGACACATCCTCACCATTATTGATGCATTTTCTAAATTTGTTTGGTTGTACCCCACCAAAACAACGACAACCACGGAAACACTGAAGAAATTAGAGGTTCAAAAGGCCATATTTGGTAATCCAGGAAGAATCATCACGGATAGAGGTCCAGCTTTTACTTCTAACGCCTTTCGAGAATATTGTGGAGTACAAAATATTGAACACGTTCTGATTACCACGGGAGTTCCACGCGGAAACGGACAAGTGGAACGAATACATCGAATAGTCGTAGCCATGCTAACCAAATTATGTCTTAACTGCAAAGATGAATGGTATAAGAAAATAAGCAAAATTCAAATGTGGATTAACCGCAGTTATCAAAGAAGCATAGCCACATTCCCATTTGAACTGCTCGTAGGAACTAAAATGAAGTTATCAGAAGATGCATCTCTAAAAAAGATGATAGATGAAGAAATGCTGTTTGAATTTATGGACAACTGCAATGAAGTCCGCCAAATCGCCAGTAGGAAGATACTAGCCATACAGGAAGAAAACAGGAAAAATTATAACAAGAAGCGTAAGAAACCCACAGACTATCAAATCGGCGATCTAGTAGCCATACAACGGACTCAATTTGGAAGTGGACTTAAAATTAGCCCAAAATGTTTAGGTCCATATCGTGTAACCAAAGCTAAACCAAATGAGAGATACGAAGTGCAAAAAGTTGGGCAACATGAAGGGCCTAACACTACCTCCACGGCCGCAGATCACATGAAACCCTGTGTAATGTTCGACTCAGACGATGAGCCAGAAGTCGAAGATGACAATCCCGAAAATCAGAATGATTCTAGGAATAATTCCACTGAAGAAGAAAAACCTTTAAATGAAACGCCTCCTTGTCGCCAGAGTTAAACCACGATGCATGCAACCCGAAACCTTAGCAAATCTACTGAAGTTACTTTTAATTTTTTTAAATTGAGATGAAAATTGACTGTTATAAAATGAAAAAACGATATTCTAATATGAAATAAATCCTTCTATAGCAATGAATTGAAGATGTAGAATGGTGAGCACTACAATAGTATGCACGTATTCCCTAAATAACTATGAAGACAAAGGAGACTGTGAAAGCTTAAATAAAATAAAAGACATTAAACCCCGAGATGTAGATGATGAAGTAGACGAAGGAGATGTCAAAGAATGCAACCAAGAAGAAAACCAAGCCGAAGTCAACGAAGAAGACGACGACGAAGAAGACGACGATGAAGAAGACGACAACGTAGACCAAAATGAAGAAGAAGACCACAAGATTGCCAAAGAAGACTACCAACGACGAAACGTAAGAAGACAATGGAGAAATTCAAACCGAAGATAGCCGAAGAAAACCCTAACGACGAAATCTAAGAAGACGACATTAAATCCTAGAGACGTCAACCAGCATTCCCAAGAGGACGACACCCTTTTTCTAATATCTGGGGGCAGATATTGAAGCAGGACGGCCGAATGTGGTAACCCTAAACTGCTACAGCGGCGAATTGGAACGAGGTACAGAACTGTGCAGCCGAGAAAAAGTAGGCAGTAGAAGAAGAGAGCTCAGGAAGCCAAGAAGTCGGAGTTATTATTAAGTCGCCAGCGTCACTGCAACTGCATCGCGTTTCTTTTTCTTGTATTCTTTTTTTTAATCATCCTTCAATGAACTTTAGAATTAATGTAATTAGCGTACAATAAACTTTGTTCAAGTAAAATACTGTTTTCGATACATATATACATACTTGTTGTCATCACAAATTTGTAAATATACGGAGGTAAGTATACTGTGGTATATTTTATGGAATTGTGTTGTTTAATTAATAAGTCATATATATATCTTTTTTTAGATAAATGGTAGAGGATGGGAATTTCATATGTGAGCTGATGTGCTGGAGGATTTGATTAGATAAGTATTATTTTTATATCAATTAAATTTGAATGATACTTTGTGTCTTCTTTTTTCATTTTTAGGTGGATTAGGCATCGAGGGAGTATTGTACAGCTTGCTGCCTCAAGCTTTATAAACGTCTTGATAGTAGGAAATTCATCGTGGGATCTTACATATCTATGACATACAGGTGAGGACTGAACATACAGGTATACAGGATAATTCTAGTTATTAAATTAGTTTAGTGTACAGTAGCTGGCCATCGAATTAGAAACTTGCGCAAAAATTGTTTGCCTATACAGCGAAAATGGCTGAAAAAGGTCATTTCCAAAAGATAATTGCCTACTTTCAGCCATTTTCGCTGGTGATGCTTAAGAAAAAGTGCAAAAAACGCAGAAAGGGTTAAATTTTGGGTACAGAGTGTAATAGGTCATTTTAAAGCTAAGCTTTTGAGCATTTTAAATTTAATATGAAAAATTGATAATGATGACGTGTTTTTTTATAGAAATAGTAGTTAAATAAAAAAAAACGAGTAAAAATTCCAAAATTTTAAATTTGTTGAGATATAACTTCAAAACGCAGAGGAAGAAGGAAAAAATTGAGAGATTATTGGAAGGATCCAATGATTACCTATCCAGCATAGCTTGAATCATCGTCATTGGGAATAAATTTTAGAAGTTACAGGGTGATATATAAAAACATACCGAAATATCTTCCCGTTATCTCCGAAACCGTTAGGATTCCGCTCCCCCACCCATAAAATTTCTTTTTGTTTATTTAAGTATGACCTATCCATAGCCTCCCGGTGCCAGAACACATACGGGACACCCTATATTGAGATTTTTTTTAAATTTCTTCAGTGTCTAAGAAAAATCTTTGTGCACTAGGGTATCGTTTATGACTACATTATGCGTATCATAAAACCTTTTTATCGAAGTTAGGAAAATAGGTAAAAAGCATATTTTTACCTATCTTCCTTAGGTCTGTTGTTTACAGTAATTTTATCGACTAAATTGACCGCTTGAACTGTTTGCATTAATTGAACTTGTTAATTTCTATTTAGTGTGTTGTGTTCAAATATTTGATTTGAAAAAAAAAGAAAAACTTTCTTTAAACGTTTAAGTAAAAGCAGTACCTAATGTTAATTAATGTTGTAGCTCCCCCACAAAATATTATCTATAAAAACACATCTTGTACGTACGTATTATAAGCCTTAAATGTAACCTACGCATATAACTCCAATTTTGATTATATACCTTATTTAATACACCCACCCTAATTGCTAACCTTTAGTCGGCCCTAGTTGATCCGTACGTTCAATCTTGATCCTTATTATTGTAATGACACTCCAGACTATAGATAAGGCCTGAGACGTCCTTGCAAACCCGGGAATCACTCACTACAATCTATGTAGTTCTTGATCGTAGGTTTTTCTTATTCATTGCATAGTTTTTGATTTACAGGTAAAAGAGAGTACAATTTTTTAGCCAAAATTCGATATCATAACTTTAAATAGCCACCATTTTCTCAAAAATTAATTTTTCAAGATATGAAACGATCAAGGATTGATTATGTTTCATTTAAATTCTGACTTAAGATTAACGAGCTCCGCTTGACATAGATAATCGTAAGATACATAAGAAAACAACCAGACATATATTTGCTGCATTCAAAACCCTCGAAAATACTTCACAAGCCATGAAACAGACTCTCTCACTACCACATGAGAGCCTCAACGGTGTCCTGAGCCTGACATTCTAAAATATTTGTAGTACTATTATGTAAAACTGACAAAAGTTTGATTTGAACAGCTCCTCCACCCTAAACTAATATTCATACAGAAAAATGGTGTTCTGATAATCTTCAGCTTGCTTTCTTATCTTCCGAACCAAAACAAAATTTTCATACCTTTCAATAAAATTATTTAAAATAATTTATCTGAACCAAATGACTACGATTCCTCAAACAAAATCTGTCAGTTGGGTAATCATTGTATATGATGCACTGTCGTGATCAGTGGCGCACCGAGGAGGGGGGGGGGGGGTTGAACGGGACCGGTCCCCTCCCAGAAAGTCAGTTTTTTTAACATAATTTACAAATTATGTATAAAATGTAATTACAAAGTCCCATAAAATAAAATAAAACGTTTAAATATAGAATAGCAGTACTTAAGTGCTCAGGTGGGCGCAAGACGCGACTTCAGAGTCCTATTTTTCCGACTCCTTTGGACTTGGGACACATATGCCCCCCCCCCCCCCCCAAGTCCAATCCTGGATACGTTTATGGTCGTCATGGCATGCCGTGGGCTAATGATATCAAATGTAGCTACCTAATCTGCAGATTCAGACTCCGGCTGCACATACGTTATCACTCAGCTGAGAGGTATTGAGCGTAAAATGGTAAGGTTACTTTGTAATCAAAACTATTTTATTATTTTGTTAAGTTAGGTATATAGGAAGTGTAGCCTTTGGGAAGGTAAGAAACCATGCTATAAATTACTAGAAGACTCTTTTCCTGTATGGATAGTAGTTTGGGCTATATAGTAAATATAAAGTCAATGTTTGGCACTTTTCTATAAGTACATATCTCTATAGATCATTTTAGAGAACGCACTCCCAACGCTCGCATATAGATTTCTGGTTCATGGCTTGGAAAGTATTCTCGAGGGTTTTGCTGTATTGTATCTACATAAATAATTTATAATATAGATACTTAGGTGGGTGGGGGTGTGGCTGGGGTAATTAGAGATACATACTATCTAAGCTGTTATCTGACTCGATCGCGCGATTCCGCACTCTAGAGTTTCATTCTGTGTCTGGATGTGTGTGTGTGTGTGTGTGTGTGCGTGCGTGCATTGCATGCAATCAATGTGTGGGAGAATGTAGTTCTCTACGTAGCCGCGTTTTAAGGCAATGCCCAAATAATATATAGTAAAACACGAAAATTTTGTATGGGAACCCTACGAAAGGGTTGCCAGATTGGTCCCCTTTTGGAACTTAATTTACATTTCTTTTTAAAAAAGGTTCGTGTACACAATTTTAGCTTTCCACGTCAACGCGTTCTCAGAAAAATTTTAGATCACGACAACAGCGCCTATCTATCTATCGTGTCCAAAAGTATCCTATCTTTAAAGCTGGAGCAAACTAAATGCATTACAAAAATTCATTGAAATCGGTTGGGCGGTTTCGGAGATTAGCGTGTACGAACATAGTGACATTAAGATTAATATAAAATTAAAATAATAACTTCAAAATGTACTCATTCAAAAGCATGAAATTTTTGTGAAGCAGTTTTCACGTATTTTAAAAATAAATTTACGAAAACAGGTGTTGTTTCGCCCATCAGGTAGGCATAACCCTTTAATGAGAATCCTTCATCGCCTATAATAATATACGGACAACTACCCTTAGTTCTAGGTAGAGGTGAGTTCGCATGTATATCTATCTGACTAGGTTTGTAAAGCCACGCTCTACCAAATTCAGAATGAGCACCAATGCCTATCATAAAGAATTTATAATATACATCTGCGAGGACCAGTTAAATTCATTGAGAGAAGCCTTTTCTGTAGTTGAATAATAAGTTGCCACTATTTTCTGGTGTAAATGTATGAATTAGAACGTGTTTGCCATCGGCTGCTTCCAAACAATTGGGTATCCACCGATTCAAGAATTCTTTGTGAATATTTATCTAGAATTCATTGGTAAAATTATTAGGAATAGCAAATTTTGATACACTTCTCAATAATGACACCCAAAAATTGATTTAAAACTTTCTTAATTGTTGAATTGCCCATTCGCAGCCGAAAATCCGGAAATGTTGTGTTTTCTAAAATTTAATCTGCTTGGATTTAAATTCTGTTTTATCAGTACTCAAAAGATTAAACTATTCACGGGACATACTTAAAATATCTTGTAGGGTATTTTTCGAGTTGATTAACCGAAAATACTTCCACGTTCCTGCAACTCTTCGTGTTTGGTTTGTTGGATGAATAAAGTATTCCTTCCGGATTTTTCTTCCGTTTTAGCACAAAAAGATAACGATAGCAAGCTCGTTTTTCGGTCTGGGATATATTAAATGCTCAACGGCTAAATCAAACCTGAGTTTGCATTCGTAGTTCGCTAGCGTCACTATGTGAAGGAAATATTAAATTTTAAATAATCGCAATCCGCTGGTCGCACCATGCTTTTCATGTGAGTAGACCTTTAGATTTACCCAGGACGTATTAATGGAGCCTTCTCTTTTTATTCCTATCATCGAATAACTTATGCAAAACACTTTATTTAGCATGCAAAATTTCAGTTTTCTAGCTATTCCCAAAAAATACTTTCCAATTTCTGGACATGCATGCACTCACATAAACAAATTTTCTAAATTCTAGATTAATTCAACTCACCAATAAAAGCCCCTAAATTAGAACCAATAAGAGATCCAGCACTTGAAATAATCGCACAACTATTTCGTTTTTTCTTAAACAATTTCTGCTTTGGGAATAATCTTCCTAGATAATGTTTATTAAAGGGTGGATCCTTCCGGCGAATAACCTGAACGCCTGCTTGCTGAATTAAGCAGTACGGTTCAATTGCTCTACCCATTCCTGGCCATCCATCAAAATTAACATTGTAATAATTCGGTTCAGCGATAATTTTCTCCACAGATTTTGTAAGTTGGCTAACCACTCGATTTCGAAATAATCTGGCTTTGGTCCAGCAATCGTTGCTGAGCTTCTCCCGGCAGGCATATATCGTAGGGTCGAGGGGAAGTTTTCGGCTACCAGATAATACTGAAAATCTTGGACGTGGATATGGACGTGTTTTATTTGTTGCGGCTCGTTCTTCCCCTGCAATGATGTACCTTTCATTACCGTTTTGCTTTAAAAGAAAAACACTTCGCCGGTGTCTTTTATTGCCTAAAAATATAAATCATGTCCAAGTTTGAATAAAATCTCCATTTAAGCTTTATTATGCGGCTTTTGTTCGGCTAATCTTTCATACGAACCAGAAAATTTCCCTTTGTCTATAATCACCACACCTGGTTCATGTCTTGAGTATTTTGAAATTGCATATCCATTAGGCTCGTTGTTTGGATAAAACAGACCGTTGCAACTACCCGCACTAAAGGCTGAACACGCGAGAAAAACGAAAATATTAAATCGAACGCACGAAAACATATTTTTTTTTGCTCTTTTACATTGAAAAACGTAATCAACTGCAATATGGAAATTAAAATGCAATTTATTCTCTGTTTCAATATGAATAAGACCTTCCTTCTCCTTCGACGACTCACACGCTTCTGATTTCTTCTGAAGTTCTTCCAAAAGCAGCAGCACTAGCACATCATTCCTGCGATTTTCTCGGGGTGGTTTTTCTGATGAAAGCTTTCGTCTTGAAGGCACACGAGAGCTTATTCAAACACAGTTTTTTTTTATTTGTTTTTATGTGAAATGAATAATTGGGGATGATGCGGTAATAACTAACTGAAGTTTTCTGGGACTTGGCTCGGAGGAGGCTTCTCCGTGTCGATTACATTTGCGGCTTATTAATAATTTCCCTTTCCTGGGGCTATTCTTAGACAACACACGCAGCTTAACAGGTCAATACAGTTTTATTTTCACTTTCTTTCAACCTTTCTGTGGTGTGCAAATAACTTGCTTTTCCATGATTTGCTGAATTCGAATAAAATGTTTGCAAAACTTTTCCGCATTTTCTTTATTGTTCGCAAGTTTTCTTTAAATATTTCAAGCAAATATCTACAAACAAAATGCAGACCTAAGGTTCCTGTTAAAATTGGGTTAATGAATGAACTTCGAGGTTTTTTTTCTTCGGAAGTCTGGTCATATTCAAAAATTCAGAGCTATATTTTTCTTAATTTAAACTTTACTTGTAAAGTTAACGCATCATAAGAACCCAATACACAATTGAAAAAAAAACATAATTAGTCGACATTTTCCCAAAGATATTCGTCCTCTAGCTGTATTTTAAGGAGATTTTCCTTTACAATTATCAGAAGTCTTTGTTTAATCTCAGCCGTTTCTTTCCTAATGAGGGTTGGTTGGTTTCCTGATATTTCGCTATTTCCTAATTAAGCTCGGGTACTGGTGATCAATTATGGTGTTGTGTTTGCTGCTCTGTCCATTGTAATTTGTAGGTATGTCTGGTGTTATTGTCTCGAATTTGCACTTGCAATTTCCATTTATTTTCATGGAACATACTTTGCTTGTCTTGTGTACAGTTCGTGAACCCTCTGTCTATATTGACTAAGTTTTAGAATCTCTGCATCGATTTCGTATTTCATTAAGTCTATTTGGGTTGCTTAAAAATAAGTTTGTGTCATTTTATAGTCTTTCGGTAAGATAAGGTGACACAATATGAGATTCAAATCTCCTCCCTCTTTCACTATACGACTAGACTTCATTTAATGACATAGTCAAAGTGCTTTACTTGTACATTACCAGTGGGATAGTACCCTTTCTCTGGCGTGATACACATTTGTGTGTGATGACATTAAATCTTAGAAATTGTGGAAGCTTTTTGGAGCGAAACTAAGATTATAGTAAGTGGTAGTCAATATGTCCCCAAAGCAAGGCATGACCAAAAGTTGAAAATTTGGATATCCTTATTAATTGTTAGATATTTATTTTATCCTGCAGCCGTCCATGCTTTTTAATATTATTTAGCCACTAAGGGGATACCCTGTGATGCATAGGGAAAGGATTAAGGAACATGAGAAGAGTGGTGGAGGTGCTGATGTATGTCATCCTTAAACCCTCGCAGATTGAAAGTCGGAGGAAAGACAGAAGATGGTATACTGTTCCACATTCGTGCAGTTCGGGAAAAAAAACCATCACGCAATTTTACAGTATAGCCGAAAGTATTTCAATATTGAAAAGATGAGGGCAGCTATCAGCGCGGGTATTACGTACAGGAATGAAATGACAGTCTGCCACTAGATATTTCATCGGAACATTGACCAAGCATGTAGCGATAATTGTGCGAAAAGCATCCGACGTTGAGCTTAAGGGCTCTTTTTTGAACAATATCTAATGAGGCTAAAGCTGCGCGACCAGACGCGGCCCAGATGAGGAAATTATAAGTCATTCTAGGTTTGATACAGGAATTGCAGAGAAGCAGTAGACACGATGCGCTGAAATATTTTAACGTCTTTTCAGAAATCCAAGACATTTTAACGCTTCTTTGGCTCAACAGAGGAGATGTGATCTGTCTAATTTAACTTACTGGTAATATTAATGTCAAGAATGATTAGTGACGATGAATTAGAAATTAATGCTCCACCAAAAGAAACTTGATAGCTTAAGTGATGATCTTCTTAAAAAAAAAACGGCAGGGTTGGGTCTTAGACGCATTGAATTCGACGGGATTCGCTTTTCCCCAAACGAAAATATTTTCAAAATCGTTGCTCAATGATCTAGTCATGCAATCTCATTTGTGACATGCGGCATTCCCTCTGTAGTCCGTAAGAGTGTCAAAGGAATAAGCGAAATCAAGTGTGATTCCATCAGCAAAGCTATGAATGGGATAGAAAATACGGGAAAGCAGATCATTAATAAAAATTAAGAAGGGGGACGAATAGATAACAGAGCCCTGGGTACATTATGGTGAGGTTCAGAGGTAACGCCATCTAATATAATCCGTAAAAGACAACCAGATAAAAACGTCCTATCTATGATAGAAGAGGAGGGGAGAGACCAAGTCTCTTAAGTTTGGCTTAATGGGCTGGATGCCAGATTCTATTTAGGGTAACGATTTTGGGCTCAACAAAATTGTGAAGACCTACTGTTCCAACATTCCGTAAGAAAAGTCAGTAAGTTATAGACGAGCGTCCCGTCCGGAAGCTATATTGGCCATCGCTAATGAGTTGATTGGTTTCTAGATACTTCATTAATTTGGAGTTCATGATAGATTCAATAACTTTTAAAGGAATCAAAATGGTTGCAATTGGCCGATAATTTGAGGGATCTCTACCTTCTCCTTTCTTGGGAATAGGTTGAATATGAGTTACTTTCCAAGCTGTTGAGAATTTTTCTGTCGAATAAGCAAGTAGAATAGGTTGCGAACAGGCTTAACCAATGGTGAGGCGCAGCTTTTAATTAACAGTGGCGTGAAACCATCAGGATCTGCGGCTTTGGAGACGTTGAACTCCTTAAGGACCTTAAACACATCTCTCGTACTCTCAACTCTCATCATTATTAAGTAGTGAAAGTATAGAATAACTGGTGAAGTTGTTCCTGATAGTTTTGACTACAAGCCAGAAACTTTTGCTGCCTTTGCGGCTTACCAAGATTCTTTGTCTAACATTCTGCTCAAAAAGAAATTTTTCTTTCTGGTGCATTCTCTCTCTTGCAGATGTTCCGTGCAGTCTTGTATACCTGTTTCCGTTTTGGACACGTATTCAATTCATAGGCGGGAAAAGTTGAATCTTTCGCTCTTATGGCTTGATTTTATTTATCGCTAAACCAGGAGCGATTTTTTTGTTGTTGAAATCCATGCATGCCAAGACTAATTATGTTTCACTGTTCTTTTGGGCATTCATCAAAATCTCTCGAAACAAAATAGCTTCACCAAGCAAATTCTCTAAGATACTGATTGAGAATTTCCCAATCAGCATTTCAATAGTAGGTACTTACCAGAGAAGCCTGCTTGTACTTGATTAAGTACGACGGAACAGGTTTGAATTGTGGTGTTAAATTGAACCGTGATTATACAATGGGCTGAGTGAGCAACCGACTAAGAAGGAATATATATATACGTCGAGGTAAGATAGTAGAAACAAATCTAGTTAATTAGCTCTAACTCTAGCTGCATCAGGAATTACGATGACGTATCCACTAGCTGCTGCAAATTATAAGATTCACAGAATATTCAAAGAATCGGCATGCAGGGCTTGTGGTAAACGAATTTCTGAGCCATGGAGACACAAATGATCAATATTATAAGAAATATTGTCAAATAAGACATATTTGTGGCGCGATAAAGCAGAAGTACCTGATATGCCTGTGAAGTTTGAAGCTAATCCAGATGTAACTAAACTTTGACTGGCAGAAGGAAAATATTTAAGGATGGTAAAGGCTACATTATTCGGACTATATATTGCGATCTCCCTATGATGAGAAAAAAAGATGCATCAAGCTGTAACCAGGGACGTGATAGTGATTAATATCAGCATCAGAAACTACGTTCGTTCCACTTAGAGTAAGAATAGCTAACTTTTTTAAGTTAATGTGGCAGTACTGCTCCACCAATGTTGCAGAAATACAAAATGAAATTCTGCATGCTTAAAAGCAAAATCAGAAGACACATAACAACACAGATATTTGGGCGCCACTAGTAGTAGCCTATGAAACATCGAGGTAAAAAGCAACAACAATATTGTCATGCCTATTTGCTGCTTTCAGTACCTATGATCGTGCAGTTCAATAGCCACAGCTCTGGGATCACCCGTATCGTTGATGCATTTGTACTGATCTCGGATTTAAAGAAGGAAAATTAATACCTTACCGTACTGCTGGCTTATGGTATATTGATAGGGCATAGAAAAGCCCTTCATTTATCTAGTAAATTAGTTATGATTATTTAAAATTTTAATTTAATAATTTTATTTACAATAATATATTTTTTTATCAAAATTGATTTGCACAACGAATCACTTATTTAACTTATATAATGACTGGAGTAAAAGGAATTAATTAAAACTGAAACACGGGGAGGCAACACATCCAATCAAAAAGGCTCCACGCACTCAACTCTATGATTAGTTTGATATTCTGACATGGTCTAAAAGCATACTGAATGTGTTCCGGAAGATCCTGCCAAGACACAATATTTTGGACGAAGTTAATTTCAAAAATCATACTTTCGTTTGGGTTTGGTTCTTTAAAATAACGATAAATTTCTTTTCAATTTTTCAGAATGCTGTTGAATCAACTCGCACCACTTTTATGGATAATTAATTATTTATTAATTTTAATGAAATTTTCAAGAAACTAAGAACTTGTTGTGACAAAATCCAAGATCCCTAGATCACGTTAAGATCCTAAGTTAAAATTTTGATATGTTTTAGTGGATAATTTCTGGTAAATAAAATGAGTAAAACTAAAAGAACGTGTTCCATGATATTCAAGAATAAGGGATAAAATCTTTGTCCTACACGTACTTTTGCACATGTATTTTTAAGATGATATTTTCTTAGATAACTTTAAATCCCTCGGAGCTACCCACAAAATACTTCACGCCATTTGTTTGTAATTTTGAGTCTTCCATCCCCCTGGCGACACTCGGTCTCTATTTTGTAGACTCCCATTAAATATAACGTCATGTTAACAGAACTCCCCTCCCCCTGACACATAAAGTACAAATTAAGTTTTATTTATTATTAAAAATAATCAATAGAAAACAACTAAAATTACCATCTGGTAGAAATGCAAAAACAAAAAAGTAATGCTGCCAACCTTAAGCCAGAGTTATTTACTCCAATCAACAGCAGAACTACCAGAAGTTTGGAACTTTCCTATTATTTGGTATTATGGTATACGAGAGCATAGTACACATATTGTCCATTCCGAAATGGACAATGACATCTTCTGGAGCTTGTTGAGAGAAAAGGTTGCTTTAACGCATCCATCATTTCTCATGTTGTGTATCAACCAACCATCACAAGGAACATTTTGAAGAGTTCATGTGTTGGAAATTTGGAACTTTTCCTATATGGCTCCTATATAAATCTCGATCAACATTTAAGTCCTCCCATAGATCTTGTAGTTGTTAAAGAAATAACTTGAGTGTTATATCTACATTTGTTATTTTATATGAGTCTAAGGAGTATAAGCCCTATATGAAGATTTTACTACTTAAACAGTAGTGCTATAAACGTGAGTATATAGGACTAAAATTCCCAGAGAATCGTAATCCTACGTAATATTTCTATATCAATTTTGGGGAATTTAAATATGGGAGTATGTACAGCTCTTGGGAAGTTCATATATCAAGCCTCATATAAAAAATCAATCTCAAATCAAGCTTTATATAAGAATACGGGGAATTGGTAATTCATTTTCGATATCAACGTAAGCGCAATCAGTATTTATTAAAATTTTATATAGGATCAAGGCGATCACTTGGAAAGTGTGTTCCTATATCAAAGCTCATAGGAGATGCTAAGGTGGCATGTCGCGCCATGTCCTTCCCTTGAATATGATATATGATTTTATAGTTGCAGATTCTCTGCATTTGATGGAATTAGGCATAACGAAAAGATATATAGTTGGGTAAGGGGACGATAATTTTTGTAATTCATACAAAGTGTTCATCTAGAGATATTGTATGTTTCCGAATGGTTGCTCAAATGTAAAATGCCTTCCGAAATGCATCGTGCATTTGGAAGACTTTAAAAGCAAACCACGCTGGCCGATCGGAATTCTCATATAAGAATTCTCGCCACGAAATAGGAACATAAGTGCGCTATGAATGTTTTTGTTTCAGTCTTTTCTCGACTATGCTTATATATATATATATATAGACAAACCAAAGAATTTATGGCGGGGGAGGGGGATATCAACCGTTTAGAAGTTACATACGCCCTGTAGTTTTTAAGATACACTTTATTTTGTGAAAAACTAGCTAAACTAGCTTTTTTTCTTAATCAACCTGTAAGTTTTATACGTTTGATATTGCCCCCCCCCCCCCCTCCCAATTCCATACAATTTTTGATTCGTCTAGGTGAGTACTATTACCTCCTGCGCTATTGACCTCCTAGTGGGAAACACCCTGTATAGAAATATCTATTCCCAACACAGCACAGCAATTTATATCTTTATATAGGAATTTGTTACCTATGTATATAAGCATTTATTCCTGCTTATGTAGGTGTTGAAGTCATTATATGAAATTTTAAATATTTATGGGAGATCTGAAATCCTATATCATCTCTTTTTTATATACCCGTTTCCAGTAGCGATATTTGCTGAATATTTGGATGGCCATTTGTAATAAAACAGACGCATTGTTTTAGGGTTAAAGATTTAGATACAAAATAGGTTAGGAACATGAAAATAATAATGTTAAATTCTACCATGGGCAACCTACAACAATGCCATAACATTAAATTTCTACAATAGGGAGTATATAAAATTTTATATCAACACTAAATTTTATTCCCGGAGCATGATATGGGATTCTCCATTTTATTGCTATAAGAGTCTAGTGCAATTCCCTGGGATTTCAGTGAGACAATAATCTCAAAATTTATTCTGTAGCAGAGCTCCGAGATTAATATTGGACAAAAATTGTTGGTTGCGATGTGAAATTTATATTTTCTGCTCTAGTATTGCCTGCGTGATCTAGTTGTTATGCCATTTATGCTACAAGCCAGCAAGTTTTGTGCATTAATCGATAACATTTTTTAATTAGATTGCGATTGAAAATTCCTTTATTTTTTATAATTTACTAGAAGGAGCCCGTCGGCGTTGCCCGACGATAATATAGATATGCAGATGGGTGGGGGTAGGGTGTGATTGTTATAGATACATACTATCTAAGCTATTATCTGACTCGATCACGCGATTACGTACTGTAGGGTTTCGCTCTGTGTGCGTGCGTGTGTGTGTACTTCTATGAGTGTGTGTGAACTCAGTCATATGTTTGGGACAATGTTGCTCGCTATGTCGACGCCTTCTCAAGCAGTGCCCAAATATTTAGTACAACACGAAATCTTTGTATGGCAACCATACGAAGGAGTTGCCCGATTGGTCCCATTTTCGAACTTAAATTTCCATTTTTTTTAAAATGACCTATGTACAACTTTTCAGCTCTCTACGTCGACGCGGTAGGCAGTGTCCAAATATATAATGAAAAACTAAAGTTTTGTATAGCAACACCAAGAAAGGGTTGCTCGATTTGCTCCACTTAACCTGTATTTGCAATTTCTATGAAAACGTCGTGTACAAATTATGAGCTCTTCACCTCGACGCCTTCTCAGGCAGCTTCCAAGTATATAGCGAAAAGCCAAAGTTTTGTATGGCAACACCAAAAAGGGGGAAACCCGATTTAGTCCATTTTTAAAATTTTATTTACCATTTCTATAGAAATACCACGTACCAAATTTTTTGTATGGCAACCATACGGAGGAGTTGCCCAATTGGCCCCTTATTTGAACTTAATTTACACTTTTGTAAAAAGTCCCTTGTACAAAATTTCAGCTCTCTACTTGGATGCGAGAAGCAGTGTCCAAAAAATTGTGAAAAACTAAAGTTTTGTATAGCATCATCAAGATGGGGTGGCCCCATTTCGACCATTTTTGTAATTTTATTTACTATTGCTATGAAAACACCGCGTACCAAATTTCAGCTCTCTACGTGGACTCGTTGTCAGACAGTGTCCGCGTTGTCAGGCAGTTTCTTACGTCTCGACAACAGCGTCATCTATCCTGTCCAAAACTATCCTATCTTTCAAGCTGGAACCAACCAAACACATTCAAAAAATTTCATTGAATCGGTTGGGCGGCTTCGAAGATTAGCTTGCCCGAACATAGTGACACTGGATTTTTATATATTAAGATTTAAATTTAAATCATTTTTCTGCTTGATGATTAATACTTTTAATCGTAAGTATAATTAAATTTTGTTAAACTCTGAAGTCAGTATATATTAGTCATCGTTTCCAGCAATTAAATTCTGTGCAATTAATTAGTTTTTACTTTATTTATTTGAAACGTTTTTTTCCTGGAATATAAAAAATGCAAAAATAAAAGAAGAAATATACGGCGATGAGTACCAGTTTTATAACGAAGAATTCCAAAGTGATAGGAGTGATTGTGATTATTTAAAACTAACTTTCCTTAGCACTCTTTGAAATTACCAAAATTTGATTGGAGTTGGCTGGAAATCGTTCTAAAATATTCTTAGAGTGAAAAGGGTTAAAAACTTATCAGTGAATTTGTTCATCTATGGTAGAGGAATTTATGTACAATTTGATGAAATAAATTGAAAATATAGATCCAATAAAAATGTTAAGAATTTTTGGATGTTCTTATGAAATATTTATTTATGTACTTCGATAAAAGTATTGACAGCAGTAAATAGGTAATACTGGCGTCCATAGCGTATATAGTATGTCACTATATTTTGCATTTTTGTTTTTGCTTTGAGCATGCAGAATTTTATATTAAATTTAACTGAACTCTTTTCTTATCTGAGCATTATTACAGGTATAGTCAGCGCTTTACCTGGTAGACATTACCTAAGCATTTTCTAAGTTGCGCAAGGAGTGCAATTATATTTTATGAACTCAATGAACTTGCAATTTATGCTGCCTAATGCATTTTTACGCTAATTAATTTAATTTTCACAAGTAAAAAAGCTAGAATTGGTCTAGTACCAATTCTTGTGATACCCTACATGAATGCCCGTATAAATTTCGTATGGTCACCGATTTATGCAAATTTGAGTTTTGAAGTGATTTTCCGCATATATTTCTACATAGAACGGTTCGTCGGACAGAAAAAATTATTATTATAACCAATTTTATAGGATTTCGTATACTAAAGAAGTTTTTACTATAATAAAAATATCTAAGACTGATCGTTTTCACAGTATACGTAAAAATTTAAATTTTTATATGGCAACACCAAAAGGGGTTGCTCGATTTAGTCCGTTTTTGAAATTATATTTGCTATTATTATGAACACACCATGTATCAAATTTCAGCGTTCTCAAGCAGTGTCCCAATATATAGTGGAAAACGAAATTTTTGTATGGCAACTCCAAAAAGGAGTTGCCCGATTTGTCTCATTTTCGAACTTAAATTTACTTTGTTTTTTTTTTCTTAAGTCCATGTAGAAAATTTCAGCTCTCAAAGTACAGACAGACAGATGGACGGATGGACAGACGGACATGCAAAAATCAAAATAACTTTGCATATCATGCGTGGGTGTCCAATACATTTTGCTCTACCATCATTATTTCTGTGGCTTATAAATGGAATGACAACCTTAGTATACCGTATAGATTTCATCTTGGGTATAATAAGAAATATAATTTTTGAAATTCATAGCTTCCATTATAATTATAATTTAGGTTAACAAAATGAAGTGAATTATGTATGCAGCAAACGGAACGATCAAAAGGGCTACACAATGATTTCCCCGACTATTCGAGTAAGATATTTTGATCGCTTTACTTATTTATTTCAAACTTTGGATTGACTTTAGATCTTTTTAGAGTTAGGACTAAGCATACCGAGTGGCCCTTGTACTACAGCCATATTGCGCATCGCTTCCTTTAGAGTTCATCCAACAATCCCATTCGTCCTAGGAAGAGAAATATAATTTTGGATGATGTATCCTCAAAGTCGGCAGGCTTTAAGAAATATGAGCCCAATGTCTGGGATCTACATTGTCAAATGGCCTTGCATTCGCATAAAACCTGCACTGATATTTCATCCTTTTCGAGACACAACCTACATATGTACATCAGTGGGTGCTATGCATATCCGATGCATGTGTTTGTTTAGTTTGCAGTATCCCGTTAGGACTCCTGTGATAATTCTGAGTTGATTCCTAGACAGCCTGAGTCTTCTTTGATGAAGGTCATTTAATCAATCTTTTGGCTTGTCTGGAGCCTATTATTGAGTCCATCTTTGGTCCAATTAGTTCTGGAGATAGTTTCCGAAGGTTAGCTACACGGTGTTGTAAGAAATACAGCTAAATAGTTCCTGCCGTATGAGTGGCATGAATGCTCTTTTTTTGGCTAGTAAGTCTGCCTTATAATTTCCACCAATTCCCGAGTGTCCCGGCACCAATTGAAGTGTTAGGTGTTTCTTTGGGCCAAGGGTTGTTAATGCTTGAATGCATTCACACATTAATTTAGTTTAAATCTCAGTTGATGAGATCGCACATTTAGTGATGCCATATACTTCTGCCTGGAATTTTGAGGCGTAATTTATTAGGCTTTCATAAATATGAGCTCTTGGATTTGCACCATAAATTCGTGTTCCTGCTCCTATTTCGGTTTTAGAATCTTTGGTGTTCCAGACTAGGGCTTTATTTTATTGATTGGATTGATCTTACTTCTTCTGGTAAAACATGTAACCTACGAATTACTGAATTTATGAATTACTCAATATGAAAATGTGCAGACGAACTTAACACCCCAGGTATCGGTCTTATATGATAGTTGCATTAAGATCTGCAGAATTAAAAACTTGATCTGTCACTCACATCACCAAGTTCCATTTATTACTACTTTAACCTTCAAGGGAAATGTATTCTTTTTTGATCAACAATATGACATGTTTTATAAGAGTGCACAAAAATTAAATTCAAAAATTCATATCTCAAAAACGAAGACGACCTCCATCGATTTTTGTTGTTGATACATAAATAAGGTTTTTAACTTTAAAATGCATATATAAAAAAGTGCCAATAGAAAAAAACAATACATTCACAACAGTGGCGTTTTGTCGATTACGAGTCACTACCAAAAACTATTTTGATTCACTCCGCCAAATTTTGACAGTTAACAAATACGTTTGACTACTGACAATCGTTCACTCCGCAATTTGAAGGTAACAAACAGTCGACTACATTTGACTAGGGCAACGACTACGGTACGCAAAGTGGCAGTATACATTCAGTGATGTTACGTATATAAAATCGTATCAGAATTTTTGCACTAAAATTGAATATTTGCTGTTTATGACAAGTGCAAAATTTGTATTCATTTGTTGCGTCTAAAATATCTTCAATTTTTTGGAAATATTAGTTTCTTGCTAATTTTCCCTATACTTTTATTGAATGCTTCATAAATATTTTCAATAAAGTGCACGAATTCCATTAAAGGTTACTTTTAAATTACCAGTTACCGAGTTACTTCTACTGTTTCGTCTTTGTTTGAAAGAAGTCGTAAGCAGAGATGTTTAGAAGTAAACAATTATAAGAATTTATTATTTTATTTACTACATATCCTGCAAAGTAAACCACTACACTACTTATTAATGAAGATATTTTGGTAATTTCTTCGGCCTTGCAAACCTTTCCTCCCTTAGTATTAGTGATACGCGATAGATTATTTACAGTTTAGGTTCAAACCTCTAACTATAAATAATAGAGCTGAAGACGCTACGGATTCTATACGATCTCCATTTGCAAAATCTGTGAACCCATAAATAATGTCTTGTCGGGAATTCTACTCCAAATCATTCTCAATAGCCATCTCGTCGAAAATTAAAATTAACTTTTTTCTAGCGACCTCCAGTTCTCGCATTTATATTTTAATAAGTTAATAATAGTTTTATTAATTCGTAGAGACCAAATAATCGTACTTTGCCAACGCATTATCGTTTCAATGTGTGACGTTCTAAGTCTCATATTTTGCATCGCTTTGTAAGAAGTTGAAGATTTATATTACATTTTAAGAAAACAACCATTTCCAGGACCAACTTTATGAAACAATTGTAGCAAAATGCTTTAACATCATTCGTTTTAATTTCGAACAACTATCTGACACATTGATTGTCGTTTGTTGTATTTTTCTCGTGCTATGATTTTAAAAAGAAAACTTAGGATGGAGACTTCCTTATACTCGGCTCTAAGAACTGATATGGGAATTGAATAATTATTTCAGGCATTAATGAAATTTGATATTCACGTATACTATATGTCCTGCCGCACGTTACCATTTCGGTTAACTACTAAATCTGGTGAAGGATGTGAGTAAGACGATAGATGGCATAAGAACTAGATATCGCATGGTATACCAGAGCAGAGTATACAGAATGGGCCACATCATGTTTTATAGCGTGCCTAGAACAAATGTTGCTTTAACAGCAGTTTTGTATTCATTTGACTGATCTTCTTAAAACGAAAAGTATGAACAAATATGAATAACTCGACGTATCCATAATTTCAAATGTTGTGATCCTTTCCAGAATGTCTCACCAGTCATATAAAATTTATATACTCTGCTCTTGCCAGCTGGACTTTCTTCTATTGTAGGTAATATCTTCAAAAAGAAAGTGCTTTTCACTTATAAAATCATCCGTTTTATATTTTCAATTTTGTATACTACCAGAATGTAAGATCAACATATCGCGCCTTACATTAAAAAATAGTTGAAAATAATTTATTTGAGATCCAAAATGATCAAAACTTTTACAATTGATTAAAGCAATATAAAACAATAATTTAATTATGTATTAAAATTAATAAAAAAGAGCTCAAAATTATAATAAACAAGTAAAAAATTAAAAATTGGTATAAAACGAATTCTTACGATACCCTAAAGTGGCTTTTTGAAATTTGTGTACAAAATTTCAACACTTTTTACATCGACGCGTTCTCAGGCAGTGCCAAAATATGTAATAAAAAACGAAATTTTTGTATGGCACCCTACTTTCTGCAACTATTTCATCTGCCGAGTGCAATGTTTCAGCTAAGTAAATGCGTTCTCGAGCTATCGTGGGGACGGCCACACAGATTGGCATGCAAAAATCAAAATATATTATATTTTAATATTATGCGTGGTTGTCCAATCCATTTTGATCTACATCATTATTTCTATGCATTACAAATGGAATGACAAATTTACATAGTTTTGAAGAGTCAGCCAGAGTCAAAGTATTTTAGATGTAATCATTATACATTCGCTACCGAGGTATGTGAATGCAGAGCCCAAATATGTTACGTCAACAAAGTTTTAAGGGAACTGTGGGTTCACTTCTATATTGCTGACTCTTTCAGTCTAAGCACCAAGTACCAACTGAGGAGAACTGTAAACAACAAATAAATAGGTGGGTCCGTCGAAAAAAAGGTTTCAAATTTATTATATAGGGTTATTACTGATAAAATTGTTTTACCAAAGGTATTATATTCATAAGATATGCAGGACAAATTCGCTATTCGCTAATTTTTTCAACTTCCCAGGAATGTTTTTTTTCGCCAATGTTGGCACTGGCGTAAGACCTTTTTTTTACATATGCAATTGAGCCCACATGAAATAGAATGTTTAAGAGTCCATATTATACTGGGTTGGCGCAAGAGTAATGACCCTATTTGGTTCAGCTACAGCTTCTTTTCTAAAGTAGAAAACTAGAATTAGATTTTTTATATATGTATATTTGTGCCATGAAATTTCGTCGCATTGGGATTTGAAGATGATGTCTCTTAAGTGGTGACCTCAAAAGTCGATGCACATTTCAGCCCTATTTATGACATTTTCCACAACTTGCCGTAACACTTCCTGCGATATGTTCCTTACTTCTTAATGAATGTCTCCTTTTAGGGCTGCGAGAGTCTGTAGCTTTTTCACATACACCAGTGATTTCAAATAACCCCCAAGAAAGAAGTCTGAACAGGTCAGATCGGGTGATCTTGCAGGCCAAGGCAAATCGCCAAAACGAGAGATAACACGGCCTGGAAAAGCGTCCCTCACTAAGTCTATAGTGTCGCGCGCTGTGTGTGCCGTGGCGCCGGCTTGTTGCAAACAGATCCAAACTGGGTATCAAGAACTTACGTAACATAGTCCGATCACTCTTTCAGCACAGAAGCCACACCATAAAGTAAATTTTAGTGGGTGTAAAGGTGTTTCTTGAATAATGCGCAGATTTTCAGTGCCCCAGAAGCAAGTATTCTGCTTATTGACATGCCCCGAGAGATGGAAATGCATTTCGTCACTCATAACCAATTTTGAAAAAAACATCATCGTCTTTAAAGTTGAGGTTTATGACGCTCTGATTGTACTCTAGACGAGCTCGGTGATCGGTAGGTAGCAGCTGATGTGTCATCTGAGTTTTACATGGAAACGTCTTCAACCCTTTAACAAAAATACGCTACAGAGGTAATGCCCAATTGCATGCCAAGTCGCCTCGTTGATGTTTTTGGACACTCTTCCACATCTTTGCGCACAGTATCGACATTTTTGGCTGAACGGTTTGTTCTTGGTCTCCCAGACTTAGATCTATCCAATGTTGGGCCATCGCTTCGAGGCGTGTGGCAAAGCGTCACATTGTGCGACCAACCGGTGCCGGACGGCGGGGTAATCGTCGACGAAATTCACGTTATATTTTTATCACTGATGAATTATTCCGTAAAAACAATGACACGTTTATTCCACGTTCTTGGGGATTATAATGGTCCGTGTTTATTTTTAGTAATTTTACATTTGTTTACTACACAATTTTCAATATCAGAATGACAGGAGATGTCATATAAAAAAAAATAAGTAATTTCTACAGTGCCAATACTTTTGCGCCACCCGATATATGTCAGTGATCTATACATAAACATACACATATACAGACGATTCTAGTCATTTGTAGGCACTATATTATACTTACATATTGAATTTGTAGCCAGCATTAAAAAAATATATATATTAAAGGTTATGTAAACTACACTGTAAAAAATATTAGGACTATTCCCTAAAATGCTCCCTAAAATTTAGGGAAAATACCCTACATTTTAGGGTATATTCCCTAAAATGTAGGGAATGTAGATAATAGTCCCTAAATTTAAGGGAATATTCCATACATTTTAGAGAATATTTCCTAATCTTATCGAAAAATATCTAAACTTTGTGGCAACAATTTGTGCAAATTTTTTACTGTGTAACTTCTGTCAGACCCTAGTACCTCTGGAATATTTATTAAATGGGCAAAATGTGGGAATAAGGAAAATGAGAAAAAGATCAGTTAAATTTTTTCTAACATTTTAATTCTTTGTAATTTCGAACCAACACTTAAATATGTCATCTTAGGTATATTTATAGTGTCTCTTCTATACCTTATTGTAAATTTACTTCTCTCTATAGTGTTTTTTTTTATAATTTTTTTGTTTCCTCTTTCAAATATTAATATTCTCTTTATGTGTTTTCTTTTTTTTAATGGTTTCAGTTAAGTTTATAATAATCCAGTTGTTCACTTATATGTTAAACGCATTCACATCATTCATCACTCAAAAAACAAATTCAAAATATTTCGCTTAGTTTTTTTCTTTATAACGAAATACACACAGAATCATGCAAATCATACAGGCACTCATATTTTTTTATTATACATATATAACGGTGTCATCGGAATTTGTTTTGTTGTTGTTTTTTTTTTACAGTTTTCTAGTTCTGGCTATTAACATTTTTCATTTATTAATTATAAATTTTTTTATTTTGTTTTCTTCATTTACTTCATATAAATTTTTATTTTTCTAGTCGACGAATTAACATGTTTTTAGTTTTACTCTGAAAAGTAAGGTACCTTTGCAAAAGATATTTTATTCATATTTCTTCGTTTAGAATTCAAAAGGTCCATATATTTTTTTTTAGTTGTTTTATTTTATTTTTATTTTTGTTTTCCTTTTGTTTTTTAAATGAACGTTTTATTTCTTTCTAAATATATTTTAGGCAGTTGTATTTCTTCGAGCAGATTTATATGTATACAGAAAAAAAAACTGATTTTATTTAAAAAAAATATAATTTTCGGAAATATGCTTTTATTGTTTTGACTATGTTAAAAACTTAATTAAAATGTTTACAATATTTATTATATTTCCTAGGTGATTTACTATCTCTCATTAGTGTTCGTCTTTGTATAGAGTCAATTCATTATAAATAGCCTAAAACTAGGACAATCTCGATTGGCCCCTGTAAATTTCCATGAAATTTGGCAGTAAGTTTAATCGGCAGAAAGGGTAACCTTTGGAATAATGACTGCTTGAAAAATGGAAAAAATGGGCACTAGAGCCATCTTCAGAAAATCATAGCGGTTGTTCTATTTGGTCAATTTTCAACATTTTGCTATTTTGGAAAAAAAAACAAATTACACTAAACAATCTCTGCAAATGTTGGTATTTTATATAATGAAAGTGTCCGTTATCCTTCGATATCCTGGAAACTACCTTTTTTAAAAATTAAGTATATTCTACAGTTTTTGCCTATGACTAAGACTATATTCGTGGAAAGCTACATCACGGAATTTCACAGGGATCAAAATATATTAGGATTTAAAGACACCCGCATTTAAATATGAGGATTTCTCAACTTTCATAACTGATATTTTAATAGACTAAAAATAAGTTTGTGTTTTTAAAAAGTTTAGTCAAAGGATTTTAGAATGGTACACAAAATTGCTGCTATTGGATGTTGTAATCCACTTAACAAACTGAACCACAAAGAAGTTGTACGCGACCTTAGGAATGTTTCACTCTGGTTGAAAGAAATCATTCCATCATTAAATTTGAAGACGAAAATGTGTGCGTTTGTGGAAAAGAATTATCTGCTAGATCAAGAGCAGTACCTTCATCAGATAAAAACGTTCCCCATGAAGATCAAAATTCTAAATTTGATCAGCCCAATTGTAATTAGTGAGTATCACTTCTGAGCATTACGATACTATATTTGTGGATATCTAAGTTGCAAGAAAATACCTGAATGAATGTTTGAACCTTTAAGGTGGATCAACTTTTTGTTTGTTTGTTTGTTTTTAGTAGGGGACAGGAGACCCTATCCCAATCACGGAGGACATAGTAGCCCATTGTGCCCAGTGTTTCTTAGTGAGGAAAGTTTTTCAGCTCATCGACAAATAGAAGTGCAGACCCTAGAATATCCAGTCTGCTCCGGGCGAAGGCCGGACACGCACACAAAAAGTGTTCAGGCTCCAAACAGTACAGACACTCAGGGCTGTCAACAACACCCATCTTTGTTAGATGAGCGTGAAGTGAGCTGTGGCCGATGATGATGCCAACCTGAGTTCTATATTCCTTCCTTCCGACCCCCTTGAGAAAATCGGAGTTATTCCCATTGGGCCCATCAAGAAACAGTTTTGTACACTTGCAAGTACTCAGGTTCGCCCATCTTTGCTGATGCTTTCTATGAACATCCGGTTCGATGAGATACCCGATTCTCGAGATGGTAACTTCAACGGTGAGGTACGAAAAATCAGAGCCAGCCCTAGCTAAGAGGTCAGTCCTTTCATTCCCCATGTGACCAGGAACCCACAGACGGGACACCTTGATGTGAAAGAAAAAGTATATATATATATAAGTAATTCAAGTCTCTTTTGAAAGATAGCACACTCACGAAAATTGAGGGAGAAATACGACTTTGCGGACAATGAGACGAAGTGTATGATGCTAACGTTAATGGACAGTAGTGAAAATCATGCAGTACCCAGATACATCATGCTATTTAGAAAAAAAGCAAAGCTCTTCTTAAGACTAAGGGTATCTTTCCTTCTTCAGATGCAGAAATTGATAAAATGGTGAACAATTTTTACTGTAACAACGACATCAGGCGACTACTACTAGGAAACAAGTTAAAGTAAGTAAGGAGTTTCTCAAAAAGAATATTATATTACTCAAAATTATGCATGACTTAAATGATTGATTCTATTTCATTCACAGAGTGACGGACAATGATAATATATTCAAAAGCGCTTTATTTTATGTAACCTAAGAGAAGCATATCAAAATTGAAAGATAATGCATCAGAATATTTTTTTTCAAAATTTACATCTATTTGGCCGAAGGATTGTGTTCTACCTGGTATCTGGTGGAAATCAGTGAATTTTTGTTTGGACATATCATCAAATCGTGCAACTAATGCTTTTGGGATTGAAAAGCTTACAAATGGTATTGATTTTGCTTATCTGCTTCGCAATTAACACAACAGTTTGATATTGATGATCTGAAAGTTCTTTCAATAAATGCTGCCATTGCTGTGATTCTCCCATCTTCGAAATTTGTTAGGGAAAATATTCGAAGAAAAAATAAATTCACTACCAACGGCCTGCTGAAAAAGGTCTTCTGGCAGTTTTCTCACAATTACGGGACAATAATTATATCCATATTGTATCGGAGGATTTAGCAGGTTTGTGAATTTTTTTAAAAACTAATGTTTGGTGGCTGAGTTGCATTCTTTCGTATGACGAAGGTATGCAAGAAGTTTGCATAAGTAGCTTCTTTTGCATCCAATCGGTTCTTCTATTCTGCTCCTATAAATCCCATTCTTACTCATACTCATACTCTGCTACTTATGTATATTATAAGGAAAGTTGATAAAATAATCGGAAATACATCTTTTTTGATGTACTAACGAAGAAAAACATTGAAATATCTTACATATATAATAGAGTATTGCAGCAGGTAACCTTTACTAATAACTTTCACTCAACTTTTTACAATACGAACTTATTTCATTTATTTTTGTCCAACTGAGATTACCACTTTTAAATATATACTGCTCGGAGGATGGAGTACCTGCAACAGGTAAGCGGGTGTTTTTAAACTGTAATAACTTTTGATCTCTTTGAGATCCTGTGATGAAAGTTACAACGAAAATAGCCTTAGTTCTAGGGAATAACTGTAGAGGATTTAAAACAAAAAGGAACAATGGATACCTTCATTATCCTTAGTATCAAAATTATTTACCGTATTTCTTTTGCTTTTTTTAAGAATGATGTTTCCTCTTTCCAAAATTCTAAAGATTGTAAAAATCGACTAAATTGAATAAGCGCTATGATATGCTGAAGACGAAACTGCCGGGCCATTTTTGTAATTTTTCAACCAGCCATAACTCTTAAAATAAGCCGTTTCTCGCAAACGGGTAAATTATTTTTCATTTCTCATGCAGATAAAAGTTCCTGTCAAGTTCCATCAAATTGAAAGAGGTCGACTCAAAACAATATGTAGATCTAATATTTGCAAAAAAAAAAAATGCATTAAATTCTCAAAAGCCGTGATTCATATAATGTGATGATCTTCTAATCGATTAACCAAAATAAATTTAATATAAATTTTATTAATTTTGGTTCTTCGATATTTCTAAAGTGTTTATTTTTTTGTAGAAATATTTATATTTATTTATTCAAAAACCATTCATGGGTAGGAATATTCTAGCCAAAATAATATGTCGAGTTTTTGTTTTTGGTAGTTTTTTTTATCTCATATACGTGTGTGTGTGTGTGTTTTTGTGTATGTTTTCATTTCTAGTTAAGAGTCTTTCATTTCATTCGCATGTATTTGTCTTTCATATATATATTTACGGTATATGAAATCTTCAGTTTATTTTTATTAATTTTTTGTGACTCCAAAATAGGCCCTTTTGTAGTTATGTGCGATCTAATTTTCAGTTTTAATCCAAATTTTCACTTTCTGTTGTTGTTGTTTATTTAGATTGAACATTCCATTTTTCATGATCTCATCTATCTTTTTTTATCAGATTTATTTTTTTTTTCGTTTTTTTTTTGTTTTATTCAAATTAGCTAAGACTGTGTGTGTGTGTTATTTTATTCGATTTATTAACAGAGTTTAGTTAAGTTCTTTTTATTCGTATTTATGTACACAGTTTCTTATGTTTTCATTTTAAATTTCCTAAAGTTTAAAATAATAACAAAAGAAATCGTATTATATATTTTTTGTTTTTATTTCTTGCTTTCGTCTATATCTCCTAAATTGGAAGTTTTCATTTTCATTTTTTTTTTTGGTTTCTAGTAAATTTAAAAATTTTTTATACCTACTTTTCCATTTCATAATTTTTTTCTAGTTGTTTTAGTGTTTTTTGGGTGTTTTTATTTTTTTCTTTATAATCTCTTATTATATAATAATTTTATAAATTCTGTTATTCTACAATGTTCATTATTTTATAATTTATACTTAAAGTAAATATAATTTATAATCTAATTACTTTTAGTGGCTTATCTTATATCGTAATATTTTCATTTTTAAATTTTGTTTATGTTAAAATAACTATGTGCGTTTCACGCTGACTATAATCTGGTTGTCTGGATGTAGTTTTTTTTTCTTCTTTTCCAAGCAATTACATGTATTAAGTTATTCAGATTCTCTGGTGTGTACTAAAATGACAATTTTGATGTAATGAAATAAAAACAGATACACATTCAGGCATATAATGCATTTAGAAGTTAGATTAAATATATAGAAATTAATTACTAATCCGTAGTCCAATGTAATCCAATGTCGCTTTTGATTACAATAAAGAATTAAAAATAAAACCAAAAAAAATGGTTGTCCTAAATTTAATCAATACATAACACAACGAATGACATTCTGAGATTCTACCAATAGTGACGTTTCCATTAGACACTGATGAAAAGCATCGTTGAGATATCATATATTTGTAAAAAAATATTATATGGAGTTTATTGGGGCAGCTCGAATGGTTGTTGTTCGAAAACTATAGGCAAATGATATTTTTTTAGTATTCTTATTTCCGTCGCAAAGTCGTAGGTGATTCTCGAATATCAAATACTGTAGAATTTTTAGCTTACCCTGTTATGTATCTCCGTTTAATCACTATGCAAAATCACTATTGCAAAATCGAATACAGACGAAGTTGGAGTCTACGAGGTGGAGTCCAATATCAATCTATAACGCTTTTAATGCCTGCAACTAGTCAACATGCATTTTCAATGTTATAATTAACATAAACAATGATTTATTTTTGAGTATTTAGTAATTAGCATATTTAAAGAGTAATAAGATTCTCAACGCTAAATTTAGATTTGTTGAAATCTTTCAGTTTTGAAACTGTGATATAGATTGCAGTCAGCACAGGAAAATTTACATGATCTTCACAGAAAGAAATCTTTTGTACAAACGAGATTAAACGAGATTTTGATGTTCTTATTTATTTCCCTTTGCCGATTGTAGTATGTAGTTCTGTTGAGACAACTTATAAATATATTTTGCAGATCCTTCAATTCTACATATAATTCAAGATTTTCCACTTACATCATTACAAATTTCAGACAGCTACGCAAATATTTACAAATAAATTGTTAACAAATCAAGCAACACTATAAAAGTGAATCATACCGCAGCCCTGTAAATAATCTTCTAAAAGCACCTGATCGGGTAAAATATGGGTTGATTAGATTCAACTAACGATAAATTAGATGCGTTCATTTCATACTGTTTTTTTTTCAGTTAAGATTTAGTCATAAGTCATATTTTTTTTACCGATCGGTCATTTTTAGAAATATTGAATTACCGCGTGAGAATAAAAAATTTTAAGAAATATGTATACAACCATGTCAAAAAATTTATAAAAAAGCCATCAGATTGTCACGCGCATTTCTCACATTAAATCGTTTAAAAATGTTAACCAACAATCAGTGTGGTCTAAGATATTTTTATATTTTCGGCAACAAAACTTCATGGCAATTTTATAAGTTTTTTTGACATTAAAAATCATTGGATGATTATAAAATAAAATCAATTTGATAATCATTATCGTTAAAAACGAAATATATAAAATAAAAGAAAATTGTGTAATATTTACCAAGTGGATGTCATTAGTTACGTTTGGGCTTTATCTTAGCTTAGATTTGCAACAGTTCAATTTATGATGCGAATGAAGTTTATACCAAAAATAAATCTACAATTAGTGTTATGTTTGTGCTCTATCTGACTGTAAATTTTTGAACTGTATGTAACCACTCTAATCCTAATAAACCTTATTGAATTTTACACTTAGGATTGAGCATGATCTGCTTAAATGGAGACATGAAAAACATAGATACGATCTGTCCACTGTATTTATTAAATGCAAATCACTAGACGAACTACTAAAGCGTTTTGTATTGAATGCGGATTTTGAAAAAAATTGCTTCCAAGACTGAATTTTATATGGCTCTAAATTCTTAGCATAAAAATCATTTCTTACTATTGTTTCATAAAAATAGTGTCAGTCCTAAACAACTTGTAAGTTCAGTGAACACAGCCAAGTTAAAAATGCTACTGAATGATGTCAAGTAATCAAGTACTCTTGCTCACTTTGACTAATTCGAAGTCACCGGATCCAAAACAATAAGAGAAGAAGAAGACAAGAAGAGAAGAAGACTGACAAAAATAAAATAAAATACCATTTGTTAGTTTTTCTACTCTACCAGCTATAACATATTTTAAAAATCATACATAAGTACATACTGGAAAAGTTTAATTAATTTATGTTATAATGGTCATAGCATTTGTAAGTATTTAAACCGCTTTAAATTGTGGTCATACGGAATTTAAATTGTCTTGGGTCACTATAAATTATTACCCAGAACTCAAAATTGTGCTTCAAATTCAGATAGAGAAAATTTTACTGCCCTATTAATGAAAAGTGCCATCGGCCGCCACTAAAATGAACTGAATTTATTGGAAAGTGGGACGATTTAAAGAAAGCAGTGACAGCCATCAGATGATCTTCAATGAAATTTCTTTACAGTTTTTCTTCCGTTTTTGGCCTCTTAACGACAAAAACATTTTTCGGTCTAAATGCTTTTTAACTACAACAAATATTCGCAAATTTTATTGATACTATTTAATTGTATTATTGAACTTTGTCATGATCTCAATGAACATTCCAAATAAAATATAATTTTTGTCGACAGTCTGTCACATCTTCATTTCCTTGAAATGACTGAATTTATAATTAATTCATTATAGAGACAATCTGTTTAGATTGTAAACTGCGACACCGAAAATTATATTTTACATGATTATTTGTCCGAAGGCCACGTTCTTTTCATATAACTGTCAAATTTGAGCTCAGGAAATACTGATTCATCGGCAAATCTTAAAAGGTCCTGTTAGTCTCTTCTGTGTCTATTTCTTTCATTTTATGCTATATTACTACCGATATTCAGTGGGATATAATGGTTTTTCAATCTCTGTTGTAAAGTACATGATTATTTTAAAATATTTTAAATATTTTAAAAATCCCTGATTAATCTGAAGGTTTAATACAAACTTCTTAGAAAATAATATCCACATGGGGGAGATAACAGCATGAGCTGGGGTATTTTAAACATCAAGTTACTATGTATACAATAGTATAAGATGTCTTAGTCATCTGAAAGACAAAATGCCGATAAAATTGGATTTCTTCTTGAATACTGTGACTCCCTCTCTAGACTTCCGCCTGAAAGAACAAATTTCCAACTTGAATCTAGTCTTCTATTTTATGTCAGCTGTAGTTAAAACGTTTGTTTCATGGCATGGAAAGTATATTTTGCGGGGGTTTTGATAGGGATAATGAACAGAGTTTTGCTATTCAAATATATAATATATATATATAAATACATATACATATATATAATCGGAATAATTCTCTTTCAACTAATCTAATTTATTAGAATACAATCGAAAAATATTAATAAATCTTTGAAAATAAGAAAATGTTAAATTTAGGAAGTGGAATAGTTAGGTAAAGAATGAGTAAACCGATCGGCCAGGTATCTACAAATGATTGTTATGTCTGCTTCCGTAAATGTGCTATACTATAACCGTTCTACAAAAATTATATTACATATGTACAAATATAAGTCAACACAATAATTAACCCAATATTTGGATTTATTAGGTTAATTAAAAAAAAAACAAAAAAACATGGAGAAATACCTCATTATCTAGTCCTATAATTTGCCGAACGGTTATTCTAGCCTCTAAGCTAATGAGGGCAGATGATTCTTCTCTTCCGTATTTTAACTGACACTGCTTTCATATTTTGCCATAGTGATGCAAACGATTTTCGGATGATACCAGGGTTCTTCTTTCGTGCCATTTATAATTTAGAATTACGTAACGTTTGCCAAAAGCGTAAGTACAGAGAGTGAGATTTCCAGATTTTTTAGAAGGAATTTATAATTTCCGGTGACTTTCAGTTTCATGTAGCGCTATATATTATAAAATATTTTGAAAGTAGGAAGACAAAATAAAACTAGTGCTACGAACTTTTATGTTAGTTAGCCTCAAAAACTAATCATGTGTGGTTTATTTACGGCGTTAGAGATATTATTTCCACCGAATACGAGTTCAAGGCAGAATTTCAGAAGGAATCGAAACGTTTTCAAAAAAAAAAAAAATATTTTACTATGAATTTCTCCGCGTGTGTATGTAAAGAAAAAAAAATTAATAGAATCAAAGACGCATTTGAGCTTTAAAAATAACTTCAGTAAGAATAAGATAGTTTTTAGAATGGTATACGTAATATACGCCATCTATGAAAGTAGAGAATCAAAATTTCTATCACTCTATTTACGTTTAAAATCTGTGTACAGAAAAGGATCAGTGCTTTAGTGACAAAAATGATCATGATAATCATACACGGCCTAGTTTTAACTTCTCTTGCTCCACTACTTGATAGCAAATTCTATGGAAATTTTGTCGCCTGCAACAAAGTTTTCATGTAATCTTACATCAAGAGATTAGAAATAATTGTCTGAAATTTCGGCGATACTATCCAAATTCAACTAGAATTTATACAGTATAGTTTCAGCAAAGCTTATCAACTAACATGATGAGTGAAGAATTTGAGAAGATATAATTTCAAATATAAATTTGTTGATGGTTGTCGGATATATAAAATAAAATTTTGATGTACTAGATAGGGTTTGAGCGCAGCTTTCTGAGATTTAGGTATGTAATTTTTTTTCTAATATCTACAAAAGTATACGTCAAAATCGATATGGTTCTAAGGAATATGCTGCACTTTACTCGTTACCAAAAGGAGTTAGAAAAGAATATGTGGGCCAAAATAAAAAAAAAAAAATGAAAAAAAGAAAATAAAAGAGGATCATTGTGATAAGCTCTTCCTGATTCGACCAAAATCAATAAACGCTCATGCGCACAGTTTTTATTCCAGATATCCAATGTGTACGTATAGTACTTATATGTATAAGTAATCAAATTATATTAAAGGATTAAGTTGATTGGGCGTATAGTTATTATAACTGGTAAACGCATAAAATCACATGTATTAGCATTTATTATGTATACATGCATATATTATGTATACATAACGCTATTGCCAGCATATAAAACCAGAGACAAAGTAATTAAGCAGTCATATCTTAATCGTACAAGATGTTTATGTTTAGAAAAATTAGAAATAAAAAAAATTCATTAACGAACCAATCAACTCAGTCCACTAAAGTGCTATACATAGCTACATACATTAAGTTTAGGTCCTTGTGTTACGCGTATTACTTTTTATTTACTTATTATAAAATATTCAACAACATTTTTACAATCTAAGCAACGTTTATTATAAATATTATTATTATTTTCTTTTTATGAAATTTAAATTACCTTTACACATAAAAATAAATGAAAACATCCTTAAATATCCTTAAAAATCCTTAGTTTTTCTCGTAAAAAAGATACCAACAACCACATTCTTACCATCTACACAACAACAACAATGGTAGTCAAGAAGTGTTCACATTCAAATTTATTGTAAATTATTATTTACATTATTTACCCATTTGTTTTAAATTAAAATTTTTTTATCGTTTTGTTTTTTTTTCATTATTTTTCACAAGTAAAAAATTTCCTATAAGATTAAATTTCCAATATTTTCTTTTTACACTATAAGTTTTGACGTTCACATTTCGTTTTTCCTTGCTCTTTAAATAGCAAAAAAAATTTTTATAAAGTTAAATATTTGCCACCAATTTATGGTGGAAAAAATGCGTCATTAATTTTACCACATATTTTGGAAAATTATTACCACGATACCGCGCAAGTATAGCATGTTAACTATATTGTAATAAAAACGAAGGTATCTTCCTTAACTTTTTTTCTTTGTTTTTCTCTTAAAGAAGTATCCTCCGGCATTTGCTTTCAAATTAGATTTATAGCGAAAAGTACAAGTTTACCCTTAAGTAAAATCACAAGATAAATCTTTGTTGATAGTGATGCACAAATAAATGTAAGCGAAATGAATTGTATGTTATTGGAATTATCTATATATCGCAGATTTCTGTTAGTTATATTAAAAAAATCTGAGTATTGTTTTTTAAGGCCAAGTATAGTTTTTAATATCATATTGTTAATTATGCTAAGTTTGACGTCCGGATGTTAAGGCAAACTAGAAGAAAATGTCTTAAGATATTGTTAAAATCATTGCTGATAGAAAATTTTGTTTTATATTAATTTTGAATAAGAAAATAATCGCACGTAGTATATGTAAACTCGACTTTGCTTTATCATCTGAAGAAGTAAATCATCCTAATTAGAGTTTTATAAAAATTTAAAGAGCCAACGGTAGTGGTTAGCCAAAGGGGTGGTAACACTCACGTAAGGTATTGTTATTTGTATAATAGGATGGGAAAATTATAATATACGTTAAGAACTTCTAAACCCAGGAGTATGGGATATTATTTCTCCCAATATAATACAATTTATGGGTAAAATGTTCGAAGATACACTTTTGGAAAAGATGGTTTCATGATGTACCTAAGTATTGTGGAGTAACGTAGAATTAGCGCTCTTGTTATCATATGAGAGAGCCTGTCTCATGTGCTGCTTTCTTTAGTTCTGCTGCTTTTTCCAGTTATTTATCTTGTGCTGTTGAATAAAATAGAATTCAACCTTCATCGACAAGGGCGTGTTCGAAAGCAAAGATTATCTCATTATAAGTGTAGTGAATAAAAGTCTTGCACAAAAATGTACACAAATCTAGAGATCTACACTGCTTTTTTTTTATTACCTTATTCTTCGTACCCAGTTTAGTTTTCAAAATTTGAACTGTTTTGTATTCTAAGAAGTCCGCTGGAACATCTAGGGCTGTATAAACTATGATGTAAAATGTTTTACCTTAACTTCCGGATTAAAGTAAAAAGAACAATAATAATAATGGTAGGCAAAAATTATTAGAACACCAGAGAATTCGAAATTTCTTAGTAACAAACGAGTAATCGGCTTTGTCCCTCTCTTTCTCTCTCTGTCATTGGTAAAATATTATAGTCAGCTTCTTAGCTTACTTCACTAGATTTATACGTAATTTACGTCAATTCAAATTTCTTATAAAAGGATTTTCAGATAACACAAAATTTTAACAATTGTTTTTCTCCTATAAACATATTCATAATATCGGTTGATTTTTAAGTTGTTGTTTTTTTTTGCTTTTTGTTTTTTTACTTAAATAAACGTGTTTTACTTGAATAGCGATTAATAGCCTATCTGTACAAACTTTACAGTACTTAAACATTTTTTTTATTACAGTTATAATAATATTTTCCATTTTTTCCTTTTTTTTTTTAAATTTTGTCTCTTCGTTTTAGAGGGGATTTATTTTATTCTTTATAATTTGAATAATAAACTGCATCGTTCAACTTCTTCCTTTTCTTTTTTCCTATTTAAAAATAAAGTTAACTGCTTGTTTTTATTTATCGAGTGACCTCATATTTATGCCTACTTCTTTTCGTGTTTTTTAGTTGTCGTTTGTTTACTTTTACTTAATAATCATTCTTAACAGCGAATTGCCCTGTCGATCCATTTACATTAAATAGGTATGCGCCCCAAACATATTTTAAATATTTCATAATTAGTTTGTTTTGCTTTTATAAATATTTTCTCTCAACATAACCGATTCTTTTACATAACAACGACGTTATTACAAATAACGACTTAAAACAATACATTTCTTTAGATGTAAGTAGGTATATATTAGTTACTAATATTTTTTTTTATAATTTAGTCACCATGTTTTTTTTAAATTTTAATGTCGTTTTGTAATTTTTTAATATTTTGTTAAAAAAAAACAAAATTTCTTTCCTCTAAAAATTTTCATACCATTTGCTCTTATTTGCTTGTTTGTTTTCTTTTTATATCTTTAACATGCAATATACAAAGAATTTGTATTAAACATAAAACATTTTTTTTTGAAACATAAATTTAGTGTGATACATCATAATTTAGGAAGTTACTTATTTGTCGCTTTTAAGTATAAAAAATTTAGTTCATAAAATCTCTTTTTTTATTTAACTTCATATTTTTATTTTACAGTAATATCATTATGTTGATTTATTTATTTAAAAATAAGTTATTACAAATTTTGTTTTTAAAAATATGTTTTTTTTTTCCAAATTTTTTTGGGATTTTTTTAAAGAAGTTATTAATTTTAAGTTAATTTATTCAATATTTAGAAAAACTTTATACCCAATCAAGTCTATGCAAATTGTTAACGTAGGTGTACGATTTCGTATAATGTAAACGTGGTTTTTGTTTTTGACAAGTCACTTATGTTTTATAAAAAAAAAATATATAAATAATTCAAAAATATTATAATTTACCGGTTGAGTGTTCCGATTTTTTTTTGTTTAATTGATTTAGAATTATACTCCTAATAAATTGGGTGGGGTAACTTGAGAGTATTCGAATGCTGCCAGCAGCGTTATTAACTCTCCATGATTTTTCTGTTATTGCTGAACTGAAAATTAGATTACAAATTAGGAAAAATCCTGTAAATATTTAAAGTTTGGCATTCAGGTCCCGATTAAAGTCTCTATAGGTTCTATCGGTAGGGAAGGCTTATGATGTCACGTATATGTAATAAAATAATAATAAGCTTCGACTCCTTTATAATACATAGAAAACAGAAACATTGAATAACAAATAGTGTCAGTTTCGATTCAGCAACTGAAATTCGCCCATATTGGATTTTCATTCAACTTTTGGCTTTATCTTACTTTCATAAAATGAATTAATGCATATTCGGGCATAGTACGCTTTGTCGTTCGTGGTTGTCACCATTTAGAAGTGGAATTAAAGTCTAAATTCTCTTGGCAATAAATTCGAAAGTTTAAAAACAGAACGTTTTTCTGATTTTGTAAAAGGCAAATATGTTCGGCTTTACAGAAATATGTAAAGTTTATTATTTGTTTCAGATTTCTGTATTTCCTCCAGATTTTATTTGGACATATTTGCCATTTACAAAAATCCATGAAAAAAAATCGGCTTATCTGGTGTTATTTTAGGACTTAGTTCAGCATAAAAGACATAAATTCTTAAGTACCTACCTAAATTCTGTAAGCTATTATAAATAAAGGATTTGCCACTTTTCGATATAAGTTGTCCAAATAATAATGTTTTTTGGGAGTCGTTTTACTTCACAAAAAATGCTCTATACCATCCCTGAGCATCCTTAGTGTAGACAATATCTAAAATCAACATTTACATGAAAAACATTTGTTAAAAATTGTAGCAGTTAGAATTAACAGTGATTGAAAAAAGAATTTAGCACAATTACATCGTTGAGTACTGGCGATTGAAATATGGCATACGTTTTTCTGAAGTTGTTTCACCTGAAATGAGTAATGGAGAAAAACTATAAAACGAACAAATCTATCTGCTTTGTGTAATATTAAAAACTAAGTAGAAACTTTCTAAATTCCAAAACTCAGATCTATAAATAACAATCATGATTACTATTAGAAAAGTTGAAGAGAAAATATTCGGGACCACGAGAGTTGGTCGCAAATATCTCCACTTCGCTCCGATACCTACGTATGGATAAAAGTGCCATTTATCAAAATCATTTATAGGCGAATTGATTTGATTTGAATATATTTTTTCGAATTGTAGTAATTTCGCTATAGTAAAAATATCGTATTAGGAATATTATAGGGTAGAACAAGAACAACTGCAGCAATTAGAACAGATATGTTAAATTCTTTCTATGTTTTCACATTTATGTATGATTTTAATGTGATAAAACTCTTTTTGGGTGAAATCTTTTCCAACCGATTCTGGGACTAGACTTCTTCAATTTAATCATCTGAATATAGAAGGCGCTTACATAATATTTTTCTCATAATATTTTTCAGTGTGATACCCTATATCAATCCTAGCAAAAATTTTGCTGTAGTGGAGGTCATCTGCATAAATTCTAAAAAAGGAAGACTTTACGTATGAGTCAAAAACTCCAGAAGTTTTTTTTTTTAGCTAAAACAAAGAAAGAATATTATCTGTGTGAAATTCAAGTTCTTGTCGAGGAACTTCGTGCTCTCCGCCCTCCCCTCCCTCCATCCGGTTTTTAGTTAATAAAATATTTTCGAAGGTATGAACCCATGATACAAAGATAACAAGGTATGACCGATTCGAGAGGAATTTTTTGTATTGGTACGTCATGAGGTGACAATGTTTTAAGTTTTTCGTATTTTATTGACTAAAATACGTTTTGAATATATTAAAATATTTAACAAAACATTGGTTTGTTCGTTTAAATCACTTCGGTCAAAGTAATTATGTTCTAGTGGGAAAGCATAGAAATATAAAATTTTTTTTCACTTTTATAAGGACGGTTGAAATTGAGACGAACAAATTTGCAACAATTGTCGCCAAATGAGGGAAGAAACCCATTGACAAATAATTTGGCCATACCTTGTTAATCTTTGTACCTTCGTATGAACATATAGGTAAAATTTTTTCCCTTTTTGGAGTTATAAGTTTAGGAATAACCTATTTTGGAATTTTCCGCCGAGCATGTATGTTTTTATGTACCCTAGCTCTGCTATATCAGAGCCGAAAAGCCTTAATTTAGGGCAACTCTGTTGTGCAATTCCATTAGCAAAATACACCCAAGAAATATTTTCAAGTCAACTCTTTGGAATAGCTTTAAAGAGCTATTAAAAAGGTCATTAATGTAATACAGTCAATATCTCGATATATATGCAGTCAATACAAATTTATGTTGCATGCCTTAAAGAAAAATTTCATTGCAGTCAAAATTGTTTAACTTCTTTAGATTTATTAAATTTTATTAGTTAGTTAGCTCATTCGTCTGATCAGAAAACTAACTCCAGGCAATACTCGAACCTCTTTGCTACTTTTCGATATCTACTGATCTTATCTATATTATTTAAGGCTTAAAGGAAGCACGGTCGGGAATGATTATTGTATGAAGTCTAATAGTAAAGCAAAGATAAAACTGTCTGGGGTAAGCCCATCAAGTGGTACCTTGCTTGTTTTGGTAATCAGATTTTTTGAATTCTGCGTTTTTCTTTTTAATAATGTTATATTACAATGTATATAAATAAAATTCTCCGATTTTATAGTTTGAACAGAAGATATGTGAATACAGCAAACAAAAAATTATTTTTAAAAATTCGATCTATTTGTAAGTATGGTGCTAAGATATTTTTCTCAAAAATCTCTTCACATGCTCGACATAATTTCTAATTTCGAGTGGCCTTACTAAATGCTTTTTCTTGAAAAGAGCTTAAATTTATAGTTATATATTTTATACCTTACACACATAGTATGGAAGAATGAATCATTAGTACTTATTATTCATTAAGATATCGTATGTCACATAGTATTTATGGCTCGAAAATCAGATCATAATAATGTACACTAATGAAGTATTTTTGTCCTTCATTAGAGTACTAATGAGGAAAAATGTTTTAAAACTGAATATATATTTTGTAATATAATATAAATGTGGATCCCCGTTGTTCATCTGACCATTTGATGAATAAGAAGAAGAAATGCCAATCACAAGCTATATTATCAAAATATTTTTTAATAAAATCCATTTCCAAATTGTTTAATTGAAAAATAAAACAAACAGGAACTAAGTTTATCGCATGGATTCGATCCAGTTCTATTCTCCGCTTTCGCATGTCAAAACTAGTTTGATTGTACAACTCTCAAATGGCAGCACCCACAGAAGCCGACGCACCGCCGAGAAGACCATCTTGTGATTTATACAGTCAGTAACACAGACGTTATGCTAGCCCGATCAACGGATGGAGATTGGAGCGCGTTCCGGGTAGTGCTCTAATTACCAGGATTCAAATTTAATGAAAAACCAATAAAAATTGACACTAGGCATCTTCATGTTTTTAGATTTTTTCTTGTTATAGTGCAAAAAAAGGAAGTTGTTAAATTACTGTTTCTGACTTCTAAGCATTTTATTTGTACTTGAATTTGTAATTGATAGAAAATACATTTTGTTGGATCTAAAAATTTTTCTGAACAACATTCAATAAAGATTCTCTTATGAAGCGGTATAGACAATATTGGTGGATTGATATCCTTAGGAAAAAAGAATTGTATGCCTTTAGATAAAAGGGACTCAATTCACTACTCCACATATCGAGAAGTTATATAATGAGTCAAAATTGGAAATAATTTCAATGAGTTTACAAAAATGTAAAGACAAATTTGAGGTGTTCCTGTAAGTAATTTGAAAATTGCAAAAGAAACTTGGTTACTGTGTATAACTATCATTTATTTTGGTTAAAAATTGATTGGGTTGAGCTTCCGTGGTAAGCGAACAGAGCCATGATGACACGTATTGTTATTGTTGGACCGACATTTTTTTTTATATTATCGATACGTGATAGTAGGTGCATTCAAGTACATATAAGTATCTTTTGTCACACCCATTTGGCAATAAAAGATAAGTAAATTTTGTTTTGACTGATTTTTCCAAATATGTAGATAACGAAATAAAGATTTTTGTGTAAAGTTACGAAAACTTGATAAATTGAAGACAATATATTTTTGGCTTTCACATATATTTATTGTAAAGTTTTAGTTAATTTTTTTAACTATGGAAAAGACTTTGGACCCGAATCTCAATTACAACGATTGTGGCCAAATTGGAAATACATGTGGCATAATTGAATTGCAGTATTGATTTCGTTTGTGACAAAGTTGAAATTGGAAACTCACAGATAATTTGAATATTGAATGTTATAACTGTGTGTTAGCTATGGTAGAAATGCCGAAATTGAATGTTCAGTTGATGCTGACCTGTCAGCGGCAATTCTAATTTGACCAGTGTATGGGCTTATTAAAAACATTGAATAAAAAACTAATAAGGAAGCGGGATATCGTGCAAATACAGTGTACGTGTGTATGCAATTCAATTGAAGTCGGATTGTACTTGGTTTAGCTTGCTCTGACGTTTCTGAAAATAAATATTTCAGAGTTCCGGGATTAAATATTTGAAATCGTGTTATTTCAGAGCCGCGAAGTTAATATTTTGATTCAGTTCCGTGTTTTGTGAAATTAAGGGTGTTAAAGTATTAATTTAACGTGATGAATTTTGCGATGCAATGTGACAAAAACAATTGCCGAAATTCAGGCGGAAAATCGTTTTTGTGCAAGTTAATTTATTTAGAAAGAAATATCTTCTTGTTTTCTAGTTATTGGAGAATTTTTTTCTTTAATATACTATGCATATAACAGAAACAGTGAAATATACAAAAGTTTAAGATGGTTTAAGATTATTATTTATTATTTCAGAAATGTCAGAAGGTTTTTTTCAGTGGCCCTATATTTCTTTTACTTGCTTTATGAGAATTTTATTTAATCTACTCTTGCTGTACACATAGACACATGGAAGAACTGAACTTTTGGAAAAATTTTCTTTTATCTGGTCCTGAATGCAATCTAACTTAACAAATAAAAAAAAACACCTAACACTTGATATGAATTTAGAAAATATTTGTTTTCTTGGAAAAAGTTTGGAAACATAATTCGTGGAAACTAAAAAAACAAATTCTGTTCAGTTATTTTCATTCTTTGTTTGTTTGTTTGCTCTTCGTTAATTTTTTATTACACTTTTTTTTGTTTATATAATATAAATATTTATTTGTTAGTTATTTTTTGCAAAATCAATTTTATATTGGATTAGGTATTTGAGTTATTTTTATTTTATTCTAAATATGGCAGTATTTAAGGGTCTCTTTATTTTTATCTATTTTTAATATTATTATTATTAAATTAATAATTACTTTTTTGCTTTTAAAACTTTGACGATTTTTGCTCAAAGATCATTTGTTTGTATTTTGTTATATATTTTTTTGTTTTTCTTTAATGTAAGATTTGGTGTTTATATATACTTTTATTGCAGATTGCTTTGCGGTTTATAAGGCGACAAAAATTAAAAATACTTGTTTAAATAAAAAAAAAAACTTGTAGAAATAAGTAAATTATCATCTACGTATGAATTATTATTTAGTAATAACAAATATTTTACTCATTTCGAAATAAAATAGATATAGCGTTTGTAAATATAATATGTTAATAATAAGAAGTTTTTTGAAATAAATTCAAATATGTAAAAAAAAATTTTGAAGGTAATTTTGTGCAATGTAAATATTTCAGTTTATTAAGCTTTCTATTGTAGGTATATTATGGCAATTTTGAAAAATAAAATAAAATTTCTATAGATATTGTGTACCATGGGGGTAGGTATTTCACCATGTTTTGACAGGTTGGGACATCTATTCCCTCATTTCTGTGAAATTGTTATTTGCATTTTCTGTTTTTTTTTTAGAATTTAAAGTAATTGGACATTATTGCCTGTGAAATTTTTAAAATATAAAATAAAGTCAAATATAATAGGTCCTGAATTTTTATGAATAAATTATATTAATCAGTATCAATATATTTGCGGCACACAATGTGAATTAATATTTTTCCAAATGAAATGTAATAGGGAAAAAGTGTGTCTTTTTTCAGAAAAATTGCTTTTTATTATTATTACTATAGTTCGGACATTCCCAATAATTGTATACCTATTCTGAAATAGGTTGCCGTACAATAATGTCGTAGGAAATGAAGTCATATGACTTTTTTCTAATTGTAAAGGGAAAATGGCTCATATTTTGTGTATGGTTTCATTTACCTTTGCAATTGAGAAATAAAGTCATATGATTTTATTACCTATGACACTATTTCACGGAACCCTGTTCACTGCTTTAAAATGAAAAGTAAGGACAGATACAAGTCGCAGAGTTTACAAAATAAAAATAACAAAAAAAAAAGAAATATTCCGGATATAAAGAGAGGTTTAAATAACATATATGAAACTATCATTTAGGCTTATAAAACCATATTTGCAACCTTAGAAAAATGTGCATGGGGTCCAGAAATACTTTGCTGAATATGATAGCTAAGGATATATTCTATTTGATATTATATCCTCAATTAAAAAGCTTCAAATAAGGAATTATTTTTAATTATGAAAAAAAAAACTCTGGTTAAGCTAAAAGATTGCTCATATATAAATAGAATATTACAGCGAGAGGGTAAATTGTCGTCGTTTAAAAAATTTCTCATTTATAATTATTTTAAAACTGAATTACTTGTAGATTTAGTGAATTGCTTCCGCAGGATGTGGAATGTGTTTTGTATCGTCCTAAACCTAGATAGAAATCGAAATAATTAATCAATATTTTCCTTAAATCAATTAGTCTATGTAGACTAGTCCTACTCAATTACGATAGCGACATTTAAAATATTGTTAAGAAAGTAATTAAAAATCTCGGTTGAAGAGAAATAGAAAATTTATATTCCTTAGAAACATCCTCTATGAAATGATTGGAAATATAACGGACAAAACAGTTCCAGCAATAATTTAGAGGAGAGGTGCGAAATTTATTCATTTAAAATGTTATTGTAAAAGTAAATTTTCCCAAAGCACTTCTATAAAGAATTGACAAAGTAATTATTTCCCAAAGGCTTTATTAAAATAACACGTATGTTTTGCTGCTGGATCTTTAACCTACTACAGCCAGATTGGATGAATAACCTCTTCGTAACTCCTCGATAGTACATATGCAAAACTTGAGAGATATTCTCTAAAAAAAAGGATTTTAATGACCACCAATTATTGAATTGTGTTGACATTATCAAAAAGAAGAAGTTTAAATAGCACTTTTCATATTCAAAAGACTTAACAAATCTGTGATATTAGTATGCAAGCGATGAAATATCAGACATGTCGGCAAAATATGTTGTTGAGATGTTAAAGTATTTTACTTGTGCTCCTTTAGAGGTACTGTTTAGCAGAGTCTAATTGGCTGATTAAAGTTAGTATGAACATAATCAAAATATATGAGCAATGAATACAATGCGTACTAAATAATAAGGAGCCACGAGTCTTTTATGTTTCATGTTTTAAGAGACTTGTTGGCTGATTGTAACTCTTATCCGTATTCGCTCTGTTGTGCTAATTAAAAATTATAAAAAAGGAAAATTTGGACAAGTGATATTCTTTAGTTTTTTTCTTATTAATTATTTTGCTCCTGTTTTTGTATTTTGATTCTTATTCCTATCCAACCAGTTTCAAATTTGAGAATCCCTTATGCTCTTGGTATTGCAATGGATATTTTTATATTGATTTACTTCAATAGCAATATTTATATTAGGATTTCTGCTGTAGTCACTGAACTTTAATACTGTTAATGACATAACACATAAAAGTAATATCCAGATATCGAGTTTACCTATTGCAAGTTAGCTTATACCTAAGTAGTGCACATATATATATAAAAAATATAAAAACGTAAAAACTGCTGGTACTAGTCATTTGATCAATAGTATTGATGGAGAACTGTTTACATTCATTGGAAACAAAACTGTAGTCTTGCATGACATATGCTCTATTTTGAACGTATTTATATAAGTATATAACATAATAGAATCGTTACACTTAACACGTTTGTATCGCCGATAAGTGATGTGCTAACCAGAGAAAATAATATAAATACACTTATGATATAATTTACTTTATCTGAAACAGACTTTACTTGTTAGTTAATTCGTCGTTTAAAATTTTTTCGAATTTCAAGAACATAGATTCAAATTCCCTGGTAAGCCGCAATTCGTCATTATTCGCATCCAAATTTAAGGGTCCAGGAAAATTTGTATGTAAGAAAGCATTCTATTTTAGTGTTTATTTGAAATTAGGCAGGCTTATGTATGTATGCATATGTAAATCAGTGAGTCCAAGAAATATATGAATATATGTATGTAATCTCTTTCAACTTTTAAGCATCCACTTCATTTTTTAGTGGAATTTGTAAAAAAAATCCTTTTAAAACACTGCAAGCCATAAATAGGCTCCCGATAATACAAGTCTGCATTATCTACAAAATTTAAATTTTTCTTTCTCTTCCTAAAAGCAAATGAAATTATATTTCTATTGTCCTGCCTATCTCCAAACTACCATTCCTACAGGGTGCATATTTCATCAATTTTAATTCTTGAAGTTTTTAATACGCAATCTAGTCTGCAATCACTGCATCTAGGATTGATATTCTATACTGGGTTTCGCTTTTATAATAATTTAAGGAACAAATAAAATATAGCAGATTTTTTTTTAATTCAAATGTGTCAATTAGATAGGCACAGATAGTATATTAAATATGATATTAGACACCTCGGTTTGAGTTTAGTCTAGTCGAACTCATTGTTTAGTTGAAAAATAGTTTCATCCAAAATAAAGGCGTTTAGGTAAATTATCGATTCTCAAAACTATTTCATTATAAAATTAAAAGTGGATTATTCAAGTTTAAAAATCTAGATAAGGTCTAATTATTTAAAGCACGATTATAAACATAAAATATTGCGCTTTTTTCATCGATTGTTATTTTATCTATTTAGTTACTGCGGAATTAATAAAATTTTTAACTTGTTATTTCACATGTTTTTCAAGTCTTCTAATTAGTAGGTTTACATGAGAATCAATTCGAATGTAAATAGATATCGCAATTTAATCATTAGCTACTTTTACATTTAGATACATGCATTTGTATTTTTATGAAATAAAAGCCCAATAAATAAGTTACGCTGCAAAAGTCTATATAGACTTACGGGTTGTTAAAAAAAAACATTTTTACATGTGCAAAATTCGGCGTAAATTGAGGTGCAATAAAACAAGAGAAATACTTTGGGAGGTAGTGTTGCCAAATTGTGGTTATCATAAAGTGTTAATTCAAGATAATGTTCACAATTGTAGTTTATTAAAATATGTATATATTGGAAAATAAAATAAAATTTGCCTTAGACTAGTTTTGCAACAAAACAACAATTTCCAGTGAACTTTTCTCAATATTTAGATTACTCCTTTGAAAGAAATATATGCACTTCGTTATCAGGTTTCTTGCACCTTTCTCTGTAGCAATCCACTTTAAGTTTGAAATATGCCTTGAGCCGATCTTAAAAGGAAGAAACTAGATATAACTATTTGGGATATTAAATAGAAAGGATTTGAAGATTCAAATAAAATTAACAATATTTTTCTTTTTATTATTATTTTTCTAATCTAATGTATTGCAAACCAATTAAGGAAACAATACTTTTTCGTCTGAAAGATTTTTAGCACCTGGTTACATAGCATAGTTGGATAGAATAACTTGAAGCCTACATAGTTTGCTTGACCAAATTTAGCCTGCTTTCTGGACTTTTAAAGTAGTTATAACGAGAAATCCGAAAAAATTTTAGAAAGGTAAAAAATAAAGCATGTGAGGGGTTTGGGCAGATGGAGGTTAAAGTAGTAGAACTGCACCGTGATATTGATTTTTTTTTATATTTCGATATATGTACCTAGTTTTAAAATCTGAAAATATTAAAATTTTATGTTTTTTTAAATACATATAATATAAATAACAATTTTGTTTGTTTTTGAATACATCGACTAATATTGGATGGACTATCAGTTAGTGGTGTGAGAATGGCTGAAAGTCATAGCAGACACGAAGAAAAATCAGAATGTAGAAAACTACGAATTGCAACTTCCAATTAAAAATTTATCTTCATTTCGTTGCTATGGTAAGTATGCTAATATCAAAAACTTTAGCCTTGAAGGCTATTGTGTACATTTCAAGCAAGTATATCATTTCAATGCCAAACTCATTGTATATATTTAATTTCTGGAAATATTCAAATGGATTAAAGAACAAGAACTACTTTATTTCATCCTCGATAGGATAATCTCCATCACGGTAATTAATCCCATAGAAAATGTACTAAGCATTTCATAACTAAATACATACAAAAGACTGCCAAGACCAAATAAAAAAGGTTTGATTAGCAGCTTTAACAGGATAATAGCATGATATCACACACTTAAATACACAGACTATTTTAGTGCATGTGCAGCTTTTATTTAAATTCCAGTAAAGTTATACTGTTAGAAGTTTTCTTTAAGAAATTTAATTTAGAAAACACAGATTTGCTACAAGACTAACAATATAATTTTTTTTTGTCGCAAAGAAGTGACATCAATTGCGATTAAAGACTGCTTTAGAATGAGTTTAAATTACTCCTGTAACTTATTTTTAAAAGGCACGAAATGAAGATTTGAGATCTATGTATGTCTAAGTATATCCTTGTTATTGACAATTTCTTTTCAACAATTTTGATTTGCAGAAGCAGATTTAATTTAATTTATTATAAACTAACATTTTAAAAATTTAAATTTGTCTTTGCTGGTTAACTGTAGAATAAATTTACTTCATTGAGTGGCAACAATTTTTGCCACACAGGTTAGGCATTTGTCGTTAAGATTAGGGAAAGCTCCACCTTGGAAAACTACGATTAGGTTTTTATCCCTAAAATATAGGTAGGTTTTTCTCTCTCAAATGTAGGGAATTTTGGTTTTCCCCCCCTAAAATTTAGGGAATATTCCCTAAAATGTAGGGAATTTTTATATTTTTGTTATGTTTTTCCCTACATTTTAGGGAATATTCCCTAAAATGTAGGGGGCATTACCTAAAATACACGGATTTTTAAATTGTTGTTTTGTTTCCCCCCCTAAAATATAGGGACTATTCCCTAAAAATTAGAGAATGTAGGGAATAGCTGAATAGCTCATTTCTTATGGTCCATACTACTAAGTAGTAGTAGTAGTAGTAGTATTGGTGCACTGGGCACGCTTAAACAAAATATTGAAAAGCAATATATGACTTCTTTTCAAAAACAATGTGTGAATTATATAAACGAAAATATGTTTCCATTAAAAATACAGCATAATAAAATAAATTAGATTGAATGTTCTCTTCCTCTTATCCAAAATAGCTAATATTTCGGGAGTTTTACGTACTTTTTAGGTTTTCTAGTGCCAAATCCCTAAATTCATTGAATGTTCCATTGATTTGGGGAATTTAAACTGATTTTCCCTTTCTATCAGAGAAAATTACATTAATTTTTAGGGAAAAACGTGTCTTAAATTTACAGAATAATCCTAATATTTTTACAGTGTGCACATATGCTCGTAGCTATGTATTTATTAATTATAAAATTGAAACGTAATAGAATAATTATGGTTACCCATAGTTAACATATGTAGTTAAGTTTTGGAATGCACTTCTATTACTTATTGGACACCCTTTTATAATTCAAGGAATTCTGAACCAAAAGATTAACGATCATTTTAACAGTCACAGGAAATTATTAAATCTGGATTTTGAACTAAAGTTAATAAGGCGAATTTGATTTGTGTACCTAGAGAAAGCTATCTAAGATATGGTATGCATGTATGTACAATTACTCCAACGAGTTTTAAATAGAACCAGCCGATCTTTTACTATTCGAATATAGAATTAAAATCGTAAAGACCCGTCTGAATCATGTTTTGGTTTCCAAATTCCTAAGCCATATTGTGATGTCAAGATTGTGATATAGATTATTGTACAGTATGCCTTTATTTTGTTATTTGGTGGTGGCTAAAAGGCAAGACATGTTTAAGTCATTTTAAGCTTGGTTGTCAATGCCACAGACCTGGACTTAGTAGTACATATAACGGTTAAGGATTAACTAATTAAATTAAATTTCATATTCAAAAATTTATCCAATTATTTGTTTCCTTGTAACAACTAAGAACATAATGCAATTACTTAATACAAGCATAGGTATAGGTACTGTTTGCACAAATTTTTAAAGCCCAACAGCAATTCGTTTGCTTATTTTAATATGAATGACGTGCGGTTATCAAGGGCATTTATAAAAAGCCCTGTGTAATTTTGGTGGTTAAATTTTATTTATGGAATATGGTTTTTGGCATGACGAATGATTTAGTTTTCAACATTTACAGACTTTTATTAAACTTTCTTATTCGTTTTCTTATCAATTTTTGAGTAAAGTGAACTCATAGTTATTAACTGTCCTATTGAAAAAAAAAAACTCTTTAGGCCTGTATAAAAGAAAGGATTTGAAATTTGGTGAGTCTACACAGAACATTAACACATTAAAATTTCTTCGTACTTTTATGTATGTATATTTTAAGTAATGAAAAACCATTCCTTCTTTAAAAAATCCAGCAATTGGTTAGGTTTTATTTAACTCGTTCTTTCTGCCTTTACTATTTACTCTTCAAGCTATAGACATTTCCTTTAGGTTAAAAAATGGGGTTCTACATAATTGTCAACGCAATTTGAATACCTAGAAATTTTAGTAAGGGCTAACTTCCAGTGTGGTTACTGTTAAAACAGCAATAAAGTGAAATTTATAAATTCCACATCGTTTTTATTATCTGTATATGGCTAAACGTATTGGCATAGACATAAACTTCAATTGAATAACTTTCATAACAACAAGAGACAGAAACAGCTAACCAAATGTCAACTGTTATACAAAATAGTACCAGCAGGCATTATACAAGGCGAGAATTGAGACAGAGTATTTTTAATACAACAAAAAAATTACTTAATTTTTGATTTGCTTAGATACTTTTCTAGGTGACTAGCTAAATTTTTTCTTTAAAAAATATTTCACACTGCACAAAATCTTACCGCTCATAAAATGATTTTCACTGTACGATAAAGAGCAAATTTTAAAATTTAGGTATATTTTAAATTTAAGGAAAAACAACTTCATAACATAGTGAAATCCGAAAAAATCAATAATAATAATAATAACAATTATAACGATCTTATATTATTTTATATTATAACTCTGCATCCACTTATTTGTTAATTTTGATGAGTTCAGAGGTTTGGTTTTGATAAAAACACACTACGCATGCAAACAATTGGATTGAGTGCCTATTAATATCGGCTGTGTGGCGCGTTTTTTTTTTGTTTTTTATTTTTCTCTTCAACTGATTCCTTGTTAAGTTTTTAACATCTAATTTAGTTTCTATTTTAACTGTTTTTGTTTTTTATATTAATTTTTTTATTTTTATTATATATTATTTTATAAAGGATATATTTGATATTAAATATTTTCAATATTGACTATAACCAGACACTGTGTGTCAATAATAGCTTTTTAGTCCAATTACTTATTGTTATAATAATATTGTTAACTAAACACCATAATGTTGTCCATATTATTAAATAACGATACGATAATAATATGGAACCTAATTTAGTGGACGATGACGCATAGTATGGTATAGTACATCGATTTGATGATGTTGTTACAGTTGTACTATGTAAATTCTGACAATTACTATTTGCTACCGATTCAATTGGCAATTCTTCCTGGTCATCGTAGTAATAAATGTTGCCAACATTAACGATTTTTTTGTGCAATTCCGTATCAGTTGCAGGTAGCTCATTATAATCCGATATCGTTGATGATATTGTTGCTGTTGTTGTATCCGTCCTATTATTATTGTTATTATTATTTTTACCTTTTATGTGTTGGCTGTCGTCTAATATATGATCGCTTTTACTTCTAAATTCATCACAGTACGCACAAATTCCATCGATCAGTGTATCACAGTAACGATAACAACAATTGTTAGGGCCATTTGTTGATTTCCTTAACTGTGCCCCCGTTTCAAGAATATTTGGATCTGGAAAAATTGGGAAGGAAATAATTATAGTTATTAATTCTGTTATTATATGTACACTATTTTCTTTATACATTATATACATAAATAATATGTATTTTGTGTAACTGATTCAATTGTCCTGCTAACAATTGTGTAGCCAACCTAGAGCCTGCTTGCGTTGCCCGGCGGTAATATAAATGCCCAAATGGGTAGGGTGAGAGTTGAAAAAGACGGGCTGGTTAGTAGTGCATAATATTTGAGCCGTCAACTAATTTTATTGCGCGATTCCGTACTCTAGGTTTTCACTCTGCGTCTGTGCGTGTATGTGGATGCGGGCTTACATTCAGGAATACGTTCTCAGGCAATGTCTATATATAGCAAAAAACTAAATTTTTGTATGACAACCCTACGAAGGAGTTGCTCGATTGGTCCCATTTTTGAATTAAAATTAAAATTATTTTTAAAAAGGGCCGTGTACAGAATTTCAGCTTTCTACGTCTACGAGTGAAGCAATGTCCAAATATATAGTGAAAAACTAAAGTTTTGTATGGCAACACCAAGAAAGGATTGCCCGATTTCATTCACTTTTGGATCTGTATTTGCAATTTTTATGAAACCGCCGCGTACAAAATATGAGCTCTCCACTTCGGCGAGTTCTCTGGCATTGTCCAAATATATTGTGAAAACCAAACCAAGAACGGGTTGCCAGATTTAGTCCATTTTTGAACTCGCATTTATTATTGCTATGCATGCACCAAATTTTAGCTTTCTATGTCATTGCGTTGTCAGACAGTGCCCAAATATATATTTGCAAATGAAATTTTTATATGGCAAGAGTTGTCTAATTAGCCCAATTTTTGAACTCAAATTTACATTTTGTTTAGAAACGTCGTGAATAAAATTTTAGCTGTCCACGTTGACGCGTTCTCTGGCAGTTTCCAAATAGATAGTTTGGTATGGCAACACCAAGAAGGGGTTGCCTACGCCAAGTCTTCTTTTTCTAGAAACCTTGCCCTGACAATTACGAATACAACAAAGGAGAAAAATGAGCCAAATCAGTCGAGCCGTTCTCAATGCGGCAATTGATTTTTATAGTGAACAACATTCTGTATGGCAACCCTACAAAGGAGTCGCCATATTGGTGCTCTTTTCGGACCTCAATTTTCCTTCTTTTAAAAAAGGCCCGTTCACAAAATTTCAATTCTCCACGTAGACACGTGACGTGAGGCGATGACCAAATATATAGTGAAAGACTAAAATTTTGTATGGCAACACTAGGAAAGGGCCAAATCGGTCGTGCTGTTCTCAAGTGATGATGTAACATACATGCGGCAATTGATTTTTATTTATATAGATAGTGATTGTCAAAAATAGTAACTTAATTAATTGTTAAAATTCCAGAGATAATCTTAAATTTCAACAATGCTAAGTGTCATATATTTAGTATTTAAATTATTTTTTTAAGTTGTCACAAGCTGCTCGCATTCACTGTAATCTGAAATAATTCTTGTAAATGATGTCCTAGCATTGCCACTGAGCTCATGTAGGCCAGGCAACAGGGATAATTAAATTCTAAAGTTTAACATTAACTCAAAAAGTTTTTAAACTTTTATGGTATGTTAGCTATGGTAAACATACAATAAATTTAATTTTGCAACCTTCACCGAGGAAAAATTGCAAAAAAAAGTTGTTTGAACTTTTATATAAAAAAAAGAGAGAGATCGTTGTAAACGCAATTTGGTAAGTTTGCAACCCTAGATAATATTGTTCACTTTTTGTAGTCATGACAATAATGAAAAAGTCCTGTAAATTTTATATAGTTCTTTGAATGTCCTACCACATCAGAATAAGAAATTGAAACCCTCACGCAAATTCTTGCAATTTGTAGATATATAACGAATTTCGTTTTATAAAAGTAATGCAAAATTGTTGTTGTTCTATGAGTGAAGATGAGAATTAGGAGCATTTTTTTTCTTCTAAAATTGCTGGAAATTTTTCATCAGTTGTGTACGGTGCTCGACAACGTAAATCCAGATTCGGGTGCTCGGGCTGTACACATTTTTATTGAGAATTATATGTACTATATAGGAATTTATTAGTTTGCAGGACTTTTGGAAAATTTTTAAAACAATTTAGAATCAAATTGAATCTAGAATTTAGATCCTCAGGGATGTCCTCTCAAACAGATAACAGTAGCGGAATTGGGATATTGGAAATTACTCATTGGATGAATTCAAAAGAGGTTGACAAACTTGAGGATTCTCTAGAATTTACGACACAATTAGGCGCATTGTTCACTCTTCTGATATAGGATTTAGGATTAGCCTCCTGACCTTTCCCACCAGCTTATTTCAGTTCATCTAGGAGATGTGAACCCAGGTATCTGTAATGTTTGTCACAGAGGGCCGGCAGTGGTAGAGAAGATGAGTGACCGTTTTGGATTCCTCTCCGCATCCTCTGCATACATCATGGTTTTTCACTCCAGTAATAGTTTGGATGTTTTAAAAGGTTTTCACAGGGCTTTAACAACCGCTTGGCTATCCAAGATGATAGCAATCTCCTTGTTCTCAGTGTCTGAGTTGAGAAGATACATTCCCGCTTCAAAGATGGCCTTGGTTTCCATCTGGAAAGCCTTGACGTAGTTTTAAAGGTATGTGATATTTCCACGCAGAAAACGCCTACCGCGTTGTTTTCTAATAGTTTGGAGTCGTTTGTGCAGATAATTAGATGTGTTAATGGTTAAATGACAGATTGTAATTCCCACTCCAACCTAAATGGGATTTTCGCTTTGAAGTTGCTTAGTTTAGCATAGTCTTAAGGAGGTATTCGCCGTAAGATTAGTCTATATCCATAGGATCATCCGGACTCTAAGTCTTCAATTTTTGCCTATCGCTCTGCGACACATTGCGAAGGTTCTTAAAGGTTTATTCACTCTGTTTTCTAGGTGTGGTTTTCAGTCCAGCTTTTTATCTAGTAATTGTTCACTTCTGCTGTGGACGATGAAATCATAGTGAATCGGAACTGAAGAGCTGCTTAAGAAAGTAAAAGGAAGTTCTACAAGAGAGCAAGTGCAAGCATTGGAAAATTATGGAAGAGATGACAAATCAAAACTCAATGATGTATGTACACTCTAATGCAGTTTTGAAGTAGAAGGGTTAGTAAGCAATGGGCAGGATCAAAGCTTACAAATCAAGAGCAATTTAAAATATGGTATAGTGCTTAGCACTTAATCATGAATTAAGAATGTGCAAAAATACAGCATCATGTAAAAAATGGTATGGTAAGCACGAATCAAACGATTTTCATAAACTGGTTGCAATAACGAAACAAACATCAGCATGAAGATAAGAGCTAGGTTAAATTTGAATGAATTTTTAATCCCGTATAACCGTGCCTGAAGTCATAATTGTGACATTGTTATGTTATATGAAGCATCCTAGGATGGTAGTTTAGTAATTCCTTTAGTTTCAGTTACGACTTTCCCAAATTCGAAGAAGAAGTTATTACTCAATCTATCGGCCTCCATATTCTAACAAGGTCAAGGTAATTGCGCATACAATTCTGAATGCTTTACACCACCTTTTCGTCATCAAAACAACTAATAATTTCTGCTTCAGTACGGCGCGTAATCGTTCCAAAATACTTACCGAAGTAAATAAAATTCCAGTTAAATATTGGCGAAAATAAAAATGGGCAGATTAATGAGCTTCCAATAAAAGCGGTAGTAGTGGCTAATAATAGCTGTGTTCTTTTGGTTCCGTACAGTGTTCTACAAAGCACAGGATATTGATAATTGAATTGCTTTGCAGGGTGCACAGGGGTTCACAGAAGTAGAAAAGATTTTAAAAGTGTAGAGGAAATAATAAAATTGCCATGACTTGAATCCTTGCAAATTGCCGTAATAAGACTTGAAAAATTCGGGACACAGTTTGACATGTTTAGCGTTCTGTAAAGATTAAAGTCATGGAACCTTGATTATTTTCTCTTTACTTTCAAAACCTTTTCTACTTCTATGCACCCTACAAATTAATTCAATTCGCATTCTCATATGTTCTGTAGAACTCGGCACGTAACCAAAAGAATATAATAGCAAGAGTGGAAGGTTTATCAGGAAATATATGAAAGAATGATGGTCTGGTTGGAAAGAGGCTCTCAGTTTCCAGTTGGAAAATTGTTGCTTATATTAAATAGGACTAAGACTGCAGTCGACTAAATAGTGAAATGATAGCTTATTGGTTTTGGAAAAAAAAACACATACTAAGGGATAAAAAAAACCCCATTCTTGAACTTAGTGGGTTGAGAAGTCAAATAAAACGATTCTATGAATGCTTTTCGTTCTAAATGCTAGCAATCGCTATTTAAAGGAAATGTATTTTTTACGAAACTCCTCGAACCTTCAAATATGAAGGTGATTTTCAGCTCAGATGATAGTAAACCGTCTGAGCTTTGTAATATTTGAATGTCGAACCATCCCTCTATTAGCATCATGTTGCTAGTTATAGAACGTCCCAAAGTTTTTTTTTTTTAATTTTAATAATTTTTTCGTCAAAATGCCTAGTAACCGTTACATATTCGGACCAGACTTGGAAACCTTACACGTTGGAAAGCTTAAACGGTTTACTATCATCTGAGTTGAAAATCAGCTTCATAGGTTGCTTAACAAGGAAGTGACGAGGTGTTTCGTGAAAAACTAACAAATTTTCGTTGATCGATTTTTGTATCAGCTCACTTAAATGAATCGCGAGATATACCGGAAATTACCTTGATATGATACACTCTGAATAAAAATTCGGGACTTCGATAAAGATGAATACTTCCAACGCTTCTATTTCTTAGCAATCTCTACACATGAATGTCAACAATCCATACCGAAGCATACAAAAAGTCTATTGGCGATTCGGACTAGGGGGAGAACACGATTCATATCGTAGACTCCATACACCCTCAATGACCTCGGCCTGTTGGTAAAATTTTATTTAGCTTGCCACTTCTAGATACAGTCATTCCGATTTAGATCAAATGTGTCGTTAAGGTAAACAGAAGTGTTGAAGTTGTGAATATGTTAATAAGTTAACCTTTTGGGAAGTGGCATCCCCGAGCAGGACATGAGAGGCCACATTTAATCTGCGGGACTGCAAGTATGTACATATAAGAGTTTTCAAAAGATGAAAAAACTTTTTATTATGAAAGATCGACATCTTAACTTTTTATACTAATAAGAAAAACTCACATATTCATCCCACGCTTTATTAATTGTTAATAACCCTTTTACTTTTTCTGATTTTTTTGCTTTGGAACAAAATTAACATTTTCCATCCGTGCGTGTGGGGTTTGTGGGACCGCAAACTACAATATGGAACACATGCGAGGAGAGTTGGAGACCGACTGACGAGTACGTCTACTTCGTCCCCGGGAATACACAGCAACTCACAAGGCTAGATTCGTTTAGAACAAAAATAAAAGATAAATAATATTGGTGTGGTCTCATTGACCGCGCGCCACTTCCGAAAGATTAATATCTCTTTCTGGTTGGGACGGGATAATTGTTTGGCCTGCATGATATGCTCTAACACTTGAGCTAGGATTAAGTCGACAAATGGAGGAATCGCTTCGAAGACATAGACAACTATACAGCTCTTTACAGATGATACTTTATAATAGATAAGTGAGCTGCGTTTATTTTTCTTTGTTGAATTGGAATTGAGGATTTGGTTGCTTGAGGTGATAAAAAACCTATAATGGGAGTGTCTTGTGTTCTGTGTTATTGTCTGATATCATTTTTCCAATCTATTAGATTCATATGAATATCTTCCGTTCATAGGCTTATAATCGGTGACAACAAAACCCATACTTTGTGACATTCTAAAAATGTAGAGTCGACATATTAGGAGGTTGTATAAATACAGATAGAAAATATTCTTCATCAGGTTGGGTGTATTTCAGACTATGTCACTTTATTGTACTGGTTGCTTGCAGTCAAAGTACACTCTACCTCAAAAATATTTAAAAGGAAAGAAAGGTTTCTGTAACTTTTTTTTAGAAATGTGAGTACAATGAGCTGCATAACTTGAGCCTGCATATTTTCTAAATGAATCTTAATCTCGCAAAAAAATTCTATTTTTAATTTTACATATATATTTTGAGCTAAATTGTCAAAAATCTCAACTTTTTTAAAAATTACTGGTCGCGGATACAACCCAACAATTGATATTTAAATAAAAATTTAAAATAAAAATTGAAATAAATTTTTATCGTACCTAAACAAAGAAACGTTGGTTCTCCAGCGTATTGCGTAGGATAGGCCGGCGCTCTATCACCTGGTAGAAAATAAGGGCATTTTTGCTCGACAGTTTGACACACACTTAGGCAAGGTCGGATTCTTCTTCTTCGTCTGAATTCCACTTTTCGTTTTGATCTAAAAATGAAATTAATTCAATTAGAAAATTTTAATCAAACAAGAAATATGTACTAAACTACTTCGATACAGTAATATATATTTAGATACCTTTTTAATAGTCTTTCTATCACAGGATCCTTAACGATTGGATCCCCTATGGCAGTCGATATGAAGTGGGATGTATCCGATTTCCCATTTACTTTACGATCACTTTGAACGCTGTTAACGTCACTTACATCTGAATTGTCCGAAACTATACTTCGACTCGTTCGGACATGATTATTATTTGAATTTGTTGCCGAATTAAGCTCCACTTTAATATTTGAATTCGATGTTGTTCCACTTTGCCGAATATCAGCTGGTTCAGCAAAATATGGTATAAGTGTACTACATACCCACCGGCGATAGGCTTCCTGAAAAATAAGAAAAATATATTCATTATTGCACTGAAGTCGGTGAGTGTTTCTTTATTGAATTTTTACAGTTTTCTAATATTACTTCTTTACATACAGTAAGAATGTCACAAGAAATTGTGGTAATATCTTAGCATTTAATTTTATTTAACGTCCATAGCTATCGGTAGACAATTCTAATAAGAAGAACTAGTCGCTGTGGGCAATTTTACTACTTGTGATAGAGGATGTGACCAAGCCGCGATTTTGGTTGGTATTGGAAGATGGAAATTTGAAGACAGCCTCAATATGCTTGCTTTATAGGAAAGCTGTGGTTGCTGGTAGTTACAAAAGCACCAAATCACGGCTAATGATATGTTAGAAATTAGAATAATGTTAGAATATGTCTGCGGCATTTGTTGACAAATAAAACTTCATGGATAGTCAAAGAAGCTCAAAAAATGATTAAAATAATGTTAAATGTATTAGACATATTATTTATTAACTAAATATCCTTCCATCGAACAGTACACCTACATATATCGAGCTGAAATTTCTTCAGTCCCTCACTGAGAGTCCGCTAGGCCTGTAAAATCTTAATCCATGGAACTTTGTCGCCTATTTAGTCGTTATGGGTCAATGGATCACTATCGGAGTATTATTTATTGCATGTTGTCCCTAGTAATAGTTGGGAATGGTTGTGGATATTGCAGATCGAAAAGCGATCCCTTGAAATTTCCTCAATTTCCCAGAATATTTTGGTTGGCGCATCCAAATTTTCAATTGTTGTCATGAATGTGTTGACATTTTATTTGTGATTTAGGCTAGGTATGGTGCCAATTAAAATTATCCACATTAGGTATTTCAATATACTTATAGGCTGCCCTCTAATATAGCAATCAAATTTATTTGTTCATAGAAATTAGCAATCAACAAAATAAGCGTTAATCTTCATGGAGATCTGATTAATGAAAGACTTAATTTCTTTAATGTTTCGTTGTTATTTAATCAATTTTCAAAACATGTACAATTATTATGAGAACTCCGTATACCTATGCACAAATAAGTAAATATACAAATAACGAGTCGAATAGGAAAATTGAAAACCGGAAGTCAGAGAACATGTTGCGAGTCAGTTATTTGTAACGTCTCGCTCGAATATAAAATCGACGATGTCTGGACCTGATGTAGGAAGGCCTCAATTCTTCCTTAGAAATTTACTGGAAATTTTTTCTTAGAACTTTTATTTACTATTGGAGTCGTGCCGTGACAACAGCAGACGAAACGAAATAAATGTTTATTGGCTATTGGAGGCCGGCAAAGGCGCAAGTGATTCTATCTGAAAATAACTCCAATCGGCGACCAAAGTGAATAAAAATTGTGCATAAATTCTAAGAAAAAAATTCCAATAAATTTCTAAAAAATATTGAGGGCTTTTCTGCATTAGGTCCAGGCATTATTGATTGCATGCATTGATCATATATTGGAGCGGGACATTGCTGCCGGCCTCGACCAATGCAACAAAATTTGAAGGAACAAATTTCCAGTAAATTTCTAAGAAAAAATTGTGGCCTTCTGTTCATCGGTGTGGGCCGCCTGAACATTAAGCCTCGTTTCCACTTTACAATTTTCTTACCCGAAAAGTTTTGAAACAAGTTGGCAACATTCTGTCTAAGTGGAAACGCTATATGAAAATTCAGACACATGTTGTCAACTAGTTCGATGTTGGCTGTAAAAACTCGCAGAATTTGTTCATTTAAGTGGAAACGCTCATTTGTGTTGGCTAAACTAGTGGAAGGCAATGGAGTAGAATGTAAGAAGTCAAGCCAACAAGTTCGCGAGAATTTATTTAAATGGAAGCACTTGTAAGTTTAAGCTAACATGTCGGCTCCCAACAAGTACACAACATGTTGCCGAACAAGTTGGCACAATTTGTATAAGTGGAAACGAGGCTTTAGGAACATTTTCTGTTAATGACAACATTTCTTAGCTACAATTTTCGTCGTAGCTAACTAACTTGGTTGACAAGGTTTCATTTTTCTGATATGCGTTCTTCATCTGTATATTTAGTTATTTTTGTATGGCAATACTTTTTTCAGTTTCCTTTTCTATATTGTATTCCTATTTAGTTTTCCTTCTGTACTTTTCGAGGCCTTTTCTTAATTAACTAACTATAAAGCCAGATGCAGTCCTGTAATTTCACTGTATTGTAAGTTGTTACTTTAACTAATTATAGTAGTTCTGAATTTGCTTTTCTAATGTATTGAAGTTGAACATTGATTGATTTCGTAACTATTCCGTTGAATTTTAGCTCTAGATTGTAAGTATAGTAATTTCTTATGCTTTTGCATTATTAGATTTATTCTCTTCTTTGTAGTTTTGCTTTTAAAATACTTTTTACTTGCTTTTTATTAGACGTCTGTTCTGTAATCTACCTTGTTAATCGACTACTAAATAAACAAATAAATACTGTGAACATTTTCGATAGGGCTTTTAAAAAATTAGCTTAATCGGGCTAATTCCTACAACGGTTACTAAAAGGAATTTAAATTTACTATGTTAATTGAGAGAACGGTCAGATGTAGACCATATTCCCTCACATTTGCATAGTGAGGTAGCTACTTACATAAGTAATCTCTTTAAAGCTAGGGTTTTGGGCAATAAGTTTTAGCAGAAGTTAAAATTAATTTTGAAAAATTCGTCGTAGCAGCAGCTTAATGCCAATCCGAGAAAAATTCGTCCTAGCAGCAGCTTAATGCCAATCCGATCGACAATAGCGATATTTCAATGGAATTCGACTTATTTACGAAGTGGTGCAAACATATTTATTATTATTAGCGGATATTTTAATGTGAACATCATTCGTCAACGGAAAACTTTTTGAAAGTGGCTCATGGGAATGTGGCCATGAATGTAATTTGATATAACCCTTGCTCATTCATTATCTGACTCATATTTTCTACTTTGGTAAATTTCTGTTGTTTTTTCTCTTGCTTAGAAATTATCGCAAAAGATAAAAATAACTTTCTTTCAATTCGAATCTCATGTATTCCTTCAGTCAAGAGCTCCGGAAAGATTATTGTGCAATAAAATTAGCACGTTTCTATGATTTGCGTATGGCATAGAGATCTGATTTATATTCTAGTCCTCCCAGGTTTTACAAAACCTTTCGACAGCGTAAACCAAACTGTTGTCCTTTAAGTTTTTTTTTCTGACTTTCAGCTGTTTCAGGATTTTCTGGCAGATAAATGACAACAAGTCAAAAATCGAAAGTACCTACTCAATTTAGTTCTTTTTTCCAGTATTCCTTGGAGTTCCACAAGAATCGGGTCTCGGACCACTATTATTTAGCAACATGGAAAGAGATCTCTCGAAAGTAACGGAAGATGTCATAGACAGCGTGTCTCGATTAAAGTATGAAATATTTATACCACCGATAGGTTTTGAGGAAATGAACAAAAAATTGTATAGGTGGCGTTAGAGAAAACATCCCATTTCATCGGAGTTACAGGCGTTTGAAGTCTTTTTTCGGTTATTGAGTTACTTGGCAGCTTTTAGTCAATTAGCTAAGTGAGAGAGGGAAAGAGCGAGGGAGATAGAAAGAGAGAGAGTTAAGTTCCGTTCCGTTAAAAATTTTTATTTTTTCATTATTTTTAACAACCGCTAAATTCCTTATAATTTTTTTAATTCTTGTTTCAAATGATGCCAATTTGTCCGGCAAATTATCCTCTATGATGTACGAATCTTATATTATGTTTCGTGTTTCGCCGGTATTACGGTTGATGTCAACAAAATGTAAATCTGGTCTGTGAGGAATCATATATGGTTGAATATATTGAAACCTAACTATCTTATAAAAATTATCATTCACGTTAATGAAATCTTCTTTCCCAATTGCGGAATAAATAATTCAAACTGTTCTCAGGGTACAGTAAATAAAATATAGGTGGTGTGTTTTAATGAATTTAAAAATTAAGTACTGTGCTACTCGGAAAATGTATTATGGCATCTGTAGTATTTTATTTCCGAAGCTATACAGCACCTGTGTGCAAAACAGAGGAAAGTTTCCTCGAGCAAATCTAATTTTGGCACTCTTCCTACAAACTATGTATTTTTAGGATAGTGTTAAAACACCATTTTCTTTCAACTCCCCACCGCTTAAATAATTTCTACTCTCTTTTCGGGTGAATTCATGATATTTTCGAAAATAAATTTCTCAATTATTGACATTCTGGAATATGTGGCTCGTTGTGATTTCAATTTTTGTTTTGTTTTCTTATTTACAAAATTTATCAATTTTGGTATGTTTTTTCCAGTAGTAAGAGTACATCATTAGAAAATTTTTAATATCTTGCCTCCTTAGTTAAATAATAAATGCTCATTCAAATTTTTTTTTTATGAGAGTGCAAGAAAAAAAAACCACAAATGTAGAAGACGCAAATCAACCGACAATGCAAGATAAAATCGTCACCGAGCCCTATCATATAATAGTGATCTGATCCTGATTTTGTTCCATCGTCTTCCTCCCAATAGACGAATTATCTACTTCAGGGTTAGGTAAAGCCTTCAGCTGCAGAATTATAAAGATCAGGAAAAGAAAAAAAGTATCATGCTGCCCTTCTGATACCGAATTTTATCACTTAGGGTGACGAGATGACAGTGGCATTACACTTTTTAATACTCTTATGTAGGAAGGATTTCCTTCTCGTGACCGTTAATTCAATACTGACACCTATAAAATTGCTTACACAAATGTTTTTCCCGAGGTGCACCTTTTACAGACAAATGGTATGAAAAACAACAAGAATTTAAAAAAAGTTTCATTTAGCATATCGATGTTTTGTAGCCTCGTGCCTCGTCGTCATCCATCTGATAATTTACTGCTTTTTGGAGACTATAACATGCTTACTATTACTTGGAGTTACTCCTTGGATGACGATATATGCGGCCGAGCTTTTTAGCTGCTCCTCAACATGTCTCATCCTTGTGAATGTTTTTGGTAAGTCTTTTGACCTTGTACTTTCTTCTGATTCCTGTAGTACAATTATTAATTGATACTTCGATCCCTTTGCTCCTAAGTCTGCTTATAATTGGGGCATCATGTGGTTTTTTGCATTTTTATTGATTTTAGCAAGGCTTCCGATAGAATCATAGGGTTCTCATTCATGAGCTCTCTATTCTTGGATATCCTGCTACTTTTGTTAACTGGATTTGTTCTTAGCTATCAGGCCGTACGCAGCATGTTATATTTTGAGGTACGCTATCCAATTATATTGAGGATATTTCAGGTATCCTTTAGGGAAGTAATTTGAGATCATTACTGTTCATAATTTACATCTACGATATATTTATAACTATGTCTTACTCGATAATTCTTTCTTATGCTGAACAACGCCAACAATTTTCCTTATTATTTTTAGTGAGAATGGCTACATTCTTTTAAACTTTAACTTGGACGCCTTCCATTGAATGGTGTTCGATAAACTTTCTTCCTGTGAACATTAGTATGTGTACGATAACGTTGTTTTCTCACCGAAGAAATCCTCTGCAACTCAATTTTACTATTTTAACTGTTCGCCTTATCAAGACCCAAGACTTATGTACAATTTTCATTCGATAATTATCGAATTGATTATAATCGATATGATGTAGTTACAATAAAGGCTTTCATTAAGAGAACGGTCGAAGGAGTTTAATGACCCATATAACGGAGCTTTCATATTATACACCTATTATGGAATACACTAGCCCTGTCTGGTCTACTTTATTTGTGGTTCATTTTAACCGCATCGAGGCTGGTCAGCACAGATTTGTACAATTTGTACCCTGAATTGATTCTCAGCGACTGCCTCCGTATCTGGATGGATTTAAGTTTATTTATTTTCAAAATCAGACGCAACTACTCCAGAATTGGTTTTGCTTTTGATTGTTTACAAGGCGTAATTAATCTCCTCAATTGTTGGGGGCTTTGAATTTATCGGTCTCGGTTCTTTTTTATAGTGCACCAAGGCGATTTTATATTACAATCAATACAACACGTTACTGACCGATTCAGTGACATGCGTGACAGGGATTACAAGAAACCTTTCTATAAATTTTCACAAATTGAATTTAATCAAATTCAATTCAATATCAGCTCAATATAGTAATATACTTACAAAACTCCCACCCTTTTTAAAATTCTCATTAATTTTTCATCGCATTTATTGCATTTTCATCTTATCGAATTTATTTTCATAAGTAACAACAGCGATTCATAAAAATCATAAATAAATGAAAATGTCAGGGTATTTTTCATAAATGGAATGATATCAATTTTCTCATTAATTATAATCAAATTGTGGGTGTATTTCTTCCTTGCTTCATACAATCATAATTATACACCCACCTTACAAATACATATTTCACTAAAGGAATGAATGAGATGAGCACCGAATTCATTAGGAAGTACAGAGCGAAACTAAAAAATCCAAGAATATCAAGTTTCTGCCAACTCCACAATTCTTAAAGCCTCCCATCAGATATATCTACTCTCCAAGGATAATGATAGGACGGTATGCCTCTAATATTAATGTGTTATTTCATTTTCCTTAAGATTTTCAGCATAAATATTGGAGTTGATCGGAGGCTTATTGCATACCTACATATATCAATACCATCTACATGTATACACACATATACATAAAATGAAAGTCCGGGAAAATTTACGTCAATCCCATTGAAAAACTTTCATTATATGTTGGAGAGAATTTTGGGGAAAACTTTTAATCACATGAATTTCCGTAGTCAGATACATCTCATCCCTTAGGAGTTTGAAACACTTGTGTCAGAACTACTTATCACCTCAAAATATATTTGACTACCTGTCAACGTATGCCTGTATGAATACATATATGTATATATAAAAGTGTGAGTCTCTTCTCCTACTGTGCTATCTTTGCCGCCTGCTGAGAGTGTTATACGTAACGCTTGGGAATTGTTTATTTCGATGCTATCAGCCCAAATCTGCGAAATAGTTTCTTTTTTCACACGTAATTCTATGCAATAAAGTCAAAACTTTAGGTGGATCGATTTTCATTCAACCTTTTGTGTATTAATTTTCATATATGTAGGTATATAGAGGAAAATTTAAGATAAATAGACAAATACTTAAGATTAGGAACATGAAGGCAAAGATTAATATCTGTCGATTTATAAGACTGTCATAAGATTCATGTGAAATGCATGAAAAATTTTACGAGAAAGTTTTTTCCAGATAAACTTCACGCCGATATTGCACAGTAAATAAGGAAAATAAATCAGGGACGGGAAAATTGTTTATTTCAAATAGTGGAAAAAGTATAACAGTTAAAAATTATAAAAAAATAAATTAAGATAGCAATTTTGTGGGGTTTTGCACAAGCTTTCGACTGAGTTTAGAAAAAAAGAATGTTGCGTCTCATTTCATTGTGATGATATTTGACCTTGTAATTTTCGTTGAGTAGAAGAAACATAATATTCTGGGAGTGTTAACCTTCTTAAATAGCATTTTAATCTACCGTTATAGTTGGTGACCTTCTAGAGAACACAGTTGGAGCTCCTGGGTGAACTGCTCCATTGTATTGCCTCCTTTACTTCAGATGATAGACTAGAATTATTTCTACATTTTTTGCATCGCCTTTTCATAATAGTTTTTTAAGCAAATGTTTACTAAGATTTTGCCAAATTCCACACGCAAAATACAAACTGTCTGTTCATATGTCTACTATGATTCTACTAATTTTCATATGCAAAGTGATTAGTAAAAAGTGGAATTCAAGTCTTGGCATTAGCTGCCGAAACACAATTATTATAATCTAATGCTAGATAGTATCAAAAAGTGGCACGGAAGGAAGAGTGCCATTAGTGATATCTATGTATATCTCAGCAAATTTTAAAGCACTAGTAGAAATTTCTCGATGTAAGGATCACGAACCTACTTTAGCCTTGTCAAGCGGGTAAATTCAAATCGAGAACAAAAAATTTATTTAAAGAAACATTTATAACTCAAAAATAACTTTTATTTGTCACCCGCGAATATTATTAATATTATTTTGTTTCTCCGCTTCAATGTTTGCCTAACTTGCCCTACTCTTGTTACAGCTCTGCTTCACGAGAAAAATTGTTCGACTCTCGGATACTGTTTCCACAGAGAACCCCTGTTTTAGTTTTAATTTTAAGGGTGAATAAAATATAAATTTCTTGCTTTCTCTTCTTTATTAAATCTTGCAATTTTACTTATTAATTATGATTAGTGGTTCCGTATTTAGCATGGAATCTAATATTCATAGAAAACGTTGTATTGCTCTCCTTGTACTCGGTTCAATAGAAAATCAACCTAATATTTTCGGTTATTTGCCTCTTATAAATAAGTTATTTTTGATCCTTAGGGATTGGTTTTTCGTCATTTGTCCGGGACGGTTTGAAGACCCACACGGCTGGATAGGAATGTCTAAAAGTTAAAGGACATTTTCCAAAGTCACCCACAATATACATAAGTATACCTGAAGAATAAAAGCCATTTTAGGGTGAGATTTTTAAGTATTCTACTATCAAAGCAGAGTATAGTTATAACAATGAATCGAAATCAAAATGAAATATTTTTTTTTTAAACAGTTTTCTTAGAGAATTCTAGAGCATTTATTGTTGTTGTACAAAACTCATCCTCTGCTATCAAACAAATCCCCGTCGGTGTACCACAAGACTCACACTTATACACATAAACTTAGAGCAAGTTTACTGAGCCTTGGGGCACACCAACGGGGATTTGTTTGATAGCAGATGATGAGTTTTCTACAAGAATAATAAATGCTCTAGAATTCTCTACGAACACTGTTTAAAAAATATATTTCTTTTTGACGATGTCGATTTATTCTTATAACTATACTCTGCTTTGATAGTAGAATACCTAAAAATCTCACCATAAAATGGCTTTTATTTTTCAGGTATATAGTGGGTGACTTTGGAAAATGTCCTTTAATATTCACAGTCGACCTCCGAACCTTAAACAACTGCAATATTACCATCTCTTCAGACGACACGGTGCTGGCTCTATTCTTTATATACCCTGCGAGAAATATAATAATAAATAATTTACAAGTATCCTTAACCACAATCGCTCAGTACTTATAAAAATGGAAATTAAAAATTAACCCTAATAGTTGCAAGCTATATTCTTTATCCGCAAACGAGATTTCTGACGTATGTACCTCGGACCTAGAATGTGAAGTACATTGGAGTTACTCTTGACAAAGCTCTAGCGTTTGGTAATCATACGTCCCTAAGTATACGTTAAAAATAATTCATCAATTTTTACCTGTTGTCAAAGCATTCCTCACAGTGAAATTCAAATTAATTTACTGGAATTTCACTGAAATATTTTGGTATTTAATACTTATTGACTAGACCTAGAAATTACTTAATAGCACCTTTCAAAGGAAACTTTCGTCGGTATACATATATTTTTTGTCTTTTCGAAAACTTGGTAGCTGGAATATTGTACATTTTAGACTCTTCCATCATTTTAATAATGAATAAAAATATATTCATTAGGTATTATTTGACAAGAAAATTATGATTAAAATTTTTTTGATCAAAAGCTATAAAGTAATAGACTTCGAGCTGGCGACCAAAATACTTACGTCATTTCATAAATAAAATTTCCCATCTCATCATATTCTCTCAACATCGTTGATAACTTATTCGGTGGTCTGCTTGTCTACCAGTAGTGGAGAGTAGGGCTGTGCCCGATGGCCGCGAAGGCCTAAAAAATCGGTTAACTTACGTGATTTCATAAAGGCTCATTTTTGGTGTGGCAGTAGAGAATTATATTTCCTGGTCAATGGTAAAAATGGCAGACATAATGAATGGTGGAAAAGTGGCAGCAGATTGCAACAAACACGCGAAAAATTGGTATACCGAACGTCATAACACGTTAACTCGAGAACGCTTACACTTAGATGGCTGAAGATCTGCACTTGGGCTTTCGAAAATGGAGTCAATCGGGCGATTTTTTCGTAGCGTTGCCATCGTTTTTCACTATATATTATAGTGTTTTCACAGTAATGGTAAATACTAGGTCAAAAATAACAACAACAATTGATGCTGCCATACACATATTTCGTTTTTCACTATAAAATTGAATACTGCCTGAGAACGCGTCAACGCAAAGAGCTGAAATTTCGTGCGTGGTGTTTTCATAGCAATAGTAAATACAAATTCAAAAATAAACTAAATCGGAAAAAGCATTCTTGGTGCTGCTATACAAAGCTTTGGTTTTCCACTATATATTTAAACACTGCCTGAGAACGCGTCAACGTACAGCGCTGAAATCCTGCATTTTCATAAAAATTGCAAATACCAGTTTAAAAGTGGACCACCAAATCGGCATCCCTACTGAAGTGGCGGATACAACAGCTTCGATCGCCCCCCGCATAAAGTAAAAATTTATTCTCTAATCAAATAAAATCAGAAATATATATAAAAAAAAATCTTTTTAAAAAAGACTGCTTCTAAATTCATTCTAAAAAATAGAAAATAATTTCTTCCTTCACAAAAGTTCTAACAGTTTCACTTCATTTTATATTTTAATTATATATTGAATTTATATTAATATTTATTTGTGTATAAAATTTAAAAATTTCAAGGTACAAAAAGAAAGCAAAGTCTGAGCTATCTGATGTTTTCAAAAAATTTGTATATTTGTATTTAATGGAATATATCATCTGAAAGTCGTAAGTGCATATTTTATGATTTTAGTAAATCACCTTTTAAATTTTAAGCCTTCAAAAATAAAAACTGTATGATAGAAGTTCTTCGCTTTGCTTTGTTTCATTGATGTTCCAATTAAATGATAAAAAATTCATATTACTAGGTATTCTATAATAATTATCGTTAACTAATAGAAACCGGAAGGAAAATTGTATATGCCAAAATAAGTTTTGTTAAAATTAATTACTAGCACGTACAATTTTCTAAAGGAGATCCAATAAATAAATATTAATCTTATTTTATGGTATCAGATAACTCAATGCCTTCGAATAGGCTATAGAAATTCTTAATAGAATCATACTGCATATACTACTACTCTGCTTCAATCAATTATATAAACTTCTTCCAAAATTTAATAATTTACTTTAGTCTAAATAAAGCCAGAAAATATGTTTTATCCTGCTTAGACAAAAAAGGCGGCAAATCTTTTATGTTCTTTATTTTTTTTTTTGGGTGGCTGGAAGATAGTATTTTTGGAGTTCGAAGAAAACCTTTTTCTGGTCTCATTAATAAGTTCGCTTTAAAGATACGATCAATCTCCAGGCTGAAGTTTTGTATTTCAGCTTAAAGAGATCACCTGTTCCATAAAGTAAAATCGTGAGTTTTGAAAACGGAATTTACGTCTGAAATACGACACATCAAAGGAAAAAACAACACAGTTGCAGACTCTTTATCTCGTACATTTGCAAACGAAGCTCTGGACTGTTCGTCCATTAAATTTGATCTCCCCACACTAGAAAAGCATCAGAAGAACGATTCCGAAATACAGACTTTGCTGAATTCTGCACAACAAAAATCAAATTAGAGAGGAAATTCTTCCAACTTTTCAAGATCCAATCTGGTGTGAAATGTCAACAGAACATATTAGACCTGTCATTGCAGCCACTCTCAGAAAGTCTGTTTTCACGTCACTTCATTCACTCTCACATCCTGGGATTCCAGCATCTCGCAAACTAGTTTCCACGCGTTAGTTCTGGCCCAAAATGAATCTGAACATCAAGGCATGGGTGCAGGAATGCGTACAATGCCAACAATCTAAAGTCCACATACATACCAAAAGTTCGCATGGGGAATTTCCCATCCCCAGTGCAAGATTTGAACATCTCCACATGGACATCATTGGCCCTCTGGAACCGTCACACGTATTCACTCACATAATAAGGGTGGTAGACCGTTTCACAAGATGGCCAGAAGCCTATCCTCTAAAGGATACATTAACTTCCACTATCGCCGTGACATTTGTTAAGGAGTTTGTGTGTTGATTTGGCGTACCTTAGCGGATAACCACTGATCAAGGAAGTCAGTTCGAGTCTCAGCTCTTTCAGCAGCTGACTGAGCTCCTTGGCACCCACCGAATGCGAGCAACAGCCTACCATCTACAGGCTAATGGAATGTTAGAGCGCTTTCACCGCCAACTTAAAACGCTTTGAGATGCAGCAACCAAATTCTGGGTGGAGTGATGACTTACCCATAAAATACTCGCCATCGGAACTAGTCTATGTGCAGCCGCTAAAGCTTCCATACGAATTCTACTCTTCTGATCAGAATGAAACGGATATAGATCCGGACACCGTTATTTCTCAATTGATGAAGAGAATAAACTGCTTTAAGCCAGCTCAATCACGAAAATCGAATACATTCACGTACATCCCTAAACAATTATAGGACTGCGATCAAGTTATTGTACGTATTGAACAAATGAAAGGAGCTTTGATACCACCCTATGAAGGTCCTTTCGAAGTAATACAAAAACTAAGAAAAAGTTTCAACGTTAACATTAGAGGAAAAAATGCCAATATTACCATTGACCGTTTAAAGCCGGCCTTTATAGCAGAATCTAACAACGCTCTAAAAATATCAAAAAAAGTTAAATTTTGTTCTATTTAGATCCATATATTTTTGCGTCTTCGACTGGAAGGGGAGTACTGTAGTACGCTCAGTGCCCCACAAAGGCATTGCAATTCATTGAGTCATTATGTACGTACGCATTTTGTTATCATATGTCAGCATCTCATCGCGCCTGCTCTGACAAAAAAAACATCGATTATCGAAGTTCGTGCAAGGTATCATCAGACGCATTGAATTCGAGTCAGTCGTTACTCAACAGCAGCATTGGTAGTTGGGGGGCCCCGCGCGATTCCATTAGAGTACAGTTTGATTTGAACTTTTGTCAATTTTATGTTTTAGTTTTTAGTAGTGAAGTAAAGATTGATTAAAAGAGTTGAAATACGTCTAACAGTGAATAACAATGAAATTTGGAACACCTAATGTTAATCAAAATACTTAATTAAAATACTTTGCTTTGACTTTGCTTTCTTTGTGTACCATGACAATTTTAAAATTTAATATTTAATTAAATGGAAAACTCTAGATAGTTTTTTAAAAAGTAATTTATTATATTTATTATTTTTTTCTTTTTTAGTCATAAATTATTCTCAAAAAAGTTAAAATTATACCACTAAGGAATTTTCAGAACAAGCAAAATTTTTGTACTTTTTTGTGATCGGCTCACAAAAGCCGGGCATTTTGATAAAAAGTAGTATGTTGGGAAAATTATCGTAGCAGGGGTAATTAATCTTAGATTCAGTTTTCCTGCAAATATTTAATTTCATTTTATAATACATATATTAACCCTACCTAATTAGCATTCCCCGAAAATTTCTTTAATTATTTAATTTGCAAGAAATTGCTGTCCAGGAAATTACGGTGTTTGAACGAAATACAAGCGACCTTTATTTGAAAAACACCAGCAGTAAGACAAGCAAAAAGTGTATAATATCCATTTTATGTGAGACAAAATTTTACTATGCTTACGGGATCAAAAACTTCAATTATATAAATAAAAGAACTCCAGCGATATCTGAATGCTAATGAAATTGTCATGCTGAAACGAAAAGAGAAAGCTATACAGAGTGGTCCACAAATGAAGGCAAGTACGGTTATAGGGCGATAGGGGCATTCGCCCCCCCCCCTCCTAGAGCAAATGTCTGGATCCACCCTTGCCCTACTGCAACGCCAAGAAGAATTTGCCCGATTAATTTTTTTTAAATATTTCTTGTGAGAACGCCGTGTGAAAAATTTCAGCGCTGTATGACAATGCGTTCCCAGGTAGTATTCCGATATATAGTAAAAAAACAAAGTTTTGTATAGCACCACCAAGAATGGGTTTTCCGATTTAGTCTATTTTTGAGCATGTAGTTACTATTGCTATGAAAACACCATATACCAAATTTCAGCGTTGACGCGTTTGCAGGCAGTGTTTAAATATGTATTGAAAAAGATATTTTTGTATGGAAATCCTACAATGGAGTTGTCCGATTGCTCCCATTTTCGAATCCAAATTTACTTTTTTCTAAAAAAGACCGGGTGCAAGATTTCTGCACTCTAAGTGGAAGTGCTCTCGAGTTATCGTGGAATGACGTAAGTTATACACATTTTTTCGCGTCTTTGTTGGCGTCTGCCACCACTTTCCCACTATCGAATGTGTCTACCATTTTTACCATTGATAATGAAATATAATTCTCACCTGCTACACCAAAAATCAGCCTTTATGAAATCACGTAAGTAAACCGGTTTTTTTTAAGGCCCTCGAGGCCATCTCGTAGCACCCTCCACTGCTCGAAACCAGGCAGACTTCCCGATAAGTTATCAACAATGTTAAGTGAATATGATAAGATGGAAAATTTTGTTTATGACATGACGTAAGTATTTTGGTCGCCAGCTCTCCATCTATAAGTATCTGTAGAGATCCACCTGGATCAGATATTTTCCTTACGACATATTTATAATGAAATGATTGAATCAGAAACTAACCTATCATAAAAATGCTATAGCTATAATATAGCTATATCCACTCATCAACAGAAAATCTCAACTCTTCAAGGAAAAAAATACAGCTGATGATATAAAAACTAGTGATGAAATAAGTGTAAATGTGCTTTTGTACAATTGCTCAGTTGCATATGTATATAAAAAGATGTATACAAAACAATATAAGATCCTTAAAATGGACAATGGAAATTTCTCAAACAGCAGTTGCGCTAAATAACAGACGTAAAATATGTTTACAATATATCAAAACAAATTGGAATCCAATTTCAATTCTTTACATCTAACCAAATTTAATAGTAATTAATTAGTTGTGCGTCATTTCATAACAAATCGACAAAAAATTACATAAAGTGTGGCACGCCCATCACCACTTTTTTTGAAACTTTACATACTTAAAGGGTTTGTAAAAGGAAAAATACGAATGAAAAATTCTCCCTATGTAATGCGAATTTTTAAAATTTTGAAAAAATACTGTCCTGGTCTCTTTAAAAATTCATGCATATTTTATTATTGATGCTAAAATAGTGAGATATAACTCATTTACAAACTATGATTGGAAGGTATCTAAGAAAAATAGCGTTTTAAAAATATGTGCCAAAAAGGACATCAAGGCTAAGGATTTTATCCCTTATCGTTGAATATCCAGGATACCTTCAATTTTATTAATTTTTGTGCTATTTTTTACCTCATATTATCCACTAAAACAAATCAAATTTTCATCTTGGGATCTTAACGAGATCAGGGAGAAAAAATCATGAAAATTTCACCAATCAAATTCAATACAAATTTGTGGGCGTTCTCCTTACAGTTGAAATTGCATATTTCGGCAGTTAAAGAATAGCTATCATTCAACATTGATGAATGTGTTAGTAAAAGCTTTAAAATGTATTTGAAATTACATTTTATATTTTGCTTTTGTTCGAAATAATTCAAAACGTATATAGGTGTATATGCTGCTGTTTCTATCTCCCACATTTAAAAATCAATTTACGCCCTTATTAGGACGACTACCGTCGATATTTTTCGATATAAATTACTTTCTAAAATGATTGTCGGCCGTATTTATTTGTGTTATATTTAAAGCGTTAAACCTATCGAAAATTGTTCATATGCCATATTGACAAATCTAGTCATTGGTGAATTTTATGACTTCTTCTCTATATCCCAAACATTCCCCATTTCAAACACGTTTTTGAACACTACGCTGAACTTAAAAATTTAGCTGAGTTAAAGTCAGTTGTAATTATTTTGCCATTAATTAAAAAGAAAAAAAAATTCATTAAAAATCGCAATTTAATTCAATTTTATAACGCTAAAATAATGACAAGGAAGGTATATTCATTTAGTTAATGAATTATAATTCATTTTTATAGAATTTCAGTTTCAACAGTCATTGCCAAAATGATATAATATATCAACAGCTTAATTGGTTGATTGACAACTGTCACTTTGAATGTTTTCCATTTTCCTATCATTGAAAGTTTAAAAAGTCAAACTTTTGAAATTTTTTTCCCCAATACATAAATAAGGAAAATTCAGATCTAAAGTTTAAAGTCATGAATAACTTTTATATGACTAGTACATGACTTTTGTAGATTACATATATATTATGTGTATGTATAATGAATGATAAGTAAAATATTTGTTATTCTTAAACTTTAAATTTACTTTATGCAAAGTATATGAGGCAATGACTAAATTTGTACTATTAGTATTGAATATGTTAACACACAAAAATTTTCCTACTAGTACTACACAAATTTGCACAATAGAATGTTCTCGCAGTTCGTGTCTTTTAACTAATTTAATCACAAAATCAAAAAGTGTCTGTCTCGATGCTTATTGCTTACTACTTAGCTGGTACCGCTAATTTGTCAAGTTCGGAAATAAGTTTTTTTTCAATTTTCTTCTTGTATTTCTACGATTTCTAGAAGATTTCATAAAGATAATAGATGCTCCCTAATCAAGAAACAAATGTTCTCTAGCAATGATATATCATTCACCCGTTTAACAAAATTTTGAACTCCGGATTTAAACTCAAACCACATAGGACTTATTAGCTGTTGTTTTTAAAGTGAACTGGTTAATTGGAAATTCAAAATTAATTTGGTCCTGTAATACGTTTGTAGGTAGCCATGACATTCCATGTGGGGCAGCAACTTATCACCATAATTTCAATTTTCACAAAATAAACCTAAATAATATTTGGTTCAAATTTTGAAGTTTTATTTTACAAAAGCATGACAATTTTTATCCATTTATAAAACCTTGTACATTTTGTAATGGTTTTTAATATCCACATTAACTGGTAATCTTCTATGATCCGGATAAAAAAAAAGAACGCGACTGACTATATATGTTTTCCTTCAAGCAAAAATTGTTCCCTTTTATTCATACCCTTTTAAAGTAAAATTTCATTATTTGAAGGATACTTTTTCGGGTCTAGTGCTGAATATGATTCTAGCCATCCAGGAACACCATTGCTTTTTCTGTAATTTAATTGTAACAAAAAAAAATGGGAAGTCTGAAAAATTTGTCAGATAAAGATACAAATTTACGCATTTATTTACCAATTTTTTTTGTAACAGTAGATACCTGGGATGAAAATAGAAAAGCATGTAAAATTCTTATCATACCTTAGATGAATGTCAAATATAATTTCGTATGGTCACCTTTCAGGTAACAGTTTGATTGTTCAAGTGGTTTTGCATATATATTTCAAGAATGGTTCGTCGGACATTAAAAATGATTATGACCGATTTTATCGGATTTCATATCTTTAACAAATGTTCAGTACAATGAAAACGTCTAGAATTGATCATTTTCATATTATACGTAAAAATCATAAATTCTTATATGGCAACACCAAGAAGGGGTTGCGTCATTTATAAGTACCCTGTAGATTTTATCTAGTGTATAAAAGCCCAATAACCAACATTTTAAACATAATTTAACTAAGTTTATTGAAGGAAGTCGCTGATATCATAATGGTGTGAGTACTCACAAACTGTAAAGAAAATTTCAGGTTGCACAAACAACTATTTGTCAGAATTGAAAAAAAAAATAATAATAAAAAGCCACAAGAGGAATATCACACTGAGGTACACCGATATCAGTTACCAAAAAAGCCCGAGAAGTGCCGATTTTTTGCAAGAAAAAAAATTAGGCGAGCGATATAAAATAATTTACATTTACGAATAGTTGTGATACCACAAATAAAGAATATCTTACCAGCGATAAAAGTGCAAATCCTGATAACATAAAATTCATAAATAAATCAAAATTTAAACTAAAAAGCTTCACGTGATGCGCGAAATATTTCAATTTTTTTTGATTATATTAAGGTTGATTTTATTCTTAATACAGACACCTGAATTACAAAATGTTTTTCAGAATGGTTGATTTTGTAAAAAGAAACCATGAAAATGACAAAATTATCTTTTTCCCCGAATCTTGGATCTGGCAATTATATAAAAAAAAAAAACACATTTATTCGTGCTAAAATTTGTAGTTTATTGTCTCTTAATTAGTATATGATGTAAATAGTTGGGAGGCAACATCAGCCAAGCAGTTATAAAATTAGAGTATGTACCTGGCAGCTGTTGAAAGTGAAAGTTGGAAAATTGAAGAAAATAGATACTTAAATACTTATTATATTATATATTGTATTTTCTTCATAAAAAGAAAATTTGAATTTTTCATAACCATTTTTTTATTTTCTATGTTTTGAATTATTTATATCTTACTACTATTGACTCATACCGCATTACCAAATGTTTATCAGTTCTAATTTCAGTAGTCTTGTCTATAATAATACTCAATTTAGTCTTATAAAGCGTGAATTTATTTATTCAATGCAAAGGTTACTTTTATTAGGATAATAGAGAAATATATTTTCTCTCATATGACACATTTTTGATTACACCTTTAATATCGAATCTGTACCTAATACATGGTAAGGGATCGAATTGGGGTAAAAAAAAAGTAAACTACAAAAGTCGGTAGCAATTATGTTCTTCGATCTTGTTTGCTTGGTTTGATACTCCTAATGCTTTTAAACAGGAATATATATATACATATATATTTATACTTTTTCAAAAAGTTCGTTTTTGTAAGTAAGAAAATTGTATAAAAAATAATGGCTCTGATTGCCAAAGTTGTTACAGATTAATAAAAACTTATCACACATTTTTACAGTTTGCTTATTTTGAAAGAGATATGTTTTAAATTAAATTCAATAATTTAAAAAATTTACATTTTCGCATTTCCTCTTATGATTATAAGAACTTTCCGAAAATAATCCGCAAAAACTCTCATCATTTTTCCACTATATCGCCCCTGGTAGCGATGTTTGAAATCCATTATATCCTAATTAAAATATTCATCTTTCTTCGGAATATGCTCTTGTCTTGTCTTGTCATATGCACCTTTAGAGACAATCTGTAACCCAGGATTTCGAAATTCCTGATTATATCGAGAATAAGCTTTTTGAAGTTTTCTAATCCACTTTAAAACTGTTGCAATCCTTCTAACCTTCTACTCCTTGTTATTATGTAGCCGGTAAAATTCTTCGTTATTTACATATGTTGGTTTTTTAATTTGGGGTCGGACAACGATTTGCCTTCTTTGATTTTGGCCTCTGAGAATATTGCGAAAATTCCTTGAGAAAATTAAGGCTTGTAAATTAAGCTTCATTTTATGTGTATTGGAGCAGCACTTTTTGTGGATTAGTCAGTCACTAAACATTTTTTTAGTACTTGATTTGATCTTTTGATCGTAAAAATGTGAAAAATAGGAATTTTCGATAAATGAATCTCGTGATAATGAGAATAAACATGAGGCAGAGTAATTGATATTTCTCCTGCTTAGTGACGCTATTGTGAGAAAAGCAGTCTATAGAGGTACACCGCACCTGTGTTACTGGTAATGGATGGAATCCTAATCAAGTTAGAGAGAGAGGGCTTTAAGCATCCTGGTAACTGGCAAATTTCTCTCTACTATTAGTGAAAAGCTCGAGTATGCGTCGCTGGATAACTGGGCGAATAATAGTGGATTGAGGGTAAAACCCTCGAAGACTTAGCTGGTCCTTTTTACAGGAAGGAGGCGGGTGCAAAGTTTCATACTTCCAATGGTGGGTGGAGAGGATCTTTCTCTCTCCAGTGAAGCAAAGTATCTGGGAATCATACTCGATTCCCAGCTGAAATGAAAGAATAACTTGGAAGAACGTATTAAGAAGGCCAGTGTGGCCTTTTACATGCGCAAGATAATCTTTTGTGGTAACTGGGGACTAAAACCCAGGGTGGTACAGTGGATGTACGTATCCATAGTTCGGCCGATCCTCTGCTATGGCTTCACGGACTGGTGGACGGCACTGACGAGGAAATGTAACCGGGATGTTCTGTCAAAAATCGAGAGGGTCGCTTGCTTGGAAATAACGGGGTGTCTGCGCACCCCGCCTACAACAGAACTGGAGGTCATGATGGATGTACTGCCGCTAGATCTCAACTGCAGGAGTGTAGCTGCAATTAGCGCTGTCAGGCTTAGAGCTGGGGGTTGGTGGACGGAAGGAGCATTCCAATATAGTCCGGAAGATAGACTGCAGGGATTGCAGGAAAGAAACTGACTATCAAATACCCTTCCCAACTTTCGATCGGGGTGTCAATATATTGATGCCCACCAGGAGTGACTGGGATGGGAAGGAGATGGTGGTAGCGTCCTATATTTTCATTCTTTTTATGGATTCAAGACGAGTTCGGGCACAGGGGCTGGAGTGTACTCCAGAGACTGTCAATGGCACGAGCCTTATTGACTGCACGACAAATCTAGTACTTTTCAGGCTGAGCTTGTAGCGATTTACCAGACGTAAATATTGGCATCTATGTGTAGACAGTCCACACCGTACATCTGCATATACACGGAAAACCAAGCAGCCATTAAGGCGCTTGATACTTTGCTGGTTAATCCTAAATTGGTGCAGTTATGCAAGACTGATTTAGAGCAGCTGACTATGGCACAAGGTGACCTTATGCTGTCCACACGGATATTCCAGGCAACGAGATGACGGATGAGTTTGCCAAAAAGGTCTCTGAAATGGATACCTCCGCAGCAATGGCTCATGTTAACATCCCAATCGGAGCTTTAAAAGAGGAGATCATTGCCTATCGAAAGGCAAATCTACAGTAGATCAACAGGGAAGCCTGCCGTAATTCGAGGCGATTATAGCCTGCATATTACAGGAATAGCGCAAAAGACCTGCTTAGTGGCAGCAGATCATATACCAAGAATCTAGTAGGAGTCATTACGGGTTACTGGGCATTGGAGACCATACTAGAAGGCTGAGTATAGCGGCGAGCGATTTCTGCAGGAGCTATAACGACTCGGAGGAAATCGAATCTGTCCAGCACGTACTCTGCGAGTGCCCTGCTCTGACGAATAAAAGAGGTAGGCTACTGGGTAGTTACTTCTTTTCAAGTCTGGGGAGCTGCAAAATAAAGATGCATCCTGCGTTTCCTAAGGGAATCAGGATGGATATAGGGCAATTTTTAGGTTATCCCATGAGGACACGGGGCACAACAATGGACCCACTGGTTGTCTAAGCAGGCTAGGTACTTATAGCGGCACCACTCTTACCTAGCCTAACCTAACCTAACCTAATTGATATTTCTCGACATTATTAAAGGAGTGATTCAAAAATCAAAATATAGTGATTTGAATCGTGGAGAAACGCAACATATTATTTTGTTGACTTGTGTTTTTTTTTGGCAATATACGGTCCTAAAATTGTCTTCGTTTTCATTATACTTTATAAATAAATTATATTATCGAACATAAGAATTTTATTGCACATTTTACAAAAATGCATTTTCCATTAAAATTAATCAAGACAAGTCTTTTTTTAAAATCGTCTTAAATAGCGTGCAATAGCAGAAAAATAATATAAAATGCGTGCTTGAATTTCAAGTGAGCCGTACATTAATAAATGATTCATACGTACACAATGAAGATGCTTTTATATCTCTCTCTTCAAGATTATTATGTGACTAGCTGGCTGTGTACTGATATAATTAGTCTACTGACTCTAATTAGGTCGAGCATAAAAAATTCACTGCTTCAAATCAAATCATTAAGGAAAAAATCCTTAAGACAATGAAATATGTAAGCAAACTTCTTAAGTATTATTTATTCAATTCGTTGCTGTTGGGGAAAACCTTCCCCCCGAGAAATTTCATATTTTCCTAATAGAGACTAAAGATGAAAATTGATTCTTGTTTTCTTTTATTACTACCTGAAATCTTGCTATTAAATTATGGCGTCCCAAAGCTAACCTCGGCTATATCATCAGACAACCCAAGGAAGTAAATATACCTCTGAGAATAACTGGGTATTACACAAATATAAGCAGTGAGTGGGGCGTTTAATCTTACTCTGAATGATTTATGAATATCTTGCAGAATATTTTTGGGTAGTTCCAGTATCCTACGTATTCTATAAGCTCGTGTAAACCATTTTGACTTGGAATCGAAATGGTGACGTGCTTCTTGTATATGTAAATATCTAGCTTGGGCCTTGCTTGCTGTATGCAATAAAAATGAGTCGCCTGAGTGCTCTTCCAATTACGATAGTGCTTACTTATGTAAGCAACTCAAATCAACTCCGGTCCGAGGTGAAACGCTATAAATTTAAGATGAGATTTAATTACGACTTTTCCATATTACGAAAATTTGGCCACACACTGATGTTTGATGCCCCCACACCCCCTGTTATTTTAAAGAGTAGTTACAAGCAGGAGATCTCCTTTTGCATTATTAATTGGATAGCAGTTTTGGATAGGTTACATATTCCTTTTTTCCTTTTTTTCAAAATGATTTCTTTACAGTGGCGTAGATAAGGTCTCGAAGACCCCGCCACTCGGGGTGGCCCCAAACTGGTAACTAAAATTTTCAAAGAAATCCAGCAATTTACCAGAAATAATATAACATATAAGGATATCGCTTGAAAATGCTGGAGATGTATCAGAAAACTGCTTCCTGGGATTTGTTAGGAGAGGCCGTAGGACCCCTTCTCCGTAATTAACAACGCCACTGCACACATCGCTGTTTATTTATACTATCTCTGAGGCTTTGGTTTTGTTTTTAAAATATCCTGAAATAAGAAAGTAAAACTTTGCTTGGATTGTTTACGTTGAATGGTTTTCGTGGGTGTATAGTATGTATGTAGTACCTATATGTGAATGAAGTGGGTATAGTGGGTTTGTATTTTTTTTCAGCTGTGTAGATCGAATAGATTTTTTAGAATTTCAGAGCACTCTGGAAGAAAAGATACAAGTCTCGAGTGCTTTGAGCGTTCTGTTCGTTTTTGTTTAAAAACACCTGTGATTTCTATAATGCCAATTCATAATACAAGATTCTTTATAAAAATAAATAAATTATAATAATGAAGTTATAAAATTAAATAAGGAATGAAAGAAAAGAACGAACAATACGATTTTTTGCGCTCTATTGGTATTACTGACGTATTGCTCTAAATGCTTCGAGGTTTACTTACAATTTATTAGAGTACTTTGAGCAATAATATAGATATACCTACGTTCAGAGCGCTCAGAGTGAATGAAGTCAGGAAAAATTTGTGTTCAGAGCGCTCGGAGTGCTCTGCGCATAATGAATGTATGCTCCAATTTCAATATAAAATTAACGATGTCCTGACCTGGTGTAGAAAAGCCCACAATTTTTTCTAAGAAACTTACTGGAAATTTTTTCTTTAGAGTTTTTATGCATAATATTGGGGACCGATACAAAATCTGAAAATAACTCCATTCGGCCAATAAATAAATAAAAATTCTGCCGAAAGATTTTCTGTAAATTTTCTAAAAAAAATGAATGCCTTGAGGTTTTCAAAAACTCAAAAAATCAAAATTTTTTTTCTAGATTATTCATTCTTTCAAGAATATTTTAACCGTTTAACCATTTCAAAATATCTCCGGAGTTATAGCAATTAGAAATGAGCGCGGCAGGGAGCAGTTGCTTTCTCTTTTGGGGTTTTTACCGAAAGTACACTTTTCAAACTGGTGTACAAGATATCTCAATATCTTTAAAAAACTTTAAAAAAAGGAGAAATTAAAAACTTGTAAACTTGCTGACATGATCTAAACTTGCTCAACTCGAAAAAATTAAGAGAGCGATCCATCCAAATGCTCAACCTTAGGCGGTTTGCACATCGAAAAACGAAAACGAAAACACTAAACTGAAAAACACAAATATTGTCTTAAACTAACAGAAATTTGCCGCAATACATGTAATAAAATATTGGATATTTATTTTAATTACAGTTTCAATAAACAAAATATCCATATTTAAAGCTTTATTTCAATTAAAACACATTTTTATGTTTATTTGTACGAGAAACAAATTTTCGTTCAGAACTGTCAAGTATATTTTCGTTCCACACACGAACGAATATTCTTTTCGTTCCTACGTAACCTCATCTCCGTTTATTTATATTAGATACAAACCCAACCAAACTTTTATTCGTTCGTTTTTGATATGTAAGCATAAACGAATTTTCGGTGTGGAACCGTTAATTCGTTCGTTTTCGTTTTTCGATGTGTAAGCGGCCTCTTTTGTGTGGAACCCGCAATCATTAACCATTAACAACTATCTTTTATCATCAAAAATTAATTTCATCAAATAAAAATTAAAATTCCAAATTGTGCTATAACATGGTGCAATTAAATTCTTGTCGTTCATGTTGAGAGGATTCGATGTGGAACGTAATTATTAACTATCTCGCTTCCACTCGCTTTCTCTTTTCTTCTCATTAGTTATATGAGAAATCAAAAATTATTAAATATCTTTTAATGAAGATATTTTTGCACTTTTTTACCGTCGTCGCCATCGGATTCTTCGTTAAAAAATACCCCGAATTCGTGTGTTCGCAGTTTATTAATTCTGACAGTTCCGCGATGTTTATAAGTTCGTTTCGCGAGTTTTTCCGTGTGTTTTTTAGTGAAAGGTGCACTGATTACATAAAGGTAAGCTTGTAGATTGTGTTGTGTGCATTAATTAGTGTTTGTGTGTGTTTATCTGATAAGAAAATTGGTTTGTTTACCAAATTTGTAATCTTAACCTGTCTTCAGGTGAGACTTTCATTTGTTGTTTATCGCGGAAAATCTTAACGGAAAGTTGATTTTATGACAAAATCCATTTAATAACTCATGAACTACAGTTTTATTGAGTTATTACGCTTTAAAATCCTTTAAAGCTCGATTTTTGAGTAACTTGTTTTCCCTTAAGACAACTGTCAAAGGTGAAAAATTATGTGTAATTTTCCTTTAAATTGTCCCCGGGAAAGTGTTTTTTCATGATTAGTGTATTCCATGATCCTATTTCAATAGTTGCTTAAAATTTCAATTGATGGAAATTGAAATTAGCTAATTATTACATATTTTCTAAATCCCATAGTGTTATGTTGTATTTGCATGTGTTAATGTTTAACTTTTGCATGGGAAAAATAGGAAACTTGTATTTTATACAAATTTGTTAGTGTTTATTAATCTGTTGGTAATTCATTGTTTAATTTAATTGTTTAATTCAAAATTCCTTTTCATTTCAGCTGTTTTTTATATATATGCAGGTACGTGGAATGTATGCCAGTCGACTTCCATGGCTTTGACTTTAAGTTAAGTACTTTAAATTTGTGTGAATTTTTCTAATTCTAATTTCTTTCTTTTCAGCTTTTTTCATCGCTGAACACTTATCATCAGTTGGGAGTTGATCCAGCTATATAGCATTACAACTGATATTGAGTAAGTTACATGAGTCCACTTCCAAATGGTTTTTGACCTCCTTATACGAAAGATCCTGGCGCGTACTTGGCTTGGATGGCTTGGATGTGATGAAGAATCCACTATTATCTTTCGGTAACTCGAAGTCGCTATATAAACTTATTTCTGTATGGGATTGCTATCTACTAAGTGAAATACTTTTTCATATTCAATAAAAGCCTCGTGTTCATATCTGGATTTGACTAAGCAGGAGCGTCCTTATCAAAATTCAGGTTTAACTTCCCCTTCATATTTACAATTTTATGAGGTTATTTTCGATAAAAGAATGACGATAGCGACCTTTGTTGATATAGAGAGCCCTTTTCATAGCATATTCTTCGATGTTGGTGTTGGTAGATACTCAATGTTCAGATTATGAAAATTTCTTTTGAGCATCCTTGTTGGAGCGAGTGGCCGAAGGGGCTAGGATCACAGATAGATCTATCGAGTTAACCTGACCTGTTTAGATAGAGAGCTTTCAAATATGCCAAATCTGGTATTTTGTTGCCAGAAAATATTTCGCATGTCATCAGTTTGCTAGACAACGCACGGTTACAGCTATAGGCGATCCATGTTTAATATATGTGTTATCTTGGAGGCCCATACTCAATCTGTATACTATACGGGAGCATCGGCGGGCAAATCACGATAATTTTGTAGACCAACCAAATTCTTCACCAGTACGAGGAATGTCGAGCACATGATAAAGTCAAATTCCATTGCGGAAATATCCATGGGAAAATGTATTCGATTATGAATATTTATATTGGTAATGCATTTATCCAAACATTCAAGTTTCTGTACAAATTAGACGTTGTTGACAGGAGGCTAGAAAGAAATTTTCAAAGTGCGGAAATCTACTACGCTCAAAATAAAATACAGAAACCTATCATAAAAAGGTTGCAAACCCATTTTTCTCATTTAATAAGCAGAGAGTGTACAGTGAAGTGGACACTGGCCCGAATATACCTTAAATTGTTATGTAGAATTGAAAACAAAATTTGGCACTGCTGCATGGAAGAAAATTTTGATGCCGTTTAAGACTAAAATGTTTTGTGTATGACGTACAAAACAATTACAAGAAACTTAACATCAGGCATGTAACATCCTAAACTATGATTAAATGAGTTGGAAATCATTCAGATTTTTTAGAAGGATAATCTGCGGCAAATAATTGGACCCGTTAGAATTGAAAGACAAAAATGATTGCATACAGTATCCAAAGAGATAGGCAAATTAATTCATCTAGGACCAGATGATGTGTTGAAGAAAATTCGTAAATTTATCTTAGTAGCTCGCACATAGTTGCGAGGATCCGGTCTTGTTGTTAAACAATATTGCGGAAGGCCAATAATTTCTGATCACTACGGAGAAGGTAATTAAGTAAATGCAAAATGTGCAAAAAAGTACATGACAATATTTTAATAATAGTTTTTGAAATTACCCAAAATTTTCATTCCCAATAAATCTCATTCTCAGTAGATCCTTAAAATTACTTTTGGTCTAAATTCACTTAAGAAAATTTAATCAATAACTGAATCTTCACTTTTAAAATCGTGAAAGCCGTTTATTCTCTCTAGACCGTGAATAACCTCCTACTCCGTCATCCAATTGTTTCATAAAACGTTTCAAGAGTGGGTGGCACTTAAATGACTCAGAGAAGTTCTTTTTGACATTTTAAACGAACTAAGGGGAGACACACACAGGAAACTTTTTATCTTGATGCCTGATCTAATTGAAGGCTGAGTACGGAACCATGTTCCTTAGAGAGATACTATTTAGTGTAGGCCTATATCAATTTTCTTCTGCTGATACATATTCTTCCCAGCCCCACGTTATAATGCTGGTTGAATGTGTGTTGACCTGGACACAATGTTCCGAGATGTTCAAAGATAATATCGAAATTAGAGGAGATCATTCATTAATGACAAAGTAAGAAAAAAAAATGAAAGCATTAATGGGCTTGTGATTATGACGTACAATATCAATTGGTAAAAATGAAATAACTTTCTGACGTGAAATTTTGTGGCGAATATAACACGTCTCTTGACAGCCAAAATTTCCTCCATGTGTAGTGGTTTCGATTTAACCCGTTTGTATTTGATTTGATTTTTCTTTTTTGTTGGCAATTCAAAAGGGTGATAATTTCCACGAGCAACAACATCATCGCAGCAAAGGGAATCATCCAGCATCTGATCTTTTCTTCAAGCAGGCATCAAAACTCTGTGCAAAAGAATGTAAAGAGAACTAGAAAATCGACCTGAGGGTGTGTTTTGAAACAATGTGAAATGAGTGTATAAGAGGCAAAAGCTAAACGATACCATCCATTTTAATGTGGGGAGCTTTTGTCCCCAACCATTTAAGGTTTATGCCAGACATTTGAGTTTTTGAAACAGCTCCAAGTTTTTGCATTTAGTTGGTGGGATTTTACCCTCTTTAGCTGTTGCAAGATAAATGAAGAAGAAAATTTTATGTGAGTTTATATCATCCTTCTCTAGTTTAAGGGTGTGCAGTTGTAAGGTGAGTATGCCTTCAGGTGACATGCATTACATGCATTACAAAGAAAGTAATTGACGGTGAAATTTAAGACAATGAAATGGCTAATGAGGGTGATGCACCAAGATATTGTTGTGACCTAGATGATTAGAGGTGTTGGAAAAGTAGGTATATTGAATTACGACAAGAGCTCTTAAGTGCATGAAGAAATCTAAGTCGCGTAAAAAGCACATTATGGTAAAAATTTTGTATGGAAAATGTTTTACGTGACGAGTGCAAACATACACAGCAATTCTCATGTTTAATACATTTACGTGAAATTCTGTAAAATATTTTCCTGCAAAGGTATACGGTAGATGATGTTCACGTGGTTTACATACCCTTGAAAATTATACAATACATATGTGAGGATATTGTGAGCTGTTCTGTAGTTTTGTGTAATTTAGTGATTCCAAATAAATTCGATTAATTCACTGTAATTATGGAAAAGTGGTACAAAGAAAATAAAACATTGGATACTAAGTCCAAACTATTATTCGAAGGAGAATCATATTAGAGAATTTTTGAAGAGGTTTTATATGCAGTGAGGTTTAGAAGTCTAGAATCATTTGAGGTAGGTTTCTACAGCCTTACAAATAAGAAATAAAATAAAATTTAAGAAAAACTCACCGCTTAAATATTCTATGGAAAAATCTCGAACAAAATTAAAAAGAAAAAGAAAATATAAATAAAAATGGAATTTCATGCAGCCTTATTACAAGTAAAATTAGGAACTTGAAAACGTCCTACATTGCAGCAGTATCGTGGATAGGAGAGACACGTATTGGAATTTTTTTACTGAATGGAGGAAAACAGTATAAATTGTATATTTCAAAAGAAAAGTCTCAATCATATAATTAGAATGTTAAAGAAATTAATTATATAAATAATAAGAATACAAACTTGTCCATTTTTGGTATTAATAAAATTAATCCAGCAATCATTTGAGTGGAAGACCTGCATTCATCGACCGCAGACATTTAGGGTTATATTCAGAAATATTGATACTGTTGAAAACATTAAAACACAAATTGAAATCTTTCAATAAAAACCAACACTGTGCTCAACTTTACGACTTTGAAATATTATAGCCCAAATGCAAATGATTTGACTATCTATATAAATCACTTGGAAAAACACAAAGAATTGGAAAAAATACAGGTAGAGCTAGATTGAGATAGTTTTAATGTTGTGATGGATATGAAAAGCAATGACTTTGAATTAAAGAAAAAAAAAGTTAGATTAACAACTGAAAATCAAGAAATTGAAAATTAAATGAGAAAATGATGGAAATGTTCTACTAAGAAATAATTAAATATAGAGTCAAAAATCTACTTTCAATTTTGAATAAATATTAAGTGGAATGTGAGCAATTGCTCAATTAAATATTGCTAGAAAAATATGCTTCTGGATCATCGGAAGGTTTTTCAGCAAGCTTAATTTCGGTGTCATAAATATATTCTAAACAATGTGGTAGTTCGTGGAAAGTTTTTGACATTAGCCAGAAACATTTTTCAGTAGTTACAGGTCAAAGCAGAAATTTTGTTTTTTTTTTTTTAATCCTATCAGCGATTTCTTTAAGAGTCCTGTCGATGTATTCATATAAAAAAAATGATAATTAGTGTTCCGTAACTCAAACGGATAAAACGGAACCCTTATAAGGTCACTCTTACGTTGGAAATGTATAGCTTCGAAAAGTACACTAAGCTTTAGAGAGTCGGGCCGCTGGATAACAGCAGTTCTTTGATACAGAAGAGTACTGAAGATCTGTCCTGGGAATTGTATACGAGAAGCTACGGATTATATTGTCTTGAGACTAGACTTTGAGGAAGCGTTCTCAACTACCCATTAATAGTAAAGAGGCGTGGGATGATAATCATGTGGCAAATGATAATGATATATGTGTCTTTACGGACGGTTCGAGAATGAATGTGGGAGTGGGGGCCGGAGTGTACTCATCATTCCCTCAAATAAAGGAATTCTACCATCTACTGGACTACTGTATTGAGTTCCAAGCTGTCTACTTACAAAGCAGCAAGACTTGTTGTTATAAATTATGAGGTACCTAGCGATCAAGCTATCAGGATTAATATTGACAGCCAAGCTGCACTCAAAGATCTGGACTCGTACATCATTAGATCAAGTCTAATGCAACGGTGTCGCTGTGACCCGAGATTTGTCCTGGGAAGACTGAACTTTTGCTGAAAAGGAATCGGAATGACGTGCGTAATTTCATCGCATGTATAACGGGACACTTGCTCTTTAGCAAACATGCAGAGTGCATGCTCCATTCAATGACTTCTGCAGAAGTTATATGGACAAAGAGGAGGCTGAGATTTCAGAGGCTGCTGTGCGAATATCCTAGCCTTGCTAAGCATAGAAGGATTAGCTACTTTTTCTGCGAACTGGAGATATTAGCGGACAAAGAGTTAGGAGATCCGGTAAGCTTCAATACCAAAATAGCCCTTAGTAGTCCAATAAATCTGAACACTTGATCTCCAGTGCAATCAGATTGGAATAGGAGAAAGAGTCAAAGCCAAGCGATCTGGCTAGTCATTTAAGTATCTTAAAACAAATATGCTTCAAGCAAATGACGACAATATCTGATATAATCACATCCAAGGTGCATTTTTGTAAGACCATTCGACGAGGTTGTGGAAGACTGAAAACAATGGCATAGAAGAATGAGGTAATACCTGCATTATGAGAGCCATAATTGGCTCAACCAATTATATATTCTCGGAAAGTCAAGCCGCTCTCATGGCCCTAATATCCTTCACTATTAAATCAAGGATAGTCTGGGAGTGTCTGCAAACCCTTAAAAAATTATCAAATAGAAACAAAGTTATCATTATGTGGGTGTCTGGACATGAGGGCCATAAAGGCAATGAAATTGCTGATGGCCTAACCAAAACAGGTGGAGAAACTCCCTTTGTTGTCGGATCAGAGTTATTTTGTAGCACTTCTAGCACTCCTACTTCTTAGGAGAATAGAATTCAAAGTGATCCTCAGGTAATTGAGTTATCACCTATACAAGATGGGCTTGGCCGACACTTTATCCTGCCACTTCTATTAGGATGCTCACGAAACCTCGGAGCACTTTTTCTGCAACTGTGAAGCATTGACCTTTCCTTCACCAAGCTACGTATTGAATCTAATTCCCAGAATGGTACTAGACTTCATTACGGGCTAAACCTGGGAGGTGAGTAAATCGAACGGGGAATCACAGTAGATCATTCCAGTAGCAGCGAATGCGAGGCCAACGGCTGCACACCACTCCAGAAATCTAAGCTAATCTAAGCTCAATAAAATATCGAAATAATTTATATCAAGTTGAGTCAACTATCTTTAACAGAAAAAGAATGTAGAATTCCTCCAGTATATACATATACAAAGAGAGTTGCTAGGACTGGTACATTCATGGTGAACCAGAAGAAAGTATTGTTTTAGTCAGCAAAATACAGGTTGAATAACTTTAGAATTTATCTTGAATATTTTAATTAAATTAAATCTTCTTCATTTATTTTTTCAGTTATATTGTCACTAAATCGAAACACACTAATTTTTTATTCATTTTCTTATTGATATTTTTATTTGTTTGTTAAGTTCGTTTTAAATAAAGTTTGTTTTCCATTGCTAAAAGAAAAAAAATACAAGAAAAGCTACATAGTAAAAAATAATTCCCTAAAGTGAGTGGCAATAATTTGTGCCACACAGGTTAGGCATTTGTCGATACGATTAGGGAAAGCTCCACCTTGGAAAGCTCCGATTAAGTTTTTTCCCTAAAATGTAGGGAATTTTGGTTTTTTCCCCCAAAATTTTGGGAATATTCCCTAAAATGTTGGGAATTTTCATTTTTTTTTTATGTTTTTCCTATATTTTAGGGGGTATTGTTTTGTTCCCCCCCCCCCCTAAAATATAGGGACTATTCCCTAAAATTTAGAGAATATTCCCTAAAATGTAGGGAATAGGTGATGTCATCGCACCATAGGTGAAGGTGATAGAAGACCACCCCTTTTAAAAAACATAACAATGAGCTGAACAGCTCATTTGTAATGGTCCATACTACTAAGTAGTATGGAGTTATATTGGTGCATTGGGCACGCTTAAACAAAATATTGAAAAGCAATATATGACTTTTTTTCAAAAACAATGTGTGAATTATACAAACGAAAATATGTTTCCATTAAAAATCAGCATAATACCTAATTTATTGAATGTTCTCTTCCACATATCCAAAATAGCTAATATTTCGGGAATTTTACGTACTTTATAGGTTTTCTAGTGCCAAATACCTAAATTGAATGTTCCATTGATTTGGGGAAATTAAACTGATTTTCCCTTTCTATCAGAGAAAATTACATTTACTTTTAGGGAAAAACGTGTCTTAAATTTAGGGAATAGTCCTAATATTTTTACACTGTACGTTTAAATTTGAAAACTGAAATAAAGCTATGTCGCTTTATTTGGAATTTGAAAAATTGTAAATATTGTATTAACCAAAAGAAATATACTTATATAAATATAACAAAGTCTCTCAGATAATCAACCAAATGACAAAAAGGTGTAAAAATTGTTTAATAAAACAAAAAATATTCTTTCGTTTTTCTTTGGTCTTCCTAAGCTCTATACGTATACAATTCTATCATAGAAATATATAAAAGTAAAATTGTTATACTTATGCAATCTATATACACGTACACATGTGAATGGATTTCTGCCCACACATTATGCACGTCAACTAGAATTTTCTAAAGAACTTGAAATTCTTTCCGCTACGCTGAGTAGAGCTTCAAATCAGGATTCAAAATGTGCTCATTCATGCTGTTCCTGTAGGATTTTTACCGCCCACGAATGAGAAATTGCGGAGGTATTAAAGAACGTGAAAGAAGCTTTCATGGCTGGAAGGAAAACCTTTAGAAAAGTCTAAAGGACAAATGTAGTGGGTGACAATTTGGTACAAATATGTTTATGTAATGTGTGTGTACAAAATAAATTATTTTGGAAAGTCTCCAATTCGCTAGAATACATTTTTATTTGAAATTTTTTTTCATAAATTATTTCTGAAAGCTGCGAAAAGTTCAATCTTTTAAGTGACAGATATTGGAGAATAGTGTAGGTTTTAGCTGGAACACTCAGGTTAGATAAAAAAAAATCCCGATAAGATAGCTATTTTCTATAGGTATTGCTAAAATTTCAATTAGGGTATTAATAGTTATTGTGTAAGTACAAATTTAATATATTATTGCAGATATATAGCTTTACAAAACTTAAAACATTGAACACCATTGAAAAGAAAAGATTCAAAAATAATGAACTTGAAACGTGTTGAAATTAAAAGTCACCTGACATTTTTATAGGGAAAATAAGAACAAATCGATATAAACCCTTTTAAATTCATGCAGGAATATAATATGAAAAGTATGAGAACCCTAGTTCTTACGCATAACATATATCATATTAATGTCTCCATTTTTGCAACTCTCGAATCTAATAAAATGATTTAATTCATTTGCATTGAACACATCTCGCAATCGCAGTCGCATTCGATGTGCTTCAGTAATTGCTATAGTAATTTCAGTCTTATCGAAGTTTAAAACTTCAAATTTGCTTCGATTTTGGTTAGTCTTCAAAATTTGTTTTCTTGTTTTTAACGTATTAACTATTGAGTAATGTCGAAAATCACGAATAAAGCGCGTTCCTCAAAAGAGGCTCACTACACAAGAAAATAGTGAAATTTTTAAGATCAATCCATATCAGGATCTGCAAATTAAAAAATGAAAATATATAGAACTTTCTGGATTTTTTCATATGGAAAAGGCTCTGCATAAATGGTTTTTGATGAAAAGAGTACCTCACATTCCAATTTCAAATTTTATATTGTGTGAAAAGGCAAAATATCTGCTTTTCAAAATTAAGTAAGGACCATAAGAATTCCGTGAAAGTACTGGTTGGCTTTCAAAATCATTTGGCTGCTTCCAGTAATTATGAGGATTCTATCAAACATTTAAATTTTAATTATGCAATTTTTTTTCTGGCTAGCGCAGCGGAGGGAAAAATTGAATTCGACTAAAATGAACTTCCTCAAGATGATCTAGGTGAAAGTGGAGACAGCGACGACACAGGCCAAGCACTTCTACAAAAGTGCTTTGGCCTAATCTGCGAAATGCCTCCATGCATGGGAAAAAGGCACTTAACTGCAACCTAATATCGAGTGAGCTTAATAAATATGTCGCAATAAATCATAATTAATCAGTACCCCTTAGAAAGTTTAAATGTCTCGCCCAGGCCAGATGGCTTTAGTTTTCGAGGTGTGCATTGTGGGGAAGTGTTAAAGCCCATATTCTCTATTAAATCGCATGCCATTGGCCCTGACAACATGCCTCCACGATTAGTGAAGTTAATATCTTCGTTTATTGTCTTTGGCTCTCTTTTGCATATTTTTAATCCATGCAACACTAAGTCAGTGTTTCCCAAGATCTGGAAAATTGCGCATGTGATCTCTATTCCAAAGAAAGCGACTGCAGATACTCCCGCCGACTTCAAACCTATCAGTTTACTTTGCTTCCTCTCTAAAGTGCTGGAGCAGCTGTTGTATTGGCAGGTTCAGCAGTATATGCTCCAAAATGATCTCCTTAGTTGATGGCAGTCTGGATTGCAACATAAACATAGTTGCGAGGGTACTCTCGTGAAAGGCGGGAAGTGGCTATTATGACGCCTCTGGTCCTCTCCAAGGCTTTTGATAGGGTCAGCCATAGTAACCTGTTCAGAAAAATGTCTTGCAATCTCAATTTTTCGAGCCAGGGTCGCTCACAGAGGGTTACCTTGTGGCAAAATAATTCCTCGACCTTGCTTCCCCTATCTTGTGGGGTTCCATAGGTTTCCATTCTGCGCCTTTTACTGTTCAGTATTTACATCAATGATATGATTTGTATTCGTGACGTTAACATTCACATATACTCCGGTAGGTGCAAATTTATTTAAGTCGTCTTATAGCCTTGATCGAGGATTGTGCTGCTCGCCTGAACAGTGACTTGCAACTTGGAAAACAAGCTCAAGTTAAATCTGAGTGAGTCGCAGTGCATTGCTTTTCATTGTGGATCTATTGACCTTACAACGCTTCCTACCGTTTCATTGGGCGGTTGTCCTTTGCCTTATGTGGATTGAGTTCGAAAGCTTGGCGTGATTTTAAATTCTAACATGAGATGTTGTGACCTCATCAACTCATATATAACAAAAATATATAGCACTCTCTGCCGTCTTTGGCTGACAGCTAGTTTACCATCTCCTAAGCTCCGTTGTCACCTAGTTAGAACCCTCATTCTGCAGCATTTCACTCATGCCTCTCTTGTCTTCAAGCTCGACTCGCACTGTTCAAAGAAATTGAATGTCGCTTTCAACGACTGTACTAGATTTATCTTTGGATTGAGGAGGTTTGATCACGTATCCCGCCTTAATTTCACCCTACTGGGCTGCTCGCTTGATGTATATTTGAAGCAAAGAGCTTTATTGTTCCTGTTTAACTTGCTTCCTTCTTCCCAACCGGTCTATTTGAGTGCCTTCTTTCAACCATTAAACACCACTAGGTGGCTCAAACTGCTACTTCCACGGTTCCAACTTCCATATTCGACGGATCTTGCAGACAGCTAACTCGCTCGGCAACTTCAATCGACTCCTAAAGTCCTTTCTTGGCATAGTTGACTGTTAGCTGGCGGTGACCTGTATGCGTAGATTTTTTTTTCTGTTTTTCTTTTTTAATCTTTCATTTTTGCAAATATCTTTTTGAAATATGTTAAATATTATGTTATATAAATATGTATTTTGTTTCGGTACTTGAAAAAAGGTAGTATCAGTTCCCAGGAAATAAATGAATTGAATTGAATTAAATATTTTGCATTTGGTAACTAAAATTTGAAGAAATTACTTGAAAGTGTATGAATCAAATTTTACGTTTGATTATTTTTAAATTTATTGTAATTTTTTAAAAATATTTTTCAAGCTCGAATTAACTTAAAAAGTTATGAATTCGTTATAACTTACTACATACGGGATTATTTGTAATTGGTGGTCATAAATAAAACAGATGATAGGTTGAAGTATTATAGAAGAAAACAAATTGTATGAAAATTAAAGAATGTCCAGGTTGGGGTGATTTATACCTGAAGGTAATGGTATATTCTGCGTAGAATGGTTGGATATTTGAATTTTGCGAAAAAATGTACTGCACCGTAAATGTGAAAGATATTGGAACTGGATATAAATGTGAGGAAAGAGCTTTATGTTAGCTATTACTAGAAACATTATTCAGGTTGAAAGGTTACGGATCAACGGAAAAAATAAAATGTTATATCAGATACCTGAAAAATTTTCATCACTTCAAACTATTACCTGATTCATTTATGAACACCAATTACAAATTCTTCTATAGTCATATGAAACAACTGATTATTTTCAGCCCATTTATTTACGTAACGGTCTTTGACGCAGTTAAAGAGTGACAACATAAAAGAAATTAACACTCGCCAAGGATGAGGCATTTTATTTTGTTGAGAACAGATTAATCTGTAAGTCTCCTGATAAACGATAATATACAATCGAGACTAGACTAGGGTGCCTCAATCTATACTACACGTAGTTGATATACATTGGTAATGCACTTCTTGAGACAGAAAATAAAATGCATCCAAGGTGTTACTTCCATAACATCTATACGCACACACAAATTGCGTACATGCATACATATTCAGTAAAACATTTTATATCATCCGAACCTCAAGCTTTTGCCTTAAATTAAGCTATACACTAAAATAGTCCTAAGAAAAACCGTTTTTAGTACTGTGTACTGTACTGTGGGGACTAAATTCAAACCTGTTCGAATGCTGCAATTTGTGAATAATATTTCACTTAGTGGTTTAAAGCCAACCTAAAATTGTAGATTCAATCACAGAACTTATTACGAAAAAGATGATTTCTCCACTTATCTCATGTCTGACGAGAAATTTAAGGGAAATGAAGAAAAATAATAATAATTGTGAAGTTTTAAATGAAAGAAATAAACAATTTTTTTGATTCCAAATTATAACAGGAAGAAAGAGACCGCTTCATTCACCTTTCGGTATAGAGAAACTATTAGTAAAATAAGTTAACATCACTTCATGAATAGTATTATACTCAAAATCTCCGAAATAAACTCTGCACGGTGACAGACTATGAGAAAAAATTGTGAAACATATGGGTTGAATTGTAAGGTAAGTGGATCTAATTGTGCGACTGCAATATCAAAGCTAATCTAGAGATTCCTAAATAACAGATTCACATCTATGTATAACCATTGCCAACCAGATATTAAATTTAATTCCACTCTACTTTGGGGTATCTGAGGGATCAATAATAAGATTGAAGACTTCATTCCTCACTCCTTCAGTATACTACAACAGTTGGGGATTCACTATTGTGAAAGGAAAAGAAGACTCATTTACTAAACGCTAAGGGTAAGAGTCACCGTCTGGAAGTCCGCGAAAACAAAATGCTCTCTTAAGGGTGAAAAATGAAACGATACCACTCAAAGACAATATTACCTATCGGGCGCAAAAAAAAAAAAAAAAAAAAAAAAGTAAACCAAAAGTAGCTACTGCAAAACTAAATCACTTCTGAACTTAATCAAGAACTTTATCTAAGGAAACGAAATTAATGATGTATAAAATGCTAATTAAGAGTTTTTCACATTAAATTCACCATTTGGCCTTTTGCAATTTAAATTCACCCTTTTTTAAATTGAATTCACATTTTTGCAGATCAAGTACTTTTACATATAGGTATATTATATTTACAAAAACGATCAAATAATAATAATAACATAGTAAGAAATCAACATTTTTATTATAATTGATACAATTACGTATAGCAATGAAAGTATGTGTGAAAATATACGTTTTTTTATATGTTTATACTAGTTTCATTTCTTTTCAACAGATTTCAGAAATACTTGAACAATATTCAACAAAAAATTAACAACTTACACACAAATTGGTTAACAATTTTTAGATGTATTAATAACTCTGTTGGATTTGTTATGCCTTTAAATTGTTAATATTATTGTATGAATATGTAGGTATGTAAAGTTACCATTAATGCTGCTACGGGAGAACCCTTACACACTAGGTTATATGGACATACATATATACATTGGATTATTACTATTATTATATTGAATTATCTGCAACACTGTGAATTTAATTTGCAAAAGGGATAATTAATTTTGCAAAAGGGCGAATTTAATGTGAAAAACCTGTAGACCTATTTGAAACTACAGCTTCTCAGTCTAGTTCCAAATAACGCTCAACGTCAGTAAGGGAATTGAATGCTACGAAAGGAAAATCATCAGGAAAATTTCTGCGACCCAATATTCATAGTGGCACTCGATCGACTACCTCTATAACGAAGCAAACATCAAACCACTATTGATATACTTACTTAAAAAAAGAGGTTCTTATAAGACCACCTATATTTATAATGAGTTCTGTAATAGAAACACACAGGAGTGACTAAATTGCTGACAATTATTATCTTTCCCCCGTAAATATGTTACATGCAGGATCCACTGAGGTTTTCAAGACTAACACGGCTAGTCTGCTAAAAGTACTCTTCTACTACAAAGTTTCTACTAACAAATTTAGAGGATAACCACCAACTGAATAAAATAAATTTAAAACGAAAATACTTCCTCATACATATACACACATATACATTCGGAGATATACTCATATACAATTTTTGTCTGAGCCCACCGGTCAAATTAATTGCAGTGTAATAAACAGTTCTCTTTCTAATAAATGTCAATATAATTATATTTTGAATTACATACGTTATAAATGAATTTAATCTTGCATTATTTATAACGAAGACGATTTAACAGAATATCATAACTGAACTAAAAAAGAAAACCTATATAAACCATAACCTATCCGTGTAAGGTGGAAATTTCCACTATTTTTCTATTTTCAGTATGTCAGATATACTCTGCCAGATATTAGTTCAGAAGTTTTGTACTAAAAAACAAAGTCTTGGAACACTTTGACTAAAAGTTAAGTGAAAAAAAAAACAAAGAGGAATTAATATTAACAATAATAAAAATATAACCTGATTAATATAGAAAAGATGGAAGATATTTTGTGTGCCTTAGATGGAAACTTTGAGTTTTTGTAATTAAGAATTACGCAATCTATTTAAATTGTTTTGTTGTGATCTTCTCAATAACGCTGTACACTAGAGAAATACCTAAGATTTTATATCTCACAAATTACCTTATAAAGGTAAAGGTACACGTTGAGAGACCTTTGGTCCCTAATCTCCGGTTTACAAAGACTGAAATTTCTAAAATAAACTCTAAATATAATTGAAATGAAGAAGAAGAAAAAAAGAATAAAATATATAATTAAATGGTCTAAATCAATTTATTAATTCAATTTCAATTCAAATCATGTAATGGTTAAAAGTATCTAAAATATCACAATCTTTTGGTGATACAAAACTTAGTTGGAAAATTACAAATGCAAATAGAAAATCGAAAGTAGCATCTCTAGTTGTTAATTTTATGATTCATCACTGTTTTTTACAAAAGTAAAACATATACATACAAAGCAATTAATTTATAGAAATGAATACGATTCCGATATAAAATTTAATTTTTGCTGACTAAATGGAATTATTGGGAGAATGAGACCGCGTTAATACTATGCATCACCTATCATGCAAAATAATTGCCTAGGAATAGAGATTTTTAAATTTTTTTTACACAAAATATCCTTTGGGAGATAAAATAAATCACGATTATGACTAATAATTTTTTGTTAAAGAACTAAGTAATAAAATATTAATGAAGGGTTGAATAAGTTTTGTTTGTAGCAGATGTTGATGTAGTAGAGTATGCTTGACTCAAAGTAGACGTCTCAGATCGTGGCTCCTGATTTTTTCCGATATTAATCTGTTTCCAAGTTGCTTCTTTGTCCGCGAAGTTTCTGACTGTGGTATTTTGATTGCGCTATTTATTATCCCTTTGTGTACTATATTTGGAAGCGTTGAATTAGTGTGTTTTCTTATAATTTGCAAAGTTCCCGTACTTAAAAGCGGTGTTCAATCATGCCAGAAAATTCTTCAAAGATAACTAAAACCACAAAAGAGAGCAAAGTTAGGGGAAATCCTGATGCCCCCTCCAAAGCTGGTCCTACAAATCGTAACACCAGAAGAACAGCGAAGATGGCCATCCTGGAGACAAAGATTCTTTCCAAAATTGATACACTTATAAAAAAATGTGAAGCACAGATTTTTTTCCCAGCTCGATAATATGTTGAAACCATATAAATCTCGGCTATCTGCTTTGGAAAAATCCGTAAGTAAAATTCAGCAAGATACTTCGCTAGTCCATAATTCTGGAGCTCTTTGTCTTCGTCGATCCCAGAGACTCTGCGATATCGTCATCAGAGGTATACCTAGATGTGAGAGTGAAGACCCTCTTAAAATTCTCAGAGATATCTGCAATGTCATTAAGCATGACGTATCGGCGTATGCTGATACTTTTCGTATCAACAACAAGTGTCGACCGTCATATGCCCAAAGCTCTGGTAGTGCTAATAAACATGACATTCCTATCATTGCTAAATTTTCTTGTCACGCCGAACGGAGCTCATTCTTTAAAGCTCTTAATAAGCATGGTAGCCTCAAGTTAAACTGCATCGATGGCTTCACATCTGACAGCGCTGTGTACATTCATGAAAGTCTCATATCCCAAGGCCATGCCGTACTTCGTGAAGCACTACGCCTGCGCTACATCAATCTCCTGCATTCTGCATTCTCCAGAAATGGCGTAATATTTGTGAAGAGAGCAAAAGATGGTCCAGCGCTACGAATAACTGACTTAACGCAACTGGCTGATGTTTGTGCGACCGAGAATACCAATTTGGAAGCCTAAACTTTATAAATTGGATATACACCTATGATGTTAGGCACTGTAATTAAATATGTACTAATGGAATTTATACTAAATATAGACTCAATTCCTGGGGCGTAGAGTTTTTCTCTCTTTATTTTTCTTTTAATGTAAATCTATAATTCTCTAATTTTCACTTCTTGTCTAGTTCTATCTCTTATTCTAAGATTACTCATTTGTACTTACTTTGTAATTAATTGGTTTTGTAAAGAGTTGAGATCGGTGCCATTGTCATATATGCAGGCTTATAATATTTGTCAGCTGTCTGAGAGATCCCCTCGGCCGTTCACTGTGCGATGCCAGCGAGTAGTGGTTTGTTATCATCGAACGGGGTCGGAGTGCGTCTGAATGTTCTATTCCAACGTGGTCGAGGCCTGAATGTTGTTCATTTTAATGCCAGAAGCCTCAAGCCCAAAATTGACGAGTTTCAAGAAATTTTTGTAGGTTCCGACATTCATGCAATTTTAGCCAGTGAATCGTAGTTTCACTCGTCTATTCCATCTTCTTTGGTGTCCTTCCCCGGATATAGGTCTTATCGTAACGACAGAGATTTGAGGATGGGAGGCAGCGTTGTTATATATGTATGTTAGTGAGGAGCTAAATTCGAGAGTAATTTATAGTAAGTTTAAATGATAAGTGTATTTTGTTAGTTGTATACTGTCCACCCGATTGTTTTAGTATTGAATCTGCCTCAGAGTTTGAAGAAATTATTTCGCACCCAACAAGCACTTACGCAAATGTGATTATAGGTGGTGACTTCAATGTCAATCTCCTTTTAACTAATCCGCGGGCGGTGACTTTGAAGAGCTTGATGCAATTATTACTTCTGAGCACTGTTGATTGTTTACCCACCTACTTTAATACTTCTAACCCTTCTTTACTTAACTTGTTCCCTGTTTCGGCTAGTAAATCGGTTCTTTTGTATCAAAATATTACCCCTCCATCAATACTCGATCACGATATGCTTTTTATCACTTACGAATTTTCGCATTGCGCAAGGAGAGCTGCCAAGACATATCGTGGCCTCAATAACACTAACGTGGACGCTTTGCAACAGGAATGTTCATTTTTATCTTGGGATGAGATTTTCCTCCAGCCTACGATTAATGATAAATTATGCTCTTTTAATTCAGTCATCGTCGATTTACTTGACAAATATGCACCGGTGCGCATTTGTACTACTAAACATCTTGGCTGCCCATGTTTTTCTCACGAAATCAACATAATGATAAATGAGCGAAATTTCCTTTATCATTAATACTTACGTCTCAGAACTGAATATAATCACAGACACTATTAAACTATGCGAAATAAAGTGAACTCTAGGATTCGAGCTGCTAAACGTCATTACTTCCGTGCAAAGTTTAATATGAATCTCCCACCTCCCACCCAAAAAACTATGGAATAATTTGAAAAAGTCTGCTGTTTTTGGAAAAGAATATCCAGATTGCGATGTTAATCCAGATGCACTAAATACTCATTTCACTTCATCGCAGTCCTCTAACGCCCAGATTTCATCAGTCCATGATACATCTGGCAGTTTTCAGACAAGGCCAGATGGCTTCAGCTTTAACTGTGTTAGTGCTGACGAAATTATGAAGGCTTTTCTTTCCATTAAATCGCATGCTATCGGATCGGATGAAATCCCCCCGAAATTCATAAAATATATTCTGCCCTGGATTCTCACTCCGCTCTTACATTTCTTTAACACTTGTCTTACCACTTCTGAGTTTCCCACTCTCTGGAAAATCGTAACTGTGATTTCGATAGCTAAGAAAAGCTCTCCTGCCGATTTAAATCGTTCAGGCCTGTTAGTCTATTATGCTTCATTTCTAAGGTTTTTGAAAAAATCATGTCGCTTCAGATAATTGAATATCTTCAGAGCAATAATTACTTAACCAGCTGTCAATCAGGCTTTCGCGCCGCTCATAGTTGTGAAACTGCTCTCCTAAAAGTAGCGACTGATACTCGCAGGGCTTTGGACGATAGTAAATTGTGCCTGCTGGCCTTGCTGGACTTCTCTAAGGCTGTGTTAGCCGTGCTAAATTGCTGTCTAAGTTGTCAGATAAGTTTAGTTTTTCTTCGTCTGCCGTTGGATTAATTTATTCTTTCCTGTCTGATAGATCCCAACAGGTCAAAGTCGGCGGCTCTATATCTAATGCGCTGTTGTTAACATATGGCGTTCCCCAGGGATTCATACTTGGTCCAGTATTGTTCTGTACTTATATTAATGACCTCCCTGATGTTTGCAGGGAACGCGCTCGATGGGTGTCTTTCGGAGGCTTATTACCCAATATATCCCTCCCGACAATCTAACTGCATAAACCGCCTATACTTTATATGTAACATAAAATATTGCGCATACATATAGATAAAATTGTTGGTTATTATAAAAACATTAGAAGTTTACGAAGAATTTCAGTTTTAATTAAAAAATTCAAGTAGCAGCATTAACTGCTAATTATCTATCTTGTGGCCCCACCCGCGATAAGCACAACACCTCCCAATTTAAACCAAAAGACCACGCGCTACCAGCAGAGTTAATATTTTACTTACAGATCATGTCAATTTTAAATCCTACTACTATATTTATTGATCTTTTTTCTAGAATTTTATTTTAAGTTTTCTTTTCCTTCTTCGCTATAATACAAAAATAATGTGGGGAGTAAAAACCCAAAATAGTCTGAAGGGGTCATACTCTTCATAAAGACATGTCCTTACAGACCTCTTTAAGTCACATCCAATTAGGGCATATTTTGTACTCCTGGTAATATCAAAGCAAGGTCAGAATCTTCCTTTTTCACAGAAACTATACACCGAAATTTTAGAAGCACTTGAAATATAATTTTCTAATATTCAACAGCAAAACAGCAAATCAATTCTAGGAATGCTCATATTAATCCGCAGTTTTTTGACAGAGGAAATATTTTCTATTTCGACACACATGGAATACAATATTCGAAAATGTGCATACTCATAAAGCTCAAGTTGTATGTAAGCTCCTCTTCTTATATTATGTCGGTATATATGTATATGTGCAAATTTTGTAGGTAGAATTGACTTTAAGCAGAGCAAAAAAACTTGGCTCTCTAAGGAAAGATGTAAATAGACAAGTGGCAGGATGTTGAGACTTATATATAGAATCCTTATAAGAAGTCGGTGCCAACAAAATATAGTAATACGTCACTTTTATTGCACAATAAAGTATGTAGAACGTTCTCACCCATTGACTTTTCTTATACATAGACAAATGTAGATGTGTTAGCTAGATTCAAGTACTTAAGCTGTACCTAAAGTAGACTCTGCATGGGATTATATGTACCTATGTACCTAAAATGAATAGGACTTTTGCTCTCTATGGTGTAGACCGAAGTGAATAGAATGCAAGAAATGTTAAGGCTTATGCACCTGACGAGTATGCTGAATAATTAACATGCAGATACCGAGTGCAATGCCATCAACAACTCATCTGAGTGTGGAGTATTTAAGCTACCTTTTGACCGTTTTACCTATATACATTATTGTAGGTCATTTTATTACAATCTAGTTAATCATAAATGACTGTAAGCTGTGAAAATAGACTTTGGAAAAAAAATCGTGCTAATCTATTAGAAGACAATCAATCAATTTCAATGTTGAATAGTGTCCTAATGGACAATTAAAAATATTTCAAAGAGCATATACATACGAGAAAAAGGATCCATCAGGACATTGCAAATGGACAATCGAATTTGAATAACTGCACCCGTTCGACAGTCTCCATTTAATTCCTTCACTTGAGTACTATTTTCATCTACCACTCATCCTTCTGTTCGTAGAATTCAATTGGACATTATCTCCTTACCCAAGTAGGTATCCTCAGAAAAATTTATTGATCCATTGAGGCAGTTGCGTCGTTAAATGTATGCCTGGGATTGAATAATTTCCCCCAATAAACCTCTTCAGGTTGGAAATCCTGAATTATACCGCAACCAACCCCTTTAACTTGAGTTGGACTTGAGAATGAAATTGATTCCAAGCGTAGGCAATATTTCGAAAAGCTACTTAAAGAAAAGAATCGATTCGAATTAATTCTTTTAAAATGTGAATCCTTCTATTAGCTCGATAGCGTAGTTGATTTTGTAAACTTTTGTTATTTATTTTTATTTTGGGACGTTATGATTTCATCAACAGATATTCACATCTGCTTTGTAATTTAAGTTTGGATATGTGACATACTAGCCATCAATTGGTTCTTAAGGCCCAAACGCAGTAAGAGCGAAACAACAATGTTGGCGGCAATGTCACATTTCAAACACAGTCGATGCGACGCGACAAGTGGGTTTGACAGCGGTCACTGTCTTATTTATTGTGAAAGAAATAGCAACAAGCAAAAAATTAAGAAAAATCTTTAAGTATAGCATTATAGCTTATGCGGCTTATTAAAATTGCAAAGCATAAAGAAAAAAGATAAAAGCAAGAAGAAAAAAGAAGAAGAAGAAGAAGAAGAAGAAGAAGATTACTATACATGGGAAGACGCTTATCGTACATATCTCTATTAATTCCTCCTCAAAACGCATAATTTCTCACATTAATTAAAGAAATTAACCTTATATAAGTTTTTAATAACTAGAGTTTATGTACTATTATCTTTTAATTTCATATGCTTCATAAAACTAACCACTTCCACATAAAACCAATATCGATTATAAAATATCCACACAGAAATGTCGATTATGTTGTCGACAAATTTAGGACATTTTCCCAAACTATGTTCGAATTTTTGACAGCAAACAATTTGTTGTGTCGCTCTCTTCTGTGTTTTATCCTTAAGACTATTAACACTTTGGTCAGGATCAGATGTTGTTTCAATTAGTTAATATAAGAGAGGAAAAATTTAGTTATAGATTCATGAATGATGCTAGTGTCCAGCAATATGCCGATCACGTGAAAGTTTTTATTAGCATTAGTTGAAAATCCCAATTGAATATGAAACCTAATTGGAAAGGACTGAATCCTACCGATTTCTCTCATATTTTGTTACTGTCTGTTCCTTTACCTACAAGCGAAACGTCAGGGATCTTGGACTTGTATTCAAGACTCAAATGACTTTTATGACCACATTAATAGTATTATAGGTAAGGTGTTTGGAACACTTCGTACACCGTGGATATCTCTTAGAAAGAACCCTAAACTTTAGATAGTTAGAACATCAATTAATCCTTTCTTCTTATATCCTCCCCTTTTTTCAAGATATTATCATATAAGTCTCCGATTTTTCGTAATTCTTCGTTATATAATTAATTACACTTACACTAATATTATACGTTCATTAATACAGCAATATGCTAGCTGTATACCTACAAAACGTCTCTGGACCAAAGTTTCTACATTGTTCGTATTCCTCGTATATGTAATACTCTTCCATTTCGAATTCAGGGAGTTTTTGCTTCAACACTTAGCGAACAATGTCTAGATTAGCAGAAAGTATTAGGAGTCAAATAGTGACGAGGAAATAAATTTAAATTTCTCCATATAAATGTAGTTTACTTTTACCAGCCTCACAATTGTCAAAACTTTCAGATGTACTGCGTTTTTGACAAGTAAAAAAGGTGTGAAATTATTGTTTCTGTTGGTTGGAGTTCTTTACAATACTCCTTCACTGTATTTTCAACATTTCATTCAGAATCTCAAAAATATAAAAGCAGCAATTTGTTTTGTTCATATTTAAAGCGTCTTCTAGTATAATTTATAACAGAATTCCATTTCTTGTCTAAAATTTATGTAGAAAACACTTGTGACGACGTCTCTGTGTCGGTTCGATTGTTTCCGAACTCTGGTCAAACCACCGTGAAAACACATTTCAAAAATGACACTTGTAATACCATGCTGGATGTAGAATCTGTGGGGGATCAAGGTTTCTTGTATAAGCTAGAGACATTAAACGAAGAGAGTTGTTCAACGTTCAACTTTTCCCACTCCGAAAGGTCAAACGGTGTTAAATTATTTATTTTCTTTTGGTTTGTAAATAGCGGTGTAGTTAGTAAAAATAAGGAAATATATTTTGATCAAATTCATGAATTCATCATAAATTATAATTTTACAAAATATACAGGAATTAAAGCGCTACGTTTATACATTACGTCATAGCAGTCGCAGGACAGATGCAATACACACCTTATACGAATATAACTTCACACGTCACACTTAAACTTTTGCAGATTGTATGCCGGACGAAAGACAGAAGATGGTAGACTGTTCCACATTCGGACAGTTCAGGGTATAAAAGCATCGCAGAATTTTAGCGTACGACCGAAAATAACTTAAATGGTAAATGGATCTGTGCCGTTTGCTGCGCGAGTACTGTGTGCAGGAATAATTCTACAAGGGATCAGGCTAAATATTTCATCAGAACATTGCCCATGCATTTAGCAAGCTATCAAACATTGTGGCGGTGCTCGAGTCAGTCGATATGACAAGTCATTGCCAAATCGCCAATGAGCTTGAAGGCTCTCTTTTGTACAATATCCCATGAAGCTAAGGTTGTGCGACCAGCCCCGGCCAAGATGTGGGAATTGTATTCCATTCTATGTAGGTCTGATCTAGGACTTCTAGAGGAGAACTAGGTTCAATGGGATGAAATATTTCTTACACCTTTTCAGAAATCAAAAATATTTGGATGCTTCTTTGGCAATGTCCAGCTTAACGTACTGGAAATGTTAATGACAAGAATGCATAAAGGCTGTGTATCGTAAATCAGTGCTCCATCAAAAGAAACGGAAGTGAAAAAATTATGAAATTATGATCATCTTTGAAAGTGATGGGACAGCTTTGGGGCTTAGATGTAAGTATTGAATTCGACGCGATTCACTTTGCTTCAATGATTTAATCATTCAATCTAGTTTAACACATCTGGCATTCCCTCTGGAGTCTGGAAAAGTATCAATGTAGTAAGGGTACTGTCATCAGCAAAATCATGGGTGGGATTGAAAGTGAGGGAAAGCATGTCATTAATCAAAATTAGGAAGAGAAATGGACAGATTACAGAGCCCATGGGAATACCGGCATTTACAGGGTGAAGCTCTGATGAAAGCCATCTAGAACAGCCCGTATTAGGCGAACAGAGTAAAATCTTTCAATCCATAATAGAAAAGGAGGGGAGAGACCTTTGAAATGTGTAGTTCAACAATTTTGGACTCAGAAATATTGTGAAGGTTACGGTTCCAACGTTCCGTAAGAAAAGTCAGCAAGTCTCCAGATGAGCGTCCAGTCCGGAAGCCAAATTGGCGATGAGTTTATTGATTTCTAGATACTTCCTTATTTTGGAGTTAATGATAGATTCAAAAATCTTTGAAAGAGTCAAAGTGATTGGTTGATAATTTGAGGAATCACTACCTCTCCTTTCTGCATGTAGACTTGTTTCAGTTCTGGACATGGATGCGATTGATAGATGTGGAAAATAGACTCTTTTGCTTTTTTTTTATTTTTCCCATGCAGGAATAAAACTCACAATTTTTAGAATCGGTCAAAGATAGAGAATAGAAGAACCTAAAAATTTTTATTTTAACGATTATAAATTAAATCATAAATACAAGAGGAAAAAACATCCGAATCCTCCGGAGTTTGAAAGCGGGACCATCCGCTTTCCGGGCGACTGCTCTTATTTCTGAGCTGACAAGACAGATACCAGAGGGAAAGTATCTGTCTCGTTAGCCCTGAGCAATTTATAATTAGTAGAGGGGAGGGGTGATATTTGTCAAGAGTAGACATTCCGACTGGGATAGGTTCAACTAGTAAGTTACCAGGTCTAATTGCCTACCAATGTCATTCTTAACATTACTGAGTTAACTTTACTCTTGCTCGGAAGAAATGAAATAGTGTCAAGGAAAAGTGATTCCCTTGTTGTTAAGCTATTAAGTGGAAGGTAGCCATAGTCAACTTCATTTAGTACCCATTGAATATTGGGTAAGTTAAAGTCATCAATTCAATACAATGCATAAAATTAGATAGGTATTGAAATGGGTAGGTCGTAAATATTCTAACATTTTTCATCAACAATATTTATGGAGTCAATAACTTGTCCCGCACATCTTCTGAGACGGTTAAAACAAAGGATGCAAGCGGTTTAGAACTTTTAATAATCTTACGACAAGAAATACCATGAGCTGCGATATTTTTGGACTTCAAATACTTCAATATGGCCTCACACAATGCTTCTGGAGACAAACAGGTGACGAAAACCATCAAAGGTTTTGGCACTGTTCTCAAAGGAACAACAATACCATTACCTAGAGACGACACAGATGAAGTATCACTTAATACCGCGGAAACAGATGCAGGTCTTAGAATGGTGTTTTCAGAGCATTGACTCCCAGCGTTATCTAAGGCCACAACAGGCACTCGCACAAGGAGTAGCAGCGGGCAGGTGCAAATTAGATCGCTTCCTCCGGTTTGCGACGAGGCTTGGGGGAAGGCTGGCACATCTGCTGACAGCGAAGAAACATCAGTACGAGGCGTACTCCCATTCACAAGAGGCGCCAAGTCAAGAGAAGAGGAGATGCTCAAGATTCCAGACGTGAAACACTTAATGTCCGAGGCGATAGCGCCAATCAGAACTGAGTTCTTAGCAACAGAAGCAGATCAACCCACAAAGATCATTCCTGACCAGCCGGATATTGTGCTGCATATCTTTAAGGACTGCGTCGGTACAAGGTGACGAAAGAGGCGCGTTACAATTGTTTGCGGGCGCGAAGATCAACAGTGGACGTCAGACATTCGAGGCGAGTAGAGGCAGCATGCGATTTATCAAGTCAGAGGGATGAGTTTGAACTGAGCGCTTCTGAAAAATTAAGAAGCTTGTCGAGTTTTGAATTTAATGTATTAAGATACTCGGAGAAAGCATTGAGCTACGACCAGTTGGCAGATATGTGCTTAACGCTATCCGCAATAAAGGATTGGTCGAAAATACCTTTGATAAGAATTAGAATATGACACGGCTTAATCGCTAAGCACTCGCCACTGGGTGTTACAGAAACAGGAGAAATCCCTAGAATACGGCGTAGGCAGGAGGAATGAAAAGATTTGCCACAAATTCTGTCACAAACGAAGACATGTTCATTGGTGGCAAAGGAACATACAGTACATGTGCTCATGATTACACAGTGTAAGCTGTATAACAGAAGATTAGCAGCGATTTAGGCGTTAATTAAAAAAGAAGGATTGTGTCGAGGGCAAGCCACGAAAAGCCTCCGATATCACAGTGGTGGGAATTTTGACTGACAGATGGCAATCAAACAAAAAGGGAGATGATAAACAACTGATTATAACCAAAATATGCCTATAATTATTAAATGAAGTATATTAATAGCTTGGAGTACAGAAAATGATTAAATAAGCTTACCACAAATGAAATGAATGCATAAACAAAATGCCAGTGAAGATCACAAGCAGTAGATAAAAAAAAAGAAAAAATGCCAACAGCAAGCGATCACAAAGAGTACAGAGAAAAAAATTAAATTTGCAAAAACCAGACAGAAAAGCAAAAAACAAATAATAAGCACAATTGGCCGAACTATTAACCATGGATCACATACAAAGATAGCAAAAAACGATTAGAAATAAATACACAAAACTAATTAACCACGAGTACAAAAATTGACTCACAAATTCACAAATCTTCTTCTTCCTGTAATTTACGCAGTATATATATACAGGAAAAAGAGTTATCCCGAATTAAAGATTCTTTAGAAATAAATAGGTACTTTTTTACAAACTCTAATTTTACTTTCTATGAAAAAGTGATCGATGTGCGCAATATATGCCGAAAGAATCAAATCATCAGACGATAATGAATAGAAAAATGAATCTTATGGTTAAAACCATGCTCACAATCTGAAGGTGAAAGGTGGTTAGAAGAGTTTATAACAATCCAATTTGATCCACAAAAGCAGGACTAATAAAGGATAATATTTTCTCGTCCTTGTTGGCAGGACACTTGTTTCTAATGGGATCCAATGAAATCTCTTTTGCACTATTTCATCATCTGTTTAGAAAAGTATCCATAAAAAATCATTTGATTTGTAATGGTTACGGAGACCAAAACAAAAATACAATAGTCATATTTACTATACACTTATATTTGTACGCTACACTAAATATAATGCAATTTATATTTTTTTCAATTCGGTGGGTAAAACGTGTAGGAACTTTTGTTTCTCCAGAAAAACATTTTACATTGTAGGATGACTTTGGATGCATTTTGTTAGTGTTTACAGCTCCAGTATTTTTTACATTTTCCGCAGTTCTCATGGTTTCCTTTCTTTAGCCAAACTCCATTTGATAATCAGATAAAATTGTTATGCTGTTGGTTCATCTTAACATAGTTTACATTATTATTCCTGATGTAATATAGAAAATAATTCCTGTTAGGGGATCCATATCCTAAAGTTTTCTGGGCACCAACTTGGCTTAAAGCGCCCGTGAATCGAATAACTACTGTGGAATCATAAATAAAATAACATCACAAGTTTTAGCTCCAATGTGAGCATAATATTACTATATGGTTGCAATATCATGGTTGAATATCACTAAATGTATGACATGTCTAATGCAAACATTTGTCAATAGATATATACACCTAATTCTTAAAATTTTCTGGATAAACAAATGTGAAGGCTATCAGGTTGGGATAGAATTAATACAGAAATCCATATCAAAATAATATTGAAATAGTTACACATTTCGAGGGGATAATTTCAACATCGGTATAGGCTCTCATTGGACTCAAAACCGAATGGAGCACGTCAAACTAGTTCGAGAAGAACATTTTAACTGAAAGTTATAATGCATACTTTGTTTGTTTTATTGAGTATTATTCACATGGTGATCCAAATGTATTCTGTACAGTCTAGAAAAAAGAGAAAAGCCTTTTAAGGTAAAAGCTGATTTCCAAGGTCATCCAAGGTCCCAAAAATTGCCCCAGAGTGTGCTCTATAAACTTGATTATAGATCTCATTATCCTATTTCTAACGATTTCCTAGAAAAATCCACTGAACGCCACAAGAGAATGACCCTGTATCTGTACGGATTCTTATCTGGATGCTACAAGGGAAAATTTTTGCACAAGCTTTTTCAAGTTATTTGCCACGTTTAACAAAATCGACCCAATAGAAGCGATCTGCCATTTGGTTAAATGTGTTTGGGGTTAGCCGATTTTTACCGTATATGTATATCTGTGTTTCAAAATTGCGATATCAAATAAACAGTAATCGCATGAAATAAAAAATAACAATTGGAATCAATAAAAGACTTTATTATCAACAAAAGCTGAGTTGAGGCAAACTTATCCCCCAATCATCATCATCAGTCATAACTGACAATAGCGCGTGAATATTGTATCTCTGTTCATAGATACCACATTCAGAGGAGGGGTGCGGTTGACCTTAATAAGCTTATAAAGTCGTTGTATGCCGTCCTACTTGTCAGACCAGACTTGTGGTAAATTAAACTGCAAATAAACTTCAATCAACTTTGATTCGAACAACTTTATAATGACCACAGACACACCAATTCAAAGTTGCTAAACTCCCAGCTATAAAAGTAAAATGGGACAAGAAAAAAATATAATGAAAACTTTCTGTTCTCAATTCCTTCGACAAAGGCTGTATAAGGTTTTCATCACCAACTGATACCCCGGGCATGGGTTGCTTCCGCCCGTAATGTCACGATAGGTACAGCCTACTGTCGGAATGGTCTTGGGGCCGAAGCAATATGCCCCATCATAAAAATGTATTTGCAACGGGGCTGTTGGCAGAATAACTTTTTTACAAAATATTTTTTGATGTGAAAGGCATTCTTCCGGTATTCGTGACAAATGATTCTAGAAGTGATTAATTTCACTCTTTAAAATGGCAATTGAAGGGCACATATGCCACCCTGCTAAATATGGGGTTTGATAGTTATGTAATTGGGTTCATGGCAAAGCTTTGTTGCCAACTTACCAGCTTGCTATTGCCAACACCACACAACATATATACACACACACATACTTGCCTTATTCAGGGCGCTAACAAAATGATTTCCGTGAAACAATGCTTTCGGTATGAGGATGATATCGTGATCTCGGTACAAAATACTTCCAACATTTCGTTGTCACCCACAATTCGCCGGATGAGGAAAATAACGTAACGACCTGGAAAAGCACTGAAAGTGTAAAGAGAGAGAAAGAGTGTTTAGCTAGGCGTACAATTAGCTTAAATGGCGTCATTGACTGAGTTTTCCTTCCCGGAACCATCCATTGCTTGTGTATTAGTCCCCACCAATCTTTACATTGAATAGGATGTTGGAGAGGGATGACGGCCTGAGTTCCAGAACGCTTCAGATGTTATAGCCGTCTGTTCGGCAATAAATTGTCTAATCTACTCATTTGGGGATTTCCTTTCGTTTTTTTTCCCCGGAAAGAAATTATGTTTATTAAGAAGCTTTCCCACCCTCTGAATCACTCATAGATATCGCCTTCAATACTTCAATTGGATGGGATACAAAAGCCAGACTGATACTGGATTGCATAGTGAATTTTCTTAATAAAAACCATATTGTTTTCTTTACACAACTTTGAATAAGGAAAAATTCAACAACCCAGTCATGTGAGCAAAAACCTGCTAGCATCTTTAATTTTCTTGTAAAATTGAGTTTAAAGCCACTTGATCTGTGTACTCGTATGTATGTATATATGTATGTACTGTGGTTGCATAGGAAACCTCGAGACACGTGTTTTATTACAATTTCATCAAAGTTTTTCAATTTCAAAATAGTTTGTGTAAGTTAGCCCGTTTTACATGTTCAACATGAAAAATAAACGAAGATGCAATGATGTATGTATACATTGGTTTAATTTAAGTGATTTTAAGATATAAAAAGCGTCTTAAAGTGAACAGGAGATAGTTGGAAAACTTTCACGAAAGATTTCAAGGGGGTAGGTAGTTAAAGTATCTCCATAGGTTGATGGAATATAAATGATACTTATAAGTATGGCTCAGACTCAAACTTCAGAAAATTTTAGTGAACTAACAACTGAAGAGAACTGATCTATTATTTAAATACGATCATAAGATAAAAAACAAACAGCAATGTCGGGAATCCAAATTGATAAGCGTCAGCATCTTATATCTGGAACAAACCGTAGTCTACATAGGTACCTCTGAAAATTCTTCATTGCTTCGAGTCAAATTCGCAAAACTTGAAATTACATAATTAAGATAAATAAACAAAAGCACTAACATACGAAATTCACATTAAACTATAAAAAAGTTAAAACTGATCTAAGACCAATTATTGAGATATCTTTAATGAATGCCCATAAATATATTCAATCTTCTATTTTAAAAATGTCCTGGTTAGAACGTTAAAGTTGTTGATTTTGTTTATAGGAAAATTGGCAATAAAATGCTTCAAAAGATTCACACTGAAATCGTTTAACCCATCGCTCAAATCAGTAAAAAGTCGGGATTTTGGGATGGTAATACTACGACTTCGATAGCGCATGCTAACTGAAAACTTTAAATCTTTGTATGACAGACAGTCCTACGGATAAGTTGATCGACTTGTTCATATTGCAATTTTGAAAATAGCCGTTTACAAAATATCAAATATCCCAAAAAGATATCAAGTTTAAGTCGAATATGATCATAAATAATAAAATACATCGGCCATCTTGAATTTTTATTATATATAAGTATACCTATATATAAATTGTTAAAGGAGCGTTTACAATGGCAGACTAGAGTGGAGTCACCAGGTTGCATTGTCTCTCCTTGTCTAAAACTTGCACTCTAATATAAGTGCTTCGCACTTTCCACCAGAGTGGATCTCACTAAGTTAGCGTCAGATTTGAAAAATTCCTAATCTCACGTTGGTGAGATGATGAGAGCAAATGCAATCTGGTGACTACACTCTACTCTGCCATTGTAAACGCTTCTTAAAGTGTATTATAATAGGAGTCATGTGCGAATGCGAATTTCGAAATTGATCGGATATGCGAAAATAGGTGCAAATTGAGTTACACAATTTTCTTACATAGGTACATAAAAGTAAAGCTAAATACGTGTAAAAATGAGGTATCTTGAAGTTCGGAAACCTTTATTCATAATTTTTAACGTACAATTTCTTAATAGGGATCTAAAATAAAATATCATTTTATTAGGAAATAGTCCCAATCAAATTATAAGCCATAGAATGTAACGCTCGTTTCCCTTTTGTACTTTGCTTATAACATCGGTAGTTTATAAGTCGATTTTGATAATGTTTTAAAAATTGCTAGAAATTTTTATTATCTATGGATTATATTCGAATATCGATATTTGGATATATAACTTAGTTCAGGCACACAAGTAAGTCTGATACAGATACGGCTGGTACACTGGAGCTGACAATAAATATTACCCCCTTATAGTTCAGTTACTGGCATAACTAGGAAATCAACAAACATATCTGCAACTAAGTAGCTGCAAAAATGCTCATTATGATATCAGAGTAGATAGGAATGTATTCTATTTTGCGCGCTGACCCTCTCCTCTGTTAGTCTAACTAAGTGCTGACGATCGAAATCCAAGGTAAGCATTTTTGTTATATAGCACCTGACCGATCCACTGTGCAATTGTGCTATCAACTCGTACATCAAATTGGAGTAAGCCCAGCTAAGGGTCTCTCTCAGTAGCCAGGAATGTCTTTTGATTGAAAAACTTATGATCCAGTTTAAAGACCATAATGAATCCGTGTCCTCAAATATGAATGCTAATCTAGTTTACTTTTTATTGTCCTGAACAGCCTTACTGAATCGATTCCTTTCTTGATTTTTTTTATAAGACTGTTATAGTTCCTCTGCATCTAGTAGTATACTTTTGTTAGTTTTGTTAGTGCTCAATCATGCTCGATGAAATTGGTTAGGACTATTGTTTGACCAAGAGATCAACTTCTTTTCAATATTCCTGAAAGTAGCACAGTCTACAAAGCTACATATACTTTTTCAATACCAGCGTTTGCTCTTTACATATAGAAACTTGGATAGGACTAATGAGCTTAGTTCCATGCAAAATCAATCAATTCGTTCAGATTTTTAAATGCAACTATTTCAGTTTGGTCAGTTTATATACAGAACGTTATGAAGCGATCGCCTGAAAGAGACTACGCTTGCAATACTCTCTAGCAGCTAGAGTCTAGCTGGTGAAAATATGAAAAACACCATAAGACAGATGTATTTTATCAATGACTCCTTGCTTTCGGCTAGGAATAAAAGTTGGTTTTTTAAGCTTAATTCTGCTCAGTAATAAACTTGAACAGTTGACGTTAGCACAATAAGCATTTGAGTCATATCCAACCAAGATACAAAGCCAGTTAGTATTAGCAAACTTTATCTTTTGCTTAAGATATCTAGTGGGAGGACGAGTTATTGAGTTATGTTGTAAACAGGTTGAGAAAATTAAAGTACAAGCAGTTTACTTTTAAATTCTTTTAAAATCACTTAATATGTTTGAACAAAAGCATGGATACCACAATCCATTTTATATTCTTATGTTGATTTTTATTCACTTCAACTCAAGTCTACTCACTTCTGAGCTATTTAAAATATCCCATTCGTCTTATTTAAAATTTATGTACGAAGTGGTTTTATTTTTTGAACATATATTGCCATTCCTTGTTACCAAAATCCACATTCATCGATTTCGATCAGCGTTTACATATTCCCTTAATGGAGCAAAAATTTGCAATGTTAATGTCACACTTGAAGTCAATCCAATATTAAAGCTTCGACATTGGTTAATACCCTATCCGGTCCTTTCATTACTATCACCCTCTGAACTTGTAAAATTGCAACCTTTTCCCTGAAACGGGAACGTATACATAGTTATACCTACTGATTTTAGCAGCATTCCAAAATAAAAATGCAGTGGATAAACTCGAACAGTTTTAATTGGGATTAAGTTATTTGAGAAGAATATATATAACCCATAGTCTACATTATTATAATTTCGATGTGATTTTATTGGTTAGTAACTAGTAGAAAGAAATTAAACAAAGAAAAAGCATGCCGAAATTTTGTTAATTTAACTATAGCTAACTAATCAAAATTATCATATCTTTGAAGAAGTTGGCTTGTTTTAATATGGCTGAATTTAGTTAGTATATAAACTAGCTATAGTGAGAACATTCTAAAGCTCAACGGAAGTAGGAGTATTCCTTAAGAAATTGTAAATCAACCGGCGAAGAATCTAAGGCTAGAAAGTTAGTATTAGACAAAAAGATTTATGTGTCCAATTATACTCACCCTACCAAATATATTACTTGGATTTCTGATGTAGTCCTTTCATAGTCATATTCGAAATTATAATTTTATCATTGTTGGAGGAATCTGGTAATAGATAATATCTAGGCCTAACTCTTTAAAAACTACAAAAATGCGACTATATTTGCAATAGAGAAAATGTCATCTCCTACCATTCCAAGCTCTTTGCGGTCAATTAGTATTTTGTGCTTTCACTTTAGGAAGTCTGAAAATTACATGCGTATCTAAATAGATCTTGTTTTAAATCAGATTTTCCGTTGACGTCAAATCGAACTAGCTTCCAACTTTTTGGCAGTCACAATTCAGAGCAGTTATATTATAGCTAGAGAAAGATTTTACATTAGGTAACAACCAACATCCATAAATGTCTTGATAAAAATCACATAAAAATTCTGTTACTCTTAGCTTCTTCGTGAGCTTACGACGGTGTAAACCATTTCAAATTACGATTGTTCTCGTGGATAAGATGCTGTTTTCGTCGTCCGCAACGGCACTGATCAGAAGATTTCTATGATTTTCACGTTAAATATATTACAATACATTCAACATAATCAAGCCGATTTATGTTACTGAGATATCTACTAGTGGAGTTTCAGATAAGCCATCGCCGGTATCTGAATCTGTGCAAATGTGTCCAACAAACAGGAAATCGTTGGACAATAGAAAAAATAATCACACCAAAATCTTCACTATAATAGAAATAGTGAGACTACCGCAAAGGCACCCTTTAATAATTTCTACAAGGAATTTTTTTAAATAACAAATATAGCATGGAAAGATATTCTACGTTGATTCGACGTACGCGCTGAAGAAATATTGCGCTCTATGTAAAACAAAAATAAACTACACAAATTTAATGAAAAAAAAGAAGAAATAAAAAAAAAAGTAATAATAATAATAACAACATATAAATATTCTACAAATACAAAGTAAACTGCTTAATACATCATACGACGATTTGATGTATGATTATCTTTCACGAGTTTCCAAATGTGATTATCTTTCTAGGGTTAAGCAAGTGAAGCTTTGGGTATTAGGAGGACAGAATCAAATTGATATACTGGGAAAACAACCCACGACTGAAACAAGCGAAGAAATTTATTGCGTATTCACAATAGAGAACTAAAATGTTCCTCACGCTCAGCACAAAAGAGCTAACGATCATAACCGGTCCACTCACTGGACATTACCCATTTAGATATCATCTCAAGAAGATCGATAGTGAGAATTTTCGCTGCTGTTTGGAACACCATGAAACTGCTGAATACTTCTTCTGCAACTGTAAAGCTCTTACCGCATAATTCTAATAGATCTAGAAAGATGGCCCCCATGAACGTTATGGTTTTGTAAAATACTTCAATGGGCACTTTAGGGCACTTAGGGGTAATGTCACAAAGGGTCTTACAAGTCGCAGTGATTAGCAATTATGTAGAATTTCAAAGTAATTTAAGATCATTGCCAATTAAACCATAATTAAGAAAGTAAAGTATTTATTAGTTTATAAAATTTAGTTCCTTTTATTTTTAGTGAAGTGGATGTACATATGGTAAGGAATTAGGCTGAGAGGATATGCTGCATACGTAACACGGCACTACCTTATACCAAAGAATATACAAGAACATTTAATTTAACAAGAAGCTTCATCTGTTCCAAAACCCTCGAGAATACTTCACAAGCCATGAAACAGACTCCCTCCCTACCACATGCGAGGCCCAGCGTAGTCCTTACATTCTAAAATATTTGCAGTGTTCTTATGTAAAATTGACAAAAGATTGATTTGAATAGCTCCTCCGCCCTAAACTACTATTCATACAGAAAAACGGTGTTGTGATAATCTTAAGCTTGCTTTCTTATCTTCTGAACCGTAATAAAATTTTTATACCTTTCCTAACAAAGTTATTTAAAAAAAATTATCTTAACCAAATGACTACGATTCCTCAAACAAAAATTCTCAGCTGAGTAATCATTATAATGTTGCTCTGCCGTCATGGGATGCCGTGGGCTGATGATATCGAATGTAGCTGCCTACAGATTCGGACTACGGCTGCACATATACACATGCATTTGTTACTCAGCTGAGAGGTATTGAGCGTAAAATGGTAAGGTTACTTTGTAATCAAAACTATTTAATTATTTTGTTAAGTAAGGTATATAGTAAGTGTAGCCTTTGGTAAGGTAAGGAACCAAGCTTTAAATTACTAGATGACCATTTTCCTGTATGGATAGTAGTTTAGGCTCTATGGCATATATAAAGTCAATGTTTGGCACTTTCCATAACCATCAATATAGAGCATTTTAGAGTACGGACTCCGAACGCACACATATAGATTTCTGTTTCATGGCTTGGGATGTATTCTCGAGGGTTTTGTCTGTTCTCTAGTTTTATGCTTATTTGTTGATGTGGTCGGGAGGTAACAGACGGGAAGAAGAAAAGCTTTCTGACTGAGAGAATATTCCGCTGTTCTCTCTTTCTCCGCAACCCCACAGATGTACATGTACACACACCGATGCCAGCTATGCATATAGTTTCATGTTTCACTTTGCTTCCTGAATACTTGTCGGCCATCAATTTCTATCCCATCCGCTCAGCTTACTATTCTCCCTCTGTTCTACTGTAATGCAATGCAAATGAAAATTCACTCAAACAAAGTATTCTTGATGGGACCGATTTCTTAGAGAAGAGATCAAAGAAGTACAGAGAACACGCAATGCAATGCATGGGCATGATGGGCATAGTGCGGGCTCTGGCTCAGGTGCTGTGCTGAGTGTTGGATCTTTGACGACCCACCGTCCGCGGGTTGCAAAGCAGAGAGTTTTCGTAAAATTTTGCGAGAGCGGATATATTACCACCGGTGATGGTGGCGCTGGTGGGTCATTAACAAGCTGAGAGTTTTTATACAATTTGTGAGAGCGGATCGTAATAGAACTGAACGCTTCGCCATAAAAAAAATTTCAATATACGAGATGCGTGTACTTTCTGTAAGATGTTCTATGCTTATACCCTAGACTAGATACACAGCACGATCTAATGAATCATTAGTACTGACTATTCATTAAAATGTCGTGTTTTGCATAGTTTACGTCATTATGGCTTGAAAATCATATCATAATGAAATACACTAATGAAGTGTTTTCTTCCTTCATTATAGCCATATAAAATAAATGTGGAGCTCCACCGTGCATCTACCGATTTGATAAATAAGAAGAAGAAAGGCAAAGAAATGCAAATCTCAAACTCATTCTATTTAATATAAAGTTTTCTCATTTGTAAATTGTTAATTTGAAAAATAAAATGAATAAAAACAAAGTTTATCGCGTTAATTCGATCCATATTGCCTCTTTAATGTCTAAGTTTATCAAAACCAATTTAACAGTACAACTTAATTAAAGAAATGACTGTGTTTCTGCAGTTTATAATGAATCATTATATACTAATGAGTCGTTAGTTATATCTTCATTAAAAGCGCTATGTGTCTAGGGCCTTATACTCTTATTCAAATATAGAGGGAATAATGATTTGAAAGTTATGACAAAAATTGATCCTAACTTTTTCCGGTCCTTTGGTCTAACCACGAAAATTTGGAATAAAATGAATAAAGTATATCACCCATAAAATATAAGTCTGCCATTAATGAACTTTTTCTTCCTAGACAACTTAACTTCCACCATTATACCTATATCTTTCGCCCTGCATATTAAAGCATAGTTGCAGTTTTTTTTTATATAGTTAAATCTTATAGTCTTAATAGTCTTATATTTCTCGAAGGAATTTTTTTATGATTGTTTTATCTTAAATATCTGAAAAATTAAACGATTTATTTGCATTTGGTTTTCAAACAATTTATTACAAGTACTGACGAATTATCATGTCAACATTTTTGGTAAGAATCATAAACCAAATATTTAATCCTCGATACCCGCAATTATCACCTAGACCCATATTATGCACTAATTCATTGTAGCTATATACTAAAAATTACATAAACAAAATAGAAATAATCTTAAAAACAATAGACTTTCGACAAATTATTTTCCGAACAATCAAATCTGAGAGAATATTTCATTGCAGCATACTACAACCCCTACTAAAAATATTATTTCCAGAGAAATATTATAAAAAGTTTTCGTTTTCATAAAATGAAAAACATAAAGCGAGAAATTTTTTTTTCAAAATTCCTGCCTTTGAGTATCATTGCAAAATTAGAGCAATGCCATAAAATTAAATAACACAGAAATCTCTGATGTCTGAAAGCACAAGGTGTGCTAATTAGCACGAAGCTCTTACTGGAAAACAAGAAAAAACGTGGTAAATATTTCACTGAATTCTAAAAAATATTACTGTTCAAGCTAAAAACAAAAGCTTTTGTATAAAAACTTTTTATGTATTCCTTTTGTATGTAAAATGCAAAAAGGTAAAAAACAACAGCGTTTTAGAGAAGAAAACTCTCCATGTCTTCATAACTCACTCCTCTTTAATCAGTGCAAAGACCTCTTTGGCTTATATCAAGCAAAAGCTACAAAAATCCCCATAAAATGGGTTGACCAAGAATTTTCTTTTTCTGTTTTTTCCTGTTTTTTCTTTTTTTTTCTTTTTTTTTTGCAAAACCATATAAAAGCTAAAAAAAAAAAGTACACCTGTAAAATTCCATGCATTGGCGGTTGACCTTACTCCAACCCGAAAGATGAAGTTGTTCTTCACACGAATCCATATCATCCTACTTTCTTCCTCCTATTCTGAACCACTCAACCACTTCCCTTTGCGTTTTGAGTAGGTATTCGTGCGGGCAGGTCAAGCGGATGAGCTTAGGATGGATATCCATAAAAATACTCAAGACCGGCAACGACAAAGGTATGAAAATGGTTGGTAAGTAAGGTACTAACTGGCACACCTCTGTAGACATGAAAAGCTTTGACGGGGACGTGCAATGTGTTAAGAGAGGTAAAAACGTTTATATAAAGGATCATAAAGGCTCGAATAATACAGGAGCACAAGTTGACAGTACCAAGGTGTCATTAATGGTCAGCTTTATGGTTTTAAAGGAGACGATTTTGCCTCTACATTCATTTCTACACATACTATACATATATGTGTGTATGTACTAGATTGCCTAGTATAGTTAGAGCTTAGAATATGGCTAACAATTTGTTAAGATATTAGATTATGCAGGATTATTTTTTAATTGCACAATCAACATTACTACCTACACAACTATAAGTGTGGGTGGTCGATATCTTGAAAGCTGATGGTATCATTCACCTATAAGACCCGTTTTTCTTTGGTTAAAACATTGTTTAAAGTTAGTTAATTGCTGCATTACTATATTGGTTGTGAGCATTTATTTATCTTACGGAACAATGAAGCCGTTGTTTCCACAATAGGCAATTGTATCTTAAAGCCTCAAGTGCAGGCTTTGTGTGCACTGAAATTCCAGTATTATTTTGAAAGTTTCATCACTCACGGCTTAAGCTCATATTTTTTTGATTTTAATGATTGACTTATTCATATTATGACAAAACGTGTCTTAACCGTTCATAAAAATTGAAAATACTAACGATAATTTTAAACAAGTGTGGTGTACCTTTAAAAAAATATTGTGGGTCCACGATAGGATTATAAGTATGAGGTCCATGAACTATATGTGTGTTTTAGGAAAAAAATACATGAAGTTCATTATTATGTGGACATCGTATCCGTATATGCAGTTAATGGAATTTATGTCTATTGGCCTGATATCATACCATAGGGTCTACAGTATTAAAATTCCAGAAATCCGATGCTAGATTTGGAAGTTTCTCTGAAAACAAAGAGGATTTCGTTTATCATAAGAGCATTTTGGAGGGGAAAGTTCCACACTTTCTACCTTTTACCTATACTTTTATATTTATACATATTAATTTTTTTTTACAGAAATAAGTAAGAATTAAGATTTATCTATAGCGAATAATAATTGTAAATTAACATCTGATCTCTTGTCGCGTTAAATTGACAAACTGGCATCCCATTTAATGTCGTGCAGTTGTCACTAAAATCCGTTTCAATTTGCAGTATTGAGACTGCGACGACAGAAAGAGAAAATAGATCTAAGTTGAAATTCGACTGTGGATCGTTTTACAGCTGAAGTTGCAACTTCGCTATATTCATTCCCAAACTTTCTAATAGGGTGACGCTGAGGTCCGACGTGGAAGTTGGAATTGTGGTTAAACCATTTAGTACTACAGTTTAAAAAGGCTGCTTCAGTTAATAAATTCAATAAAAGATGGCGCTCATATTGTTTAGGGTACATTCACAATTTTTCAAGAAGATTTGTTAGATAGAAAATTTGTGATAGCACTCGAATCTAGATAAGTTTGCGTTTTTTGCTGTAATGGAAAAAAGTGAATTGCGTGGGATAGTTCCCTTTTGACCGAAAGACACTTTGAAAAATTACATTTGCCAAATGCCCTTTCACAAAAAAAAAAAAATTTAGAAAAGGAATGTAGCTTGACAAATGGGTAATTGATATTGATATTAGAATAAACTTAAATTTACTGTTTGTAGAAAATAAATTCATAGTCATTTTTCATTTGTATAATTCGTTGAATTTTCATGTCCTTTCTGTAATATATTTTTTTGGTACTCTGCAGGCGGTCTGTTAAGTTGAAATTTCTCTATTTCAACTTAAACAAAACAAATTTCCCATTTCAATTCTACTCAATAATTCTATCTATTCTATAATGCAACGGTCCGGCATAGCTTCAAGTTCGAGGAACGTATATTATTTTTTATCAAGCTTAAAGCAGCTAATAAAAGTTCGTGGAAACCAAAGCAGGTTTAATAGATCGATCGTTTATATACAAAATACATATTTCTTTAAACCACACCACAATCTTCGGCCAATAAGAAGTTAAAAGTTAACACTGATAGTAGGGTTAACGAAAATTTTGAGTTTCGACCTTGCAAAGTATATCGGGCAAAAGAATTTTATAAAATTAATTGACGCTTTTCAAAATCTGTGCAAGCGATTTTTAGTTTTAGTTTTATATTAACCCTTGTTCAAGAACTTCTATCTGGCCCAATAGGTCTGCACAGATCATCTCATAAAGCACGTAAGTATGTATGGTGTTGGTAGTTCATTTCTCATGCCATATGCTGTAAGGACATTCCCATAGACTTTTCGAAAGGACCAAAAGTAACGACAACAAATATTCAATACGAAGTAATGAATTTTCCTTACAAATTGTTTTAAAAGATTCATAGGTCTGATCTAAACAGACTTTTTCGTCTGATAGGCAAGTGACACCCCTACTGGCTCCTTGCACCTGGGAATTTCAAAAGAGTTTCAAAATTTAGACTTATTTTCTATTGTACACATTAAGTTGAGGTTATCATGAAATTTCAGTTCGCTGTGTTAATTTTTTCTTCATTTTTATGGTTCCGTACAACAAAAGGAGAAATGACGCGCGCATATTTCGACAGTCAAAGATTATGAAATGTTTTTTTTTTTTTTAGTTTTTAATGATGGTGAGACCAACATTTTTGGTGAATTATTTTAAAAATATAGCTCAAAATGTGCATTTTCGCTTCTAGGTTTTTGGGCTAAAATTTTATATTATCAGGGTGAGTGGGTATTGAGACAGCCGCTTTATTCGTCAGTCTTACATTTACTGAAAAAAGTATTTAATTATATTAACTTATAAGATAACCCTTACTAATAAGACCAACTCTTACAATTTACTCTTGCGTCCGTCTGTTTGAATATTTATCGATTATCATGGGCAAATTTGGATTAGATTTATAGTAAACTGGTGTGGAACCCTATCTGCGCAAATCCGATTAGCTCTTAACGGAATTATTATTTTATAAAACGTAAAGTCTGCATAGACCTAAGTGTTCGTTTAAGGATTAATTTCTTCAACATAGTCGAATATTTCTTGATATTTTTCCTGGACATAGGGCAAATACCAACGGGATAGTTTTCGATTGATTAATTACATTGGAATGTATGGTTGTGTTGTATAATTGTATAAAAATTGAAAGTACAACAACATTCTCCATGGCTCAGGAATTTGACAAATTCTAAATTTAGTTCTATGATTATCAAAATATAGTCTTTTATCCATAAAATGTTCATTAAGTTTTTGTTTAAATTTTTGTTCTATATTAAAAAATAAATGACCTGGCACTTTCATATAATTGGCTCATTTTTTTTTTAACTCTTACGATGATAAAAAGTTGAAAGTAAACTCTTTGTTACTAGAGAATTGCACTCTCTAAACTATTTGTAAAATATTACATGCACAATTTTGGGTTCGTAATTGTACTGAAACATTTTTAAAAGTCAATAGAATTTTTTTATAAAGAAAATTAATTGGAATTAGAAAATTCTATCAGGCTTACATCAACCTATCTATGTTCAATCGCGCAAATTCATATAAATTCATTCATCAGCAGTTATTATTTTGGCAGCAGCACTTTCCTAAATAATCTCAATAAAAAATTGTCTTCTCTAACATAAATGAATTTTTCTGGGAAATAAATCTAATTTCCCTTTATTTTATATTTTACCAACTTGAACACTGTTATAAATGCACACACTACTGAAAAGGTACATAAAAACAGAATTGAACAGGATTTACAGTTTCTCTCGAAGTTTTGTGAATCCATCTTGTTTTTTTAGCTTTGTGCGGTGATTGATTTCCGGGAAACCCCTTTTTGTTTGTCGTTGTTGTTAGACTGATTTCATGTGGAGGTTTTTTTTCATAAAAGTGTGATAAATTGTCATTTGATTTGAGACGTTTCGGTTCATTAATTACAGTTATTGTTTGGTTTTGAAGAAATATTTTGTTATGTATTACCAATAAATAGAACGTGTTGGTTTGTACTGAGCATTGTAATTTATATGATTAGTGGTTATAGAGAAAAAAAAAGAATTCGAGCGTCAAAGCTGTCAGAAAAAATTTAAATTATAATACCAATTTTAGCCAGGAGATTAAAAAGAAGGCTCTTGGTCAGAGAGAAGAAAAAACCAACATTTTCAACTGTTGGAGTAGGTACTACCTAACAGGATTATGCGTTAACAAAAAGGTAATGAGTAATAAAATGTGTGCATGAGGTCATTGATTTGGCGATATTCAAGTGGATAAAGTTAATATTCGACAAAATTTTATCACTGATTGGGGTATCATCTTACTGCAATTAAATTAAGCATATTAAAACATCATGGAGCACCACTTGTCCACAGCGCCGTAAGTGTCGCTTAGTTTAGCCATCGCAGTACTGTAGTGAGATACTAAGAAGGTTTCCGCATTAAGCCGTGTGGATGATGTGTAATTTTATAATATAATTTTTGTACAAAAGTCATTTTTTATGAATAGTAGTTTAGGTTGCAAACTGCAGAAGACATTCCAACCAAACTTTTCTCTCTTTTACATACTGGCATATACAGGGCGTTTCCCCTTAGGAGGTATATAGAGGAGAAAGTGATAGTATGCACCTAACCAAACTAAAATTGCTTGACGGGTGGGGGGGGGGGGGGCATTATCACCCGTTTAGGAGTTACATGGCAATTCACCCCTTTAGGAGTTACAGGGCAATTAAGGAAAAAAAAAGTTTTCACAAAACACCCTATATTTTAAAAAGTACTGGGAGCACGGTCACAGTTAAGCTCATTGTATGTAGAATGTCATGGTCTTCCAACGGCTGATCAACTACCCCCCCCCCCGGAGTTATAGTGGTATAAACCAAATATTTCGGATTTTTTTCCTTTTGACCTATATTTTTGCAAAAACGGTCGTTCACATAAACTTTTTTTTTATAAAAACTATAGATTCTCCTCTTTAATTTGACCTAGGATAGCCTATGTGCTATCTGCAGTCGTTAAAGAGTTATTAGCTCAAAACATATTCTGAAAGCTATTTTCAAACCTAAGTTTGTTCCCTTACTGACTGAAAATACGTAATTTAAAAAAACTATCGGCTAATTTCGTTTTGCAAAAAAATAGAGATCAAAGTAAAAAAGTCCAAAATATTTTGTTTAGACCGACGTAACTCCTAAGGGTAGCGGGTTTGTGGGGATAGTTGAGCAGTCGTTGGAAAGGCCATAAAGTTCTGAGCTACCAACTAGCGTTTTTTTCTTAATCATCCTGTAACTCCTAAATGGGTGATATTGCCCACCCCCACCCCCTCTCCACCCCCTCCCCTGTTGTCAACACATTTTTTTTGGGTAGGTGAGTACTATCACCTTCTGCTCTATTGACCTCCTAAGGGAAAACACACCATGTACATGCAACATCATGCGAGGTACCATTTTTGTGCGAACAATAGTTCTTATGTCGGTGCCAACATTGAAAAAACCATTGGCGGGAAGTTGAAAAGTGATTTTAATAAAACCTTCGAATTTCTGTTGAGTATCTATGAATATATGGCCTTTGGTAAAATACTTTTTATCACTAATTAACCCAAATAATTTATTTAAATACATTTATTTCGATATACACACTTATTTGTTTGTTGTTTACAGTTCTCTCTCAGTTGGTACTTGGTGTCTTAGACCGAAAAAGAACGCTATATAGAAGTGAGCCACTTTCTGCAGTGTATTTCTGTGGACGTAGTCAGTCCATATTATACATGTCAGTGGTTTTACATAAGAACGCTGCAAATATTTTAGATTGTTAGGAGTTAGGACTAAGTTAGGGTTCTGATGTGGTAGTGAGGGAATCTGTTTCATGGCTTGGGAAGTGTTTCTCGAGAGTTTTGGATCACCCAAAGTTGGGGGTACCAAACTCAAGTCCTGAGAAAAACCTATACACATACCTCACATGCATAATAATATTCATTGAAATAATTTTTTGTTTTGTTAAGTTTTGGAATAGAAATATTTTTTACTTTAATTTTTGACCCCAGGACCCCCCTCTGGATCCGCCACTGGCTTACTTGGTTGTTAGGGGCAAATATGTGAGGAGGTATAAATTTTTTGTGTGTCGCTTATAGTGCCATTAAAAAAGATTGAATGACTAATGATTTTTGTTTAGAATATTGTTCCTTTAGTTAGGAGCATTGCTGTAATAGTAACTAATCTTATACTGTGGCTAGGCACATTAAGAGCGTAAAACATTTCCCTGTCATCAACGAAATCTATGTGATTATGGAATAGAAAAATAAAAAAATAAAATTGAAACGAAATATGTTCTGTAGTTTGGCTGGATTTAGCACTTTTTAAATTATTCTTCACAAATCTATATATATATATTATATTATATATATATATTGGGCTTTTTTGTCTTGATTTAATAACGAATCGGATTCGACTAACTAATATAGGTTAGGTTAGGTTAAGAATATGGGTGGCCATGTTACTTGGACCCTGTGGACACCTCGACCAGAGTTGATAAACTGTGTGCACCTCTGTAGTCGTTTGCCTTTTCCTCTTGTATGAATGATTTGATTTAGAATCGTTAAAAATAAAAGTTCTTCAGATTCTTCTATTCTCCATTTTTAACTGATTCTAACAACGGTGGGTTCGATTACTATCTGGAAAAATTTAATAAAAATTGAATTTACTATTTATTTGTGCGCTTTCATCGTTACTGGCTAATGTCAGATGGAAGCAAAACGTGGCTTAATAGGCTCGATACAAATTAAGTAATACAAGAGGAAAAATCATCTATCTCGTTAGCTCAGTGGTAGGAGCAGTCGCCCGGAAAGCGGAAGATCCCGGCTTCAAACTCAGTACGAGGTGGTTGTTTTTTGAGGCCATTTCCTTTAACTCGTACACGAATTAGATATTTCTTTTTTACTATTTTCGACACTCTCCTAGTCCCACCTTTCGTCATCACAGCGAGCTGAAATTTGGCACACAGGTTCATGTCGCGTGACAATTGAATCTATCAAAATTTGAACCGGAAATGGAAAACCCGGAAAATCGGGAAAAATCATTTGAAAATTTGGTACAAATTTGATTAGTGATAAATCCGTTTCAGGAAAAATGCAGTTTTCCGATTTTTCCGGAATTTTCCGACTTTTCCGGTAAAAAGGTTTTCTAAATTATGCAGAATCAAGTTCCCAATCAACTGGCATCATTACTTTCTCTCCGACAATGGTGGAAACTTATAGAAAAAATCGAAGAAAATTCATGTAAAGCGCTTTTCCGGAGTTTTTCAGACCAAGGAAGTTTTTGAGCATTTTGCAACCTAAGACAAAGTTGTAGAGCGAAATGAGTTGCATAAAGTTGCTTTTGTGGAAAACTCCGTGGAAAACCCGGACATCGGATCATCGGACAAATTTTCATCGATATGATTAGTGGTAAATCTGTTTCAGGAAAAATGCAGAATTTTCCAATTTATGTGGAAAATTTCTGAAAATGTCCGGAATTTTCCGACTTTTCCGGAAAATTTTCCGACAAAATAGTTTTATAAGCTATGCGGAATCATTTTTTTTCCGTCCTACTGGCATCAATACTTTCTCTTCAACAATCATGAAAACTAGCATGAAAAATCGGGGAAAATTCATGTAAATTTTTAAAAAAAATCATAGTAATAGGAAAAGTCTGTGGAAAACATGGAAAATCGGGAAAATTCATGTTATATGGGATTAGGTTGGAATACAGATAAAAGCACTGTTTAAAACATAATTTGAATTTCAGAAAACCGTTGCAGTACTTCAACGATTTGATACTCGAAAAATTTTTGTTTTCGGATCGGCACCAAACATGACTTAAAAATTGTTTTAAAATATCTCCATGCAGCACGTAATAACAATTTAGTTAACGTAAAAAAGGCAGAAAATAAAATAATTAAAAAAAGCAGTTTCAAACAAAACTGAGGCCAAGCCGCATGAGAAAGTAGAAAATAAACTTTTCTTCACACACAGAGGTGGACTCAGATTTTATTCGCTGACAATCACCGATATATTTCAATATAATCAATCAGAGGTAATAAGAGATTTGATTCATGAAGAGAAAGAATATTAAAGAGAAATGTCCCAATTAAAAAAATCTGAGTCCACCTCTGTGTGTAAAGAAAAGTTTATTTTCTACTTTTTCATGCGGCTTGGCCTCTGTTTTATTTGAAAACTCGTTTTTTACTTATCTTATTCCTTTTGTATTTATGATTTGATTTAGAATCGTTAAAAGTGAAAGTTATTAAAATTCTTTCATTCCCCTCCTTTGGAGTTTTTAGATCAAATTCAGCCTCCAACGTGCTCGATTTTTGCTTTTGGAGTTAGTTTGCAAATCATACTTTGAGTGATAAATGTTGTTTCTTCAGGGATTTTCTTGCTCTGTGCTACGACTAGTTAGACCCATTTTAGTAGATCCCCCAAATATCGGGTAGGGACTAGTATACGGACTGCCGGTTAAGGTGTTAGCCAGATCGTCCCGTTTTCCAAGTTACTATCTTATCCCTAGATAGCAGCTGGAGTTTCGTGTGGCAGCTAAAAAAGGCTTGAGACAACAGTGAAGATCGTAGTTTTGATTTTTGAGCAAATGTAAATGGTGAAGGTTTTTGCAGCTCCTGTTTAGGCTTTCCTGTCCTCCAACTACTACAGCGAAGATTTCCGCCTGAAAAATAGAAGGTGAGGTACCAAACGGAATGGAGGGTTACACTTCTGGAGTGTCAAATCCCGCGTATATTTTGCCATCTTTCTTCGATTCGCGAGTATACCAGACATGCCCCCGTTACAAGAACTGAAAGTCACTTTTCTGCTCTCGTTAATGGTTACCTGGCAACTTAAACGAATTTAAATCTTTTTATTTTTAAAATCTATAATTTTTAACACCCATATATGTAGTATAGATGTGTCGTTCCGATGAATTCTCGGAATCGGGTCTGGATCCGAATCATCTAATTTGGACCCGTTCCATCGTTTCCTTCCTAATTCAAATCAAACAAGGATATGAGTTCAGCTGACTTTTTATTATACAAGTAGAATTAAGAACTAACAACATAGCTTCCAATTAAAAATATAAGCATCTAAAACTGTCGATTCCTCTTTATCAGTAAGCACTTGGATAAGCTTTGGACAAGGTCTTTCACGTGGGACTGAAGTTGCTGGCATACAACATTTTTTTTTACCAATTATACCAAATTAAGCGTAAAAACAACGCGCCTCAGTTACACCAACAAATAAAAAAAAAACAAAGCCAGCCGGCGGGATTTTCAGATTTAGTGTTGCAGCATTGATAAAGGGGGTGATGCGTACCTTTATGTTCCATTATGATGTAATATGTTTGCTTCATGATGATGGGAAAAGCTAGCCATGATTAATTCAATTAGAGAATGATAGCGTAAATAAATCATTGCTATGGCAGAGTGCTGCCAAGTTGTGTTATTATTATTCTCCACTCGCTCTTGATGAAGCAAAATATGTCGATGATTTTTACCTGTGGCAGGATATGCCGCTGTTCTCCAAATGCCACAATTTTCCAATTTATATTCGTCTGTGTTAGAGTATACCGATATAGTGTATTTAAGCAGAGTATGCAATTTTTCATTGAGTATGGCGGATTATACCGATGTTTGTGTTGAGGCAGGGTATGCCAATGTTAACTAGGATGGCAGAGTATGCCGATGTTTAATTGAGAAATTAAAAAGACGAAGACGAATTAATTCTGATTTTTATTGAATAGTGTGTGGATATTTATACAATTTTTGTGACATGAGAATCGGTTTATCTAAATATTCTAGAGGGGGAGTTATTACAAAATTTCAAATATTGAATTTAAAAATCATTATTGTTGTGTCAGCATTTCTGATCACGATAATTCAAGCATTTTTGTTTAGCTTTATTTTCTTTTTTTTTAGATTCTTGTTTATTTTAATTGACTGTGGTCATGGCTTTCCAATGCACATAAGCTAAATTAAGTAAGACCGAACCAATACTTGTGCTCGGCTTAAATATGCTAGTATAAAAGCACAATGCAGGCTGCAGGTATAAACAGCTAGCGGAATTCATGTAGTAGCAGTTGCAGTATGCTATAAATGCAAATCTACACGTTGTCATGCATTCATCACTTAAAGTTTCTACTTACTACTAGTTTTTTATTTTGCTTCACTTGCTTTTTATATGATACCCATATTCCTATTCTTCTTATACATATATTCCAAGTGGGTTACGAGTAAAATTAGGCAAGTTTCCAGAAAATCTTAAAATATGCAGCCAGAAAAGGTAAGTATAAAGGCCGCTACACACGCTCAAGCAAATCGTAGGATTAGGCATGCAGAACCAAGCTTGCGTAGTGAAAGTCGGAGCTTTAGTTGAGACTGAAGTCTGATATGAATGAAATTGGCCGAAATAATTGCGTACAAGCAAGTCTGACGATTTTGCTATAGAATTGAACTAAAGTCTGCATAAAAGTCGTTGTATCTGAACACAAAAGATAACATCCGATTTTGTCTAGTTCAATTCTATAGAGCAAAGTTCTAATATTTTCTTCATTCAGTTTCAACTCACGCTCCGATTTTCGTTTCACACATTAATATAAATTTTACGACTGTGTAATGCACAAGTCGTACGATTTGTTTGAGCCTGTGTTGCGGTCTTGATATGCTCAGATCAGTAAGTTGTTTTTGCATAAATTGCTTTAAACACAGGAACGAGTGAAAGACAGTTTACACTAATTATGGGCGATTTCGTTCATTTCTTGTAAGGACCCGTTTGATCTGGACCGAGACATCTCTACTTATCTGGGCATTTCATTTTTCAATTAGCAAGGTATTGTGAGCAAAATCAAGATATTTAAATAGAGTGTTTACAGTACTTTTTTCAGTAGATCCTATTAAATTTACAGTCAGGTACGAAAGTGTCGCTACTGGTGAAATGATACTTCCTTCAGTTAAGTAAACTTAAGATATTAACAATCAATTAAGGATTGCTTCCTGCATTATAAACAATGTTATAGAGGGAGGGTAATTGTCATAGTTACTTGGAATTAGTAATTTAGTCAACATTGCCCCTTCCCTCACCCCAACATACATTATTTTAAACCCATAAGTGGGAAGGAATCTTAAAAAAGACGGGGAATATATCAGAATTTCAGTTTTCAAACGGACCATTATACTACGTCTCAGTAATAGTGCGAATGAATGAATACTACATTCTTGGGCCGAATTCTGTAACACGGAGAATTGGGGAATTTGGGCAATGAGAGTTGTTTTGATAGTTAATTCTCCACTTGGAATTTTGTAACTAGGTGAATATTTTTCTTATAATTCCCGAACTCTCTATTACACTTGTTAATTTTCCGGTGTTTTGTAAGTGTAAAAGTAAAAGAAAAATTTCTCAACTGACAGTATTGTCTGTTTTTGTTGTGTTTCGTGAAAGTACCTAGGAATTTTCAAATTAAATTATGAATTAAACATATATCCTGGCTATATTAAGAAGAAAAAACAAAACAAAAACAAATCAGTAATATCCATGCAATATTTACAGAGAAATATGGAACTTGGTGCCTCAAGGTATCCGATAAAGATTTTAAATCACGCGAAAATAGTCAATTTGGTAATCTTCCAGTACAGAAGAGATGCTATAAAAAATTTAAATATGCACACTAAAGCTTGCAGGCACACTTTGACCCCTAATGAAATATGTAATTAGTTTTTGAGTCCGATAAATGGTTTCGGAGATAACTGCAAAAGAAGTAAATCAGTTCTTGACAAGGCTAAACAATGGCCGTTTTTTAATACAAAAGTGGGCATATTTTCAACTCATCATTGTGAAGAAAACTGGTATGTCGTGGAAATTCACTTCTTATGATAAAAATGTTCAAAAACAAAGAACTCATGGATGCGAAAGAAAGAACAGAATAAATGCATGCAAAATACAAGAACTGGGGTGTATATGACCCACGCGTAATAAAGTCGTTTATGGGAGGTAAAAATTCCTCCTCGTCCAACTTCCCTCCTCTATCATATTTGCCCCGAGCTCAAATTGTTTTTGATACATACATTTCTCTATTCATCTCCATTTGCCAGTTATTCTAGAAAAACTAAAAAAAAACCTACCCCCTACATATCAAGAACTATCCTACTAAGAAAAGATTTCAATTTGTTTCGCCGTCGAGAGATAATAGATCCATGTATCTTGAATACAAACAACAAAAACCAAACATCTACACAAAATTGATCCCTTTAACGTCCTTGGCGATTCGGACGTTTTCACACTTCTCAAGTTTTCCCTAATTCTCCAAACATATTAGTGAAGGATGAATGGAAAATTAAGGAGTTTCAATCAGAAAACGAAAACTCTCGACTCCTAAATTCAGCAATTCTGCATGTTGCAGAATCTGGCCACAGCAAACGAAGAACGCTCACTGGTAAATGATCAAAATAATGCCCGAGCGGATACTCTGTTTTGTTGCTATCAGAAACTACTGCCTGTTGACCACTTTTGTCTGTTCTCCTACGTGAAAGACAATTTGTTTAAGTTACACACTTAATCGTTATATGTAGAGGAATTATTTTTGCATCTTCCACAGTATACTATTTTATAATTAATAACTAAGAAATACTACAAATCACTACAGAAGGTGTAAAGGTTCTAGACTAGCACTCTGAGGAACACGAAAATAAAGAAAATGCATTAAAGAGGAGAGAAATATCATAAATTTAAATATCAGACGCAACAAACTATAAACATATCCTTAACCCCAAAACGAAAAAATTCTCTGTCACATTCCCTTTACGCGTCTAAAGTTTCATGAAGGACTCATTTACAAAAAAGAATAAATAAAAAAAAAAAATCTTCACTGTGAAGACGGATGGATTTTTTCCTATAAAAAACTTATAACTATAAAAGAAAATCAAAAAATGCAATAAGATAAATGCATTCGACAGCCCTTCCAACAGGGCGAATAATTCTGACGAGGACATTTATTACATCAACGGTGCTCATGATTCATGAGCAAAATAAGTCGACGGTAAATATTTGTAGATATGCGCGGAAATTGAATTGGGTTCGAGAATAGAAAAGATTTGTATGCAGCAGGCAACAGCAAAGATACAGACGAATCGGTGAAAGATATACATACATATATCGCATAAACTCAGAGTGTTAGTAACCTTTTTCAAATCCGATCGATATCATCTGTCTGTCTATTTGTCTGTCTGTCTATCTGTTGACAATGGATATTGATTATAATCTTGCACTAGCAAAAGACAGACGCAGCATCGCCAGTTAAAAGCGATGTAATCATGGAATACTGCCATCTTTTACTGCCGTCCAATAAAATATCGTGAACAGAAGATAGGTACGGTATCTTTTAACCTTCCAATGAACCAACTACCCTTATATCACTATTATACTATCCCTCCCACGTTCCATTTTATCTTTATTATTATTTGTGTGGGAGTATCATCAGTGTAATTCTCGCAAACAGTTAATTCTTAAAATTTTTAGAGAGCGATTACAAATTCCGTTATACGGGTGCTACATACTTATAAACGCACCTTCACAGAATACATACCGTGCATACCCACGTAGATTATTGGTGCTCTGCGAAAACGCCTGTTGGACTTGTTAGATCTAGACAGTCGACAGCTCTTTTAGTTTTAGCAATTTGGAGTGGGATCCTCAGATGACATTTTTCAAAGAATTAATAGCTGACAAGTGTGGGTGGGTGGATATGAATCGATTATATAATGTTATGAGCAATAATTTTTGGGATTTATAATTGCTTTCCCTGGGTAAAAGGTGTGAGTACAGTTTATATGTATAACAAGCTACAAAACGAAACGAAGATGGAAGTGAATATTTCGTTTTTGGTACTTCTAAATAATGAAATTTTTCAATTAGTGTCACGTTAACAGGATGGCAATAATTAGTCTTCCCTATGGTGATAAAGGGTCTTCTAGGTTAAACTGTACAATTAACTTAACTTTATTATTCTCTTCGTACACCACTCACGGTGTTGGATGGGTGACAGCTAGTTCAACATAATTTGTTTAAATGTTTCAAATACTTTGAAAATTATTAAACGAACAATGGCGTAATTAAATTAATATAAAAGGAAAACTTTTCAAGATATTCAGTTCCTTAAATTGGCTAGAATAGTTTGTCCTTACTTATACTCATTTAAGATAAGGTATCTCTTGAAATATTAAAAAAAACATCAAAAACTTGTTTTTCTTTTTGAACTTTCACATAAACTTAGGTACCACGAAGGAGTTTAGTTTATTAAAATTGTTTTCCATGATTGTGATAAAATCTTAACTGAAGATTACATTTGGAAACGCTACTGCCATCACGTACCCACAAACAATAAAAAAATGACGAGACGACACCAGAAGTAATGTAATTGCAAGTACGAACCAGTTTTTTCAGTAACCCAAGCTCTTTCTATACAATGGTAAAAATTCTGGTTCTAATGGCTGAGAGGAAAGTAAATGATGAATTTCAAAGAATGTGACACATTAATATCAGGGAGTGGAAAAAACAGCAGATTTACAAGTATTTCTTAGCTCGAACACGATTACCCCTTGCAGATTTAAAGCCAGGAGGCAGAAACCGGAGAAGAACTTAAAAGTTGATGGAATCTAAAAAAATTTGTTCTAATTACCACTGTCAATGTGAGGAATGGTAAAATTTTTATTTTATTGTTGCAATCATTTGATTTTAACATAAATTAGATGATAAAACAAGGAAGAAGTAAATGGAAGTGAAATTAATCTCCTGAGTATGCGCCTTATATAAAGTACTAAGAGGGGTTTGATGTATAAAAACATAGAAGAGGGTGGGTTTGAGTATTTCGTGATGACAGGCAATTTTCCGCCTACTGCGTGCAATGTTTAAAATACAATACAAATACCGTTTAATGTGAATAAAACCCAGATTTTTAATTAAATCTTTATGTATCCACCACCAACTTTTAGACATCTGAGCTCACTGTAGTGTAGACAGCAGGCAGTTCAAGGCTGTCCTGATGAGATCGCCCTGCACTACTAATTGAAATATGTAGTATGCTCTCAAAATTTCTTTATGAAATTTTGATTTTCGGCTACAAAGCCAGTAACTGACCAGTACCTCAGTACTTGTCTTTTAAACATTGAATAAAAGAAGTACAGAAAAAATTATACGACATTCGATGATATTTTGTCAACCCGGAAAAAGTGATAATTTGTTGGGGCAAGGTCAACAAAGTCTAGTAAGTATGGATGATGAGATTATTATGCGAGAAAATGACAATTTGTGCATACCAATAGTTTTTCTTTAATGTTCTCCTGTATAAGGTGTAGCTACTCGATGTAAACTTCATAAAACGCGTTGTAATACTGATTTTCAACCATCTATTTTTCTACATAGTAATCTTCTAACTAAAGACGCTGTAATGGCGTCATCTGTCACATCCTGTAGAGAATCAAGATAAAAACTTCAGCATGAAACAAAAATCTGAAATACCATTAAAGATGTACAGATTTTAGCTCTTGAATAACCGAGTTTTTTATCAGGATCAGAAAAGATATTTCTGTGTAGATATTTTTCTCCATCAGGGGAGGTTCCAGCTAGGTGTCCGGGGGGGGGGGGGGGGGGCTGAAAACTACTGAAAAGAAATTGCAGTAGATTTTCTGAATTTTTCCTAAAAACTGCGCAGTAAATCTATTCTACCACACTTTTTGTTAAAAAAACAAAAAATTTCTGGAATCGTTGATTCTGATACCGTTTAAGAAAGTAACCCTTATGCTAGCGGCTTGCCCTTCACTCCACTTTAACTATAGGCAAAACCGGAAGTGCTTTTCTCCGGGTGTTTAAAGTACGACAGAGCCTATTCTGGTAAAAGCGATCGAAGTTTTGTTTTAATTGAAAACAGCTGCAAAAGGGTCTTTGTTTACTCTTGGAAGTAAAGAATATGGATTGAAAGTTTTTTTCTGGTAGCCTAATATGGGCTGTGCTAGATGTTATTTCATTAGAACCACACCCCGATGACAGTTCCCTTAATTTCGCTTACTCATTGAATACTCTTGCGGACTCTAGAGGGAATGCGACATCTGCCGAACCAGATTGTATTATTAGATCATTGAAGAACGAGCTGGATAATGTCCTGAATTACGTCGAATTCAATGCATGTAAGTCCCAAAGCTCTCTTATCTCTTTCAAACAATATCATAATTGTTCCACTCCAGTTCCGTTTGATTCAGCACTAGTTTACGATACACCATGTTTATGCATTATTGGCATTAACATTTCCAGTAAGTTAAGAAGGACAGATCACATCTTCTCTATTTCCAAAGAAGCATCAACATATCTTGGTTTTCTGAAAAGGTGCAAGAAGTATATCAGCCCATCGAATCTAACGCTCCTCTGCAAGCCCTACGTAAGGCCTAGAATAGAACACAATTGCCATATCTGGGACGGAGATTGTCACACCGCCTTAGCTTCATTGAGCATTGTCCAAAAGAGCGCCTTCAAGATGAATGACTATGTGGCAATAGGTTGTGATATGGAACCACTCGAGCGCCTGATGAAATATCTAGTCTGATGCCCTGTAGAATGATTTCTGCAAGCAATACTCGCGTTGCAAACCGCACACATCCTTTTACCCTTAAAATTATGCTTCGGTCGTACAGTAAAATTCTGTGATGCTTCTATATCCCAAACAGTGCGAATATGGAAGAGTCCATCTGCTGTCAGGCATAGAATTCGTAAAATTTTAAGGGCAATATAAATCAGTTTCTCCGCCACTCTCCTTACGCTCCCTAATCCCTTTCTCTATCTCCTTCCTGCCATGTTGTGCTTTGCATTTTATGTTATCCCCTGAGCTTGTCTTAATAATATATATAAAAAAAATGTGTATATTGCATCTGTTCTGTGACTGCTATCTTAAATAGACGTATGTTACGTAGCGCTTTAATTTATATTTTATTTATATTTTGCAAAGCTATAATTCATGATGAATTCGTTAGATAGAACAAAATATATTTCCCTATTTTTATTTGGTTACGGTTCGACCCGTATCTTTTAAATGATAAATTTTGTGCATTTGATATTTACTGAGTGGTGGTGAGTGCCTTCGAACTTTGGATCCCTTTCCAGCATATACCGTTCTTAAACCAGAGTTATGCCCTCCCCCCACGCTCTCCCAAAAATGCTGGATTCGCCCTCTCTTCTTCTGCAAAATCTGTCAAAATGACCGTTTCGCCACCCCAAAATATGTTGGCTATAATCTTCTGCGCAAACCAATTCGTCTTAAATTTGATCGATCATGATCATACTCTTTGCTTTGATGGATATTTCTATTTAGCAAGGATACTGGTAAATAAAAATCTCAGTCCTTGTTATAAGCGGCACATGTAGATCGGAATCCTCATTGCGAAAATATCAAAACCTTAATGTAAAGTCATTTATTACTTTACGTGTTAGCGGCAAGTGGTGAGCGTTAAATATTTCTGTGAGTCAGGAAAATGTCTTCACCAGAGCTATTTATTTTGATGGATGGATTGAATAGAGGTTGAGATCCCCAGGGGGGACCCTTGAATGTCGGCCATGACAAGGCCCATTGTTCACCCTCGAGACACATGAGCAATGATCATAGGTTCCAACCAGATGCTCTTATAAAACATGGCTTACAACACTCCATGGAATTTTTCCAGCAGGTGTGACCCCAAGAATCTATAACGTTGTCCGGAGAGAGCCGGACAGTGACAAAGAAAGTAAGTCACCATTTCGGACTCCTCCCCGCAAACTCTACATATCGGACTATCAACAATTCCTAACCTAAGTAGGTGACCCCTGAGAGAACAGTTTCCAGTAAGAATAGACACTAGAATTCTCAGGGTAGGGTTACTCAGTCCTAGCAGCTTTTTTGTGAAACCTGGGTTAGGTTTGCACCACAGTTTCTCTGTTGTTCTACCCGAAGGTTCGTCTAACCAACGACAGCTGTGTTGGTAATCGGCCCAAGTCACAATTGTATAGACCAACAGCACTGTGACCAGGCACCCAAAATGTGTACCCTGTTGAGTACCCCACGAGGGAGGGAGTTCAGCGTGGTCTTAGACTGAAGTGATAATTTGGAGGTGTTGTCAAGGGCTTTAACAAACCCTTGACACTCACTTGGCGGTCCGAGCAGAAGGCAATCTTCTTATTCTCAGTGTTTGAGCCACGGAGATTCCTTCCCGCTTTAAGAATGGCCTTGACCTCCGCCTGGAAAACCGTAACATGGCTTTCCAGGTGGATCAAAAGTTCCAAATGTGGCTCCTCACAGTAGACGCCTACTCCGAGAGTTATTTATTTAGTATTTATTGTGTTTAGACAAAGAATTAATAAAATAAAAAGAAGATTTAGCGTCCATATAATTAATTGACCAAGAAAAAGATTCGTTGAATCTCAATATCTTTATGAAGACTTACGTAGAAATGCCAGGCAATTCTTCGAACCTACACGAATTCGAAGTGAAAAAATCGACTTTTTATGGAATTGTATGATTTTGGTATTTTGTTGAACGATGGGGTGACAACAAATTTGGACTGTGGCTTTTATTTGATGTGGAATACAATTTAAATCCTTTTTCCCCGTTTAAAACAGAATGAACTGAGAGATCACATTTTTTTTAGTTAAGTTTGAACACCTGCGATTGTTACATAATATTCACATAAGATAAGTCAAGACTTCTGTCACAACCTTCTTTCATATACACATGATTTTTTTCCTTCTTTGCCTACACTTGGGAACAGTAGACTAGTTTTTCGTACTTTCTATCGTATATTCTGACGTTAATTCCCTGCAAGTTCATTTCGGTTCATTTTGTGGTGAAAACCAAAATGCTATAATATTGTGGTGAAATATTCAAATATACGGCAAAAGATCACAATCAGTCCCCTGACGTTCTCTATGGAATTCTGTATCCATTTTGATTGAGAGTCGTATGGTCTGTACATTACTCGTAATAACAGTTTTCAGTCTTCAACAGAAATTAGAAGAAATCAAATTGTAACTCTAAATATGCAATACTATAAGTACAGAATTTGATAAATATACAGATTTTAAGCATGGACCATTTTGCAATATTGTGGAAGAATGAAATGTGCTATTCGAGAAGAGGCTGATTATACTATTTTTAAGGTTTAAAAGGTAGGAAAAGAATATTACTTCAGCGTGTACATATGTTGACTCGCAAAAGTTTTCAAGTTGGTGTAAGATTTTCGATCTTAATTCTGGCTTGAAATTTTTTCTCATCAAAGCCCTTCTAATATTCTGGAAATATTTGTGCTTATAATAATACGACTTTTTAGAATGGTCTGTAGACTCACTATCAGATTGAGGTTCGGTGATTAAGCTAGTCATGGTAATCATGTAATATTATTAGTATTTATTATTTTTATTATGTTTTTATTATTTGGCATTAAAACGTACCTACCCCGCTTCTTCACAGTGAAGTGAGCGAGTCGGACATGAACGGACGTGTTTTGTAATTAATTGCTTCATATCGTTTTTTGTTTGTTTTGTTTTAGTATTGCTTTGCCACTTCCATATTTGATTCTGTGCTTAACAAGTTTTGCTCGCTGCAGTCATTGGATAGCTATTTCTGCGGTAAATGTAATGATTGCGTCTCTGATAAAAAATCATGCAGTGTGGTTTCTAACTTGTTTCACAGACGGTGCTCTAAACTTCAAGAGAGTTATCTTACGCTTGTCAAGATCCACAACTCGATCTTTTGGAAGTGTCCTTCATGCATTTCTCATACTTTAGCAGATCTTGCACTTGCTTTCATCAATCTGAAGAATGAATTGAAAAAGGAACTTTCGAATATAAGATGTTCATTAGGAAAAAATGAACATAAATCAGTAATAAGCAAGAACAATACTTCTTGTTCTACAGTACTATCATCCAGGCTTAAATCAACCATATCAATTACTACATGTAAACCCAATCCGTCCATACTACTCGCCATCGACTCAGTTCGCAGTTTATTTTCCAAAACTGATAGCTGATAGCTCAACTAAAGGAAATTGCTGTACTAAACTACTACTGTCCCAAAAAGATCTCACAATCATAAGAAAAAGGCTGTTGGCACAGCTGCTGTTGTCGATGACTTTTCTGCCATAAACAATTTTAGACATTTGCATACGCCCTGAAGATACACCTGATAAAATTAAAAATTATGTTGCCAATTTGATTGGTATTGTAAGCAATCAAATTACATGTCATCCACTATGGAAAATGGATGCAAACTTAAATAAATTCAAACTAGGAGTATCTGAACACTTTACATCTAGATTGCTTGTGCCTGGCATCTGTTCGTCCAGCAAGTGCGTCAGGAAATTCATCAAATCACTTAAAACCAGAGACAATTAATTTATCCGGCAAATCAATTACCTGCTATAATTGTAATCGAACGGGCCATATGACGAGGCAATGTAGAGATACCAGGAAGTGCTTTGGTTACGGTAAGATAAGGGTTATAAGAGCAAGATATCCCAGGTGCTCGGGAAACGAAGAACGAACTCAAGAGCGACTGGATCTATGAACTCAACTGTCGATTTGAAGTCTTTTAAGAACACGAAAAAAATGCATTTTGTTGGATTGAAGAATAGCTTTCGTAGTCTAGGAGATAAGAAGGTAAAGGAGTTCGTAAACAATAAGATGAGCACAGAATTAGGAAATTAAGACCGTCCTGTCAGAAGGACGCAGAAGTAACCCTTAGGGATGATGAAATAAAAATTGAAAGTAAGAAGGAAATCAATTACCAAGGGAACTGTACCTCAGCACGTAAACATCGGGAAGCTAATAGGACCAATATAGTTAGAGTTACTGGTGAGGCAGTTGTATTAAATTTCGTGATCGACTACTGGGCAGGGGATGTGCGACCCTACCTTAAGGTCTCAATATATGGACTAGTAGTGACGGGGCTACTAGACTCAGGAGCCCAGAAAAATCATCCATCGTAGGAAAACCAGGCTGGGAGCCATTAAGCAAAATTGGTTGCTCATTAGATAAGTCGAGAAGTAAGGAAGTTACGTTAGCGGATGGAATCAGTATTAAGGTCTTGGGCTCAGTAACACTACCCATTGAGGTTGAAAGTAGAGTTTGCTTGTCAGGGGTGCTAGTTATCCCATGGTTGCCACAAGCGGATGCGGGAGGATCTTGAGCATACACACCTGGTAGAACATAAAAACAAGGCGAGCTCAGACCCCATCAAATAGCGGTACTGCCCGGTGTCTCCAGCTACCCAAAAACACATTAAGAAGGAGTTAGACGAGATGCTACTAGATGACGTAATCGAGCCATCAAAGAGCCCTTGGTCATCTCCAGTCATATTAATTAAAAAAAGAATGGTCGATTTAGATTTTGCGTAGATTACCGCAAGCTCAATAAAGTGACTGAACGCGATGCATATCCAATACCATATATCTCAGCCACGTTGGACAAACTTAGGAATGCAAAGTACCTAACTTCACTGGATATTAAATCAGCATATTGGCAGATTCCAGTGGAAGAAGCCTCCCGACCACTGACCGCGTTTACTGTACCTGGTAGGAGCCTATATCAATTCAAGCGGATGCCCTTTGGGCTACATAATGCACCGGCTACGTGGCAACGGTATATTGATATGGTTCTTGGTGCTGATCTGGAACCGCACGTCTATTTGGATGATATTATAGTACTCACTCCAAATTTCGGGAAACATGTCGAGGTATTAAAAGAAGTGTTCAACCGATTTCTAGATGCAGACCTCAAAGTTAGTAGGGAGAAATGTAAGTTTTGCCGACTCGAATTGAAATGCGGTAAAAATATACACAAATGTAGGTTTTAAATTTTTTCTTTCCTGTGGTTATTATCTATCCTGATGGAAGCTAAACAAACGAGTCAAATGTTCCAAATTGTTGTAAGTATTACTTTTTGCTATTTTGTGAAGCTGCCTTGTTGTAAATCATAAAGAAGACAAAAGTATTCGTAACAAGGCAATCACGTCCACCCTTTAACAAATTTCAAGTTGCATTTTCAGGATATCAATTGTCTCTTCGTCCATGTTGAATGCTGCTTTTTGGCACAGAATCCGTAGCTGGGGTGTCTTTTATCTTCCATAGCGCATAGTCGGATACAAGTTGGCTGCAGTATGTGTATAAGAGGTTGAATTTTTCTAACGAGATAAATGACCACCATACACCCAATGATGCCAGGTAAATGATGCTTGAAGTAAAACTTAAGGATTTTGCAGCTGCTGGCAACTATTTTTGGTCACGTTTCACTTCAGAATTGCTACGATGAGTGAATGTCAATAGGCTCTTTATGTCGCAATCCCCTTTTTCCCTCTTTTATTTTTTTATTTTTTATTTACCTATATACTATATATGTATAAATGATTAATCCCGAGGGTAATTGGTCGTTCTCATTTAAATGTTCACCTATTAAGCCCTACAAAATATTTCTGTGAATGCATTCACTTTCGATTCACATACACTTACTCTTAATATATACATGGAACCCGAAAAAGGGCTCGCAGTCTTCACTTTTAATTAAAGCTACTTTTGTATATTAAGCAAGCAAATTAAGTGATAATTTAATTTTGTTCATTTGTGTTTTATGTGTGCGATATAATCTTGTCACACACAAATACTAATAAGTATTTCGCCGATAAGAAACATTTACCTCACATCATCTTTACGGGTACATATATAAGTTGAAGAGATATACACCGGCAAAGAGGCTGCCGTTGAAGCCGCTGGAGTGAAATAAATGATTGCCACATCTACTCGGAATATACAAGAAAATCCAGACCAGGAGTTCTCTATATAAAATGAGAAAATTCGAATATTTCAAACTTCTATCCACCTTCGCACGTTGATTTATATATATACATATATATATACGTATACACAGTTAGTGGTATAGATGTTCTGAATTTCAAGGAGCATCATCGGTGGGACTTAGGGCGCAACGCATGTTGTTCCTGCCTGGAAAATATTAAGCTCTACTTCAACATAGTTTACTTGTGGCAAGAGAATGTGAGTCAGAATGCTGCCGGGTCTCCAATTGTAGTAGTACTAAATGTAGTAGTAGTAGTAGTAGTAAGTAAGTATAAGAACAAATAAACCTTATAGAGTTGGAGGAACCATTTCTCATGTTCAGATTTTCCCTCAAATCTCCTTTGGATAAATTGTTCTGTATGTCCTATAAGGACAAAGGAAGATGTACGAAAGGAAAGGAAATACAAAAATTTTTGCAGCGAAAGCTTCAGCAGCCAGAAATATTGATTCGCCCTAATTCTGTGCAGGGATTTTTTTTGTGTGTCCACGTTTTAGTCAGTTTTACAGTGCCATAACTCGGTTTTAGTACTACCTTCAGGTGTTTATACCTACTCTTTGCAATTTGCATTTGTGTTAAAGCACAGAAATAACATGCTTAAAGCATAGATATGCTGAAAATTTATGAAGAAAAAAATAAAACAAGAAACAAAAAAACAGACAAGAGGGATGTGAGATAGCCTCTCTTCCCCTGCACAATGCAAAATATTTTATGATTTTTAAATGATGACATGGTGTTAGGCAGTATACATTCCATCAAAATAGCACAGTTATTTATTATATGGAATTGTAAAATTTCGAAATGGTAATGCATGACGATAATAAAACTGTGTAATAATATTGGGATTTATTATAGGCGGCTATGAAATAAAACATCAGAACGGGATGAAATTGACACATATACATACATACATTACTTGGGTTGAATGAAAAACAAATTATTGTTGATAGCGGTAGAAAAATACCTCTACAGAGCTATTGGCTATAAATGTCGTAAGTTTTTTTTATTTGCCGTAATTCGTTAGATCCAATGTCTTGCGAGTAACCTGCACCATTCAATTAGTTTAGGTCACACTAAACATTCATCATAAGGTATGCCTAACAGCGTCATCTTAGTTTGAAAAATTACATTTTATTAGACAACGACGGTTTTCTCAGCCCCCGTCTTTATTCAATTGTGTTATAATCCAATGCTAAGGTATAAAAAATAAACTTCAAAGATTTGCCATCCGGATACCTTCTTCATATCAACTTTTTACTAAACTTACCGTGTCTGCATCTTGATATATAGAAATAAGAAAAATAAAGCGACGAAGAAAACAGATCACTTCGAATTAGTGGTAGAGGTGCAAAAGGCATTCATTCCATTAGGGGACAACACAAAACTAAAGTACAACTTTGACTTGCCATTCAAAATAATTTCTTCAGACCGAGTAAATTGAGAATCAAACAAACTCAAATCTAAAAAATGAGCTCTGCATACCATAGATGGTTTCAAGACAAAAATGAAGGTATGGACTAAAGCATATTGTGATAGAACCAAAGTCATTATACATATATACCAGCGTCAACACTACCATTTCTGCTTTCAAGCAGAAATCGGCGAAATTGAACTCTGTATCGTGGAAAACATCAATATAGCATACAGAAACCACAGGTTAAGTATCCTCTCTGACAGAAAAACCGTAACATTAGCTCTCGGATCGAAACGTTTTGAATCGAAGCTGATGTAGGATTATCTGCAAGAGCTAATAAAACAAGCGCATTTAAACATGGTAACCTTGTGCACAGCCTTAAAGGCGGCAACGACAAACAAAGCAGACCAACTGGCCAAAAAAGGACCAAAATTGAGTTTCACAAACATAATACCTTTCTGCATTATCCTGACTACGACAGCTTAAGAAAGATTATCGAAGTGGCTAACAACCAAAGCCGAACTCCATTGGAGGGAAAGTAAAAATTATTTTTCACTTTTAAATGGGACTAATCCTTATAATCGACTTAATTTTAATCCAATCTAGAAGTCCATGATGACATTGGCTTTCCTGAGTAATTCTTTTAAATCCAGTGTATATATGTTGTGCGTATCACAAGTACTCTTTATTCATTCATTGTAAGGAAGTTTTTATAGGAATGTTCGTAGGGTGGCCTTGTGCAATAATTACCAAACATAAGACGTTTGCTAAAAACTGTTTTATGTAAAAACTAAATATTGGTTAAACAACAGATAAATAATCTCAAGAATATGCGAGGCAAGTACATAGGACCCCATTGGATTGGCCGTTGGGGCTGGAGGATATGATTTTTTTTTATTGATTCCAAAAAAAAAAAAAGGAATGCAAGTTCCACTACCGCCGTCAGTTTTAATATCTTTTGAAATATCTTGGTTGTTTTCAATAGTTTATATATAACAGGGATAAGAGAAGACATGTGAATGGTACTCATGATTAGCGATATAAGCTTGCACGAAGTATATGTACATATGTATCGCCGAAAATAAATTAAAAATTAAGACCAGGTATAAATAAAACAAAATTCTAATACAAGTAACAAATGTATGAATTAATTTTGAGTAGGTTTTTTCAACCTAGCAAAGAATTGGAAAAAAGGTAAAAGCTTAGAGCTCGGTTTGGGAAAGTTGAACGTTGCGAAAATATTTATTTAAATATCTCTTAGTTTCTCTACACATATTTCCAAAATTAATTAAAATATTTAAAATCAGCATTTGAAAATATCTAAGATATATTAATGCCAAAGTGGTAAGAAAAAGAAAATATAATCTTCCATCCGAGTTGCTGAAAGTGGATCCAAAAATAGCAGCAGATATCCATCCACCTACCAATCCTTGAATAAAAAACCAAGCATTTTCCATCGGATGATTGCATGGAAGGAATCATTAAATTAATTAACAAAATAGGAACAGGAATAATAGAAAGAGATCGGGTTTGTCACCAACGTAACAGTTACTGATTTCATTATGTTAACCAAATTTTAGAGTTTGTCTGCTTATCTGATCCTAAACTCAGTGTTACCGATTTTTCTTTTAATTATGCTGACTTAACGAGGACGATTTTTGCTTATCGTACAAGGTGAAGATTCAGACAATTGAAGGTGAGCCTATGTAATTCTAAATATACTCTAGTTATCTATTAATGATCCAATAATGTAGATACCTACGTATGCGGCATACTACTTACCAAAGAAGCAAGGTTCAATCTCATTAACTGGTTGCTAGTAATCGAGAGAAATATAGCTGCTTGATTTAGAGCCATAATGACAACATTGTCCAATATTCAATATTATAACCCTATAAAGGAAGCAAATGATGAAATTAAGGACGAATTTTTTATGCAATTGAAGAAAGTGTGATTGCATGGAAATATCACATGAAGTAATCCCGAGCATTTTATTGAATTCTCGAATGCATGGATGGAATCAGTTAGTCGAAAGAGGCTTTACATAAATGATTTACTCAAAAAATCCCACGAAAAATCAAAATCAAATGAATATATCTGGAATAAGCCAAATGCACGTCAATCAGTGTGGTCTAGGAAAACTTGAAGATTAACCATTCTAAGAATAACCGCATCATAGCAGCAAGAAGATCATTAATAGCAACGGTTTCTGCCCCGTATCACTTGGAAAATTTAAGGAGTAGTCGGTAAGTGCAAGTGTTGGTTCTCTTCGGGCTGTTATCAAGCTCATAGAAAGGGATCACACAGACTTGAATGAATGCTCCAGTTACACTGTTTCCTTCTATAGCAATTTTATCTTCAAAAGTTTTTCTACTCAGTTCATATTTATCTGAGGATCTAACAACCAATATATCCATCGAAAGCACAAATGTGGTTCTTCCCAGGATAGAGTTTATTATCAACGAAATACTCCTTAATTATTGATTAGGAGAAATTAACAGAGAGTTGTCTATTTTTTAGGGATATTCGACCAAATTTACTGAAATGAAATCGAATGATAGAACTATCACTAATGCTATTAAATTCTATAAAAAGACCTTGGCAGATTGCAGGTGTAATAGTCATTACGAAAAAGTTCATTTATCGCATAAAGATAAATAGATAAAGCAACTTTTTAGTAATTATTCTCATTCATGCTACCACTAAAATCTAAAAAGTATTTTGGTCATAGTGTGACACTAGTCCGGCACACCCCAACTTCTTGAAATACTTCGAAAAGTTATTGCTTTCGTATATTTAGTAGTCCAGTGAAGGACGACGACTGTCACACCAACCACCAAATATAAAGAAATGCCTCCCTTAAACTGAAAGAAGCTATGATGGACTGTACACAGGTGTGAGAAAGAGAAGACAAGTTGTCCTTTGCTTTCTTTGAATCACAGCCAAAATGCTTTTTAGACTAGAGGATTTCTCGGAAAATGTACATTTATCGGAGGGAATAAATTCACTTGATAGGTAAAAGAGGACACCGGTGTACGGAAACTTCTAGTAACAAACCTCTTCCGTGATATCTTTTTTATGGACGAATGCAATGGCAGATAGTAGTTCCAGCAGGGGATATGAAGAATTTTATTTATATCCTTTGACAATTTCCGGCTTATTGCTTTCGTTAAATTGTTTTATACCGAAGTATTTAGGGGAGCGGGAGATTTTAAGGTATACTTTAAATAAATCCTTTGTTTTCATATACCAGAAGACTTCAGAATTTTTAATAAACAAACATTAAATCGGGAGGAGATAAAATAGAGCAATTTTTACTAATTATATATTGCAGTGAAAACCTAGCTGTATCTTTATTTTGAACGTATGCTTAAAGCTGTTTTATGCATTTTCTACGAAAATTGTCTCCGGGCAGTGAAAACGGTTAATAGGTAATTTTATAGAGCTTCATACTAATATGTGTGTCGGAGGTTGAAGGATTTAGGGTTAGGTTGTACCTATGTATTCCTATTAGAAATGCTTGTTAGAATAAATCTGTCTTAAATTGAACCTGTGCAGTTTTGGAAATGGATTATTACTTTTATGTTTTTCTTCAAGATATGTTTAGGATCGTCAAAGAAGAACTCATCCAGAATACAATGCTTAGTACAAGAAAGTGCCGGACACATACACATGTAGTGAACAAGAGTCTTTTTTTTCAATGTTTTACTTGGATATAGGACTGTCTGGATTATCAGCATGCCTTCCAGTAAGCCAATACCCCATAAAAGTTGCATGACTTTCGCTGTGTCTCTGCGGGCTCTGAATAGGAGTGCAGCCATTATAATTTTGTTATAAAAAGGTCAGATATTGCTACATCTGTGCCACGGTTATGAAGTTATTCCACCTGATATTAGTTTTAGGTATGAATTTATGTCAGTAAAAAGTAATGGTATGACAACTTTTAATGATCTAAGCACTTCAAGACATTGGTCCAGCAGCTTGGAGGTTACGCTGGTCAGCAGACTAAAAACTATATCATTGAAAAGCAAAACAGTTTTTTCGCCGGTAGATCAACAGTAACCAACATATTTTTATTTACAGATACAGTTCTTAAACATAGGTAAGCAAGTTGATTGTATTTATACTGACTTTTCAAAGGCATTGGTCAATGGAACAATTGGGCTTTTGTAATAGTATTATTGCGTGGTTCTCATCGTATCTCACGAAAGTATTGTAGTCTTTAACGGATCCAGTTCTGAACCATACAAACAAATGTCTGGTGTTGCACAAGGGACCGTTTTTGGTTCGTTTATTTTCTTGATCTATGTAAATGATGCTAAGTGCAAGATGATGCCTTATACTAGGACGCAGAAATCCACTCTTTTCGATTATACCATCAATAATAAATATATTTCCAGACATTTTGAACACAAAGATCTAGTTTTGTTCAAGAAAGAATTTTTTGGGATTCTCCGGTATATAGCAAAAGCTAAAAAATGTTCTAATTTGTTATTTCATCACACAACCCATTCATTTTTGGTGACGAGCAAGACTTATCAACAGGTCCCAAATAGCCAGAATTTATTCTGGGTTTATATGAGAAGAGATCAGTTTGATCTATTTTCAAACGTCTGCAGCAGGCAGAAAACCAAGCTGCACCGATGAGTGTAAGGTTTTCTGCAGACACGAAACGCTTCTTGTTCTTCCTTTTCTTCTTTATTATTCAGCCCACTGCGTGGCGTATAAAAGTTCGAATGTACCTATCTGTTTCTTTAAAAAAAATTTTAAATTTTTTTAATAAATAAAAAAATTGTTTTTTCTATTTTTCTCAAACTTTTCATTTTTTTCTTCTTTTTTCATTTTTTTCATTTGTTTTTCAAATCACCCAATTTCGCTATTTGGGCCCTGTTGATGAGTGAAACCAAGACTTGAAACTTGTCACCAAAAATTAATGGGTTGTGTGATGAAATAACAAATTAGAACAGTTTAACCCGGTAAAAAGTCCAAAAGAGTAATCTTTTTATTTATTTACTAAGATTTAGGTGTAATTTTTGACTGTAGGTTACTTTTATCTACTCGTATTAATTTTATAACATCAATGGTCTTGTGGGTTTGATTTTTCGCACTACGAAAACATTTAACAGTACGTCACCTATTGTAACGTTATTTATTTCTTTGATGAGAAGTATTATGGAATATGCCTGCCCTTTCTATGCTTCATACTCTGCTGAAATCGAATCTGTTGAAAAAAAAGTTACAAGCTAAATTTAATTAGATGTCTTTTGAATATCATGATAGTCTTAATCTACCTTCTTTAACTAGTTGAAGAATCTTTCTGGATGTTCTCCTTCTCTTCAAAGTCTTAACTGGAGATATGTGTTGTCCTGACCTTCTGTCCAGAATTGATCTTCATGTACGTGCGCGTCAATCTAGATAGCAAGTTCTCTTCAACTAACCCTCTAGTAGAACTAATCTTAAAAGCGAAGTCGCCCATTTTAAGACTCCAAAAGGAAGATAACTTATATCTTAATAATGTTAACATGTTTCCCTCTAGCCTTCTGACATTCAAGTACTCTACTATGAGATCGGACTAATTAGTTGAGTTTTCTTTATTTCTAGCTGTCATCATTTCTCTTTTCTTTTTTTGGTTTGAACATCAATTTGATCTTTATTTCAATTTTGCCTCTCTCTCTCAGATTCATTTTCTCTTTTTAGTTATATTCCTCTGTGAATTTTGAATTTTGTTCCCATAGTATTTTTTAATGACTGAATTAGTACTTATTATATTGTAACACTAGGCAATAATCTCCTTGTATGTACAACTTTTGTAGTATTTAGCACAAAGAATGAAACCTTTCTCGAAGTATTACATTATAGTATTTCATAGCAATTAAAAGGCACTTTTATTTTTCTCTGTATTTTGTATGAATAACTTTTTGCTGTAGTATGTAATTGGGCTTGTAAAAAATCTGTACACTATTGTCTTAACTTGAAATTTAAATAAATAAAAATTTAATAAATTAATTAATAAATAAGTGCTTTAGTTAATAGCGGCCTGGTTGCAGGTAAAAATTGCAATACTTTGGTTCGCCAACGAATCCTGTGTTAGAATACGGTAAGCCCTCATAACCTCCAGCAGAGTTGCGTGACTTCATGTATATGTATAACTTTGATGTTCCCAATGTTTCAGAAAAGAATTCAGCTGCTATACGTTCCATCTTGAAACCGTGAGTAACTAGTGCTGTATAATAGTCTTTATTTAGTTAAAATTTGCTCAAAGTCTAATTCAGGTGTAATGCAGTCAGTTAATATACAAGCAATTCCCCGTAGTAAGCTGTGGATGGTATTGCATCCATAGAGCTTGGAGTTCCAGCAACGGATTTCTTGAGTCTGAAGGTACTACATGATACTTAATGACCGATTTATCCAACGTGGTACCAGCACAATTTTTATAATTTTTAACTATTTCTAGGTTCCATTGCACATTTTCACAATAATAAAATAAAATGTTAAATAAATAATACCTTGAGGTTTGCATCTTTACTTTGTGCTTAGGAAAAAGTTAAAGGATAAGTATGAAAATGTGAGATATCTTCCTTTCATACCTAGATCACTTCTTTTCTCTGGGAGAGTTGAAATCGAGTGATTCTTAAGGTTATAAAATTAGTTGTAATGTATTCTTGCTTTTCTTACTGACATGACGGAAGAGAGAAGTGGTCTGATGACAGTAAAATAATTGGTGAGTATATTCATGAATGGTGGAGCTTGCGTTGATCAATTTTGCATTTTCTTAGTTGTTTTACATTCTTTACTCTTCTTGGAGGCATAAGCCTTCCACATAGCCCTGAGCTACCGACGGCACCGTCATCCATTGGCGTAACAAGAAGAAATATGGAGAAAAGCATTATTTTCTAATTAGTGATTAAAAAGTACAAAAATACTAAAACACTTATTATAGTCTTTGACTTCTATTTATGTATGAAAAATATATCTATATAATTTCTGCATGCATTTGCTAGAAATTTATTTTAGTGGAAAATTTGAAATTCTATATTTCAGGCTAAAGTTGTAGGAGCTAATAAAGAACAAAATTGAAAGAAAAGTGTGCCAGAATATTGTATTTTAATCAGTGTGCTTTTTATAAGGGGATTAGCGTTTTCAAAACTAGAAAAATTTGTGTTTTTCTTTTCTCCCTACCCTACTACCCCTCCCCCTTAAGATTTGCTATGGATTCTAATCAACTTAACATTATTTGTTTTTGTATCTATATATGTATGTAGTCAACAATTTATTTTTTACCCTTATTTTCTCCCAATTAATTACTAATAGATGTTATCAGCCGAAGTGACCACATCTATTAAAATCATAGGATACACACCAGATACATCACATTAAATCAACCGATATTAGTCCGCTTTTATAACCAATCATTTGTGGATGCCTGAGTTATTTTCATAAGCCCTTAATGGAGTATCTTCAGTGCATTAGTCTCTGCGATCATATAATCTCTAATAAACTCGTTTTATTGAATTATCCAATAATTTAAACGCTTAAGTAAATGCTTTTATCGTTTCCAACTAATCACGAATTTAATGTGCCGACAAGAATCGATTTTTTATGTCAACCATGTTTTCTGGAAAACATTTTACAACATACATACCTCCTTCCCGGTATATGTATGTATGTACATTCAATCTAACGATTGAAAGATTCTTTTGCAAAGGAGACTAGGAAACAAAATACTTTTAGCAGCGAAAGGATAGAGTATGCATCATGTACCAGCTGGGAACCTCAAGATTTTCAATCACTGCATTTCAGACACAGTTTAGATATCTTGAGTTCACAGGCATGGCACATTTTGAGACAATTATTTGAATTGGGTCAAGTAGCACCTTTAAGGGTCTTTTTGTTCGTCGTAAGACTTTTTTTTTTGCTCTTCCTCAGAGACGTTCTTCGGAATACTCGAAAAATGATGCAGGTTTACAATTCTATTCGATGACTATACAAACCCATGATTCTAGCAGATTTTTTCAATTTGATACAATCCGATTCAAGGCTCTTCTTACATGAAATGCCAAGAAATGTTTTCTAGCCACTTCTAATGAATGCGAAGTAAAACTGTGGCAACATAAGCTCTGCATTCATTCGTAATATACAAGTATACGTATGCATATATATGCATGTTGTGTACATGTGTAGTAAGTAGGTGGGTATACATGGTCTTTCGAATGTAGTTTTTCTTCTAAATTGCTCAAAGTTCTTATAGGGCAGGAACTTTACATAACTGAGATTGAAAGAGATTAAAACCTGTGCTGTAAAGGACATAAAAGCAGATGATAGGCGAAAAAATTTTTTATAACGTTTCTCTAGGGGAAATGAAAAGTTTGAGAATTTTTCGTTCTTCAGTTCATTCGACCTACTTTTGTAATTATTTTCGTTGTTATAAACATATTGTCCCCATTTGACTATATAAAGACTACGAACTATGACCGCATGATATACTGTTGCTTCCTCAATTTGAAAATTTCTAATTCTACTTATAAAACTACGACCGCCGCCGACAATCCGGGGTATATAACAGGTCGTAATTATCTCGGTTTTCTTCCCTTGGGATTCTTATTCAGTGCATCTAGAAGAAATTACACAATTCTGGGGTTTTTACAAGAAGAGGGACTGACCTTTGCCATTACTTTGTTGTGAATGACTTAGAAATTTTTATACCTTAAATTGGACCGGTTAGTACCTTCTTGACATTTTCTAGGTTTGAGTGTGTTGATCGTTCTTTCGGGAAAACTTTTATAAAAAGTTCTTATTATGTGTTTCCAATTCCGACATTCACATCAAAATGCAATAATTTTTTACAATGTTTAACAACAGAGTTTCTCAAGTTGTAATCTATATTTTACTATATAATTGGTCTAAAACCAATAATATTATAACGTAGATGAACACTAAGAAGGCGTTGCCCGATTTGGTTCATATTTGAAATTTTATTTTATATTTTTATGAAAACATTTTGTAGAAATTTTCTGCTCTCTACATCGACGCGTTCCCAATCAGTGCCCAAATATATAGTGGAAAACGAAATTAATGTATGACAACCCGACAAAGGAGTTGCCCGATTGGTCCCGTTTTCGGATTTAAATTTACGTTTTGGTTAGAAAGTTCGTTCCGCACTTTAAGGGAACACGTTCTCGAGTTATCGTGAGGCCGGACTTGTGGAGATACAGTCAGAGAGACAGACGGACGAGCGTACAGATGGACAGACGGACAGACGGACACACGGACAGACGGACAGGCGGACAGACGGACAAATGGACAAACGGACAGACGGACATACGGAGGACAGACGGACATACGGACAGACGGACAGAAGGACAGACGGACACACGGACAGATGGGCAGATGGACAGACGGACAGACGGCCAGACGGACAGACTGTCAGACTGACAGACGGACAGAAAGACAGATGGACAGACGGACAGACAGACAGACGGACAGATGGCCAGACGGACAGACGGACAGACGGACAGACGGACAGACGGACAGACGGCCAGACGGACAGACGAACAGACGGACAGACTGATAGACTGACAGACGCACAGACGGACAGAAAGACAGATGGACAGACGGACATGCAAAAATCAAAATAAGTTTTGATATTATGCGTGGGTGTCCATCCCATTTTGCTCTACTAGCATAACCTATTTCTATGCTTTACAACCGGAATACACAATTTTATCTAAGCTTTGGCCACCAAAAATATGCCAGAGAATTTGAAAAAGGTTTTAGAGTCGGTAAAGATAAAGATTAATTTTATCAAATCTCGAGCGCTTAATTTGGGGTTATTTTCTATTTTATGTGGCGAAATGGGAAGTGCTCATTCCACACTTTTATTTCACACTGACAACTACAGTATGTCACGTGGTAAAGTCCACAGTCGACTGTTTGAGTTGCGCTATGAAATTTATATGTTTTTGACCCATTCAAAGAATTTGATCGGAGATAGTTTGATTCATGAGCAAGTAAACTAGCCTCTAGCCTACCTTTCAGACTTTCCTTCGAGGTTAAATGAACTCGATCTGAGTATGCAAGGAGTTATTTGATTTGTATGACAAGGTAGTTGCGTTCAAGAGGAAATTACTATTAATGCAAGAGATGCAACAGCAAATTGAAAATCAAAATAAAGGCATGTTTCCTTCCCTGTGCAACTATATAGAAGAAAATAATTTTGTCAATTAAAGACACGTGATGACCCACATTAGAATACGATCTAACATCAACTTTTGAATGTTTTCAAAATTATTTTCCGGACGATTTCACAGGTCTAAATTGGATTCGTAATCCTTTCGTATTCACAGCGGAAGTTGCAGACAATGTGATTGCAAAAGTGTTTTTTATAGATCGTGACGGTAGTTTGAAATTAAACTTTCAGAGCTCCAACTTAATCACCTTTTGGCTATCTGTTCGTAATGAATACGCAGAAGTGTCTGACCAAGCAGTCAAATTCTTAATGTCATTTGCAACCACATATTTATGTGAAAAAGGATTTTCTGAAATGACTGCAATGAAAACCAAATATAGAGCTTTGCTGGACATTGAATCGGATCTTCGTCTTAATCTGAGAAACATTGGGCCCGATATTACAATTTTAGTTAATTATAAACAAGCCCAACCATCTCACTGATTTTATGCATTATTTTGATGATTATCATATTTTAATTATATGTTAAAGTGTATCTTAAGTAATTTGTCTTTATTATTAATTTTCTTTTTATTGCATTTTATTCCTCATTTCAAAATTGGTTTACCGGTACGTCATTATCCTGCTTGCAACGAACGGGTACGGTACTAAAGAAAGGTTGCGAACCTCTGTGACCTAGGTTATAAAGAAGAGGTAACCATTGTTATGATTTATATCACCGAAATTATATCCCATTCACTGAATAGACAAAAATAGTATATATCTACTACTTATTCAGTTTTTTGTTTTTTTGTTTTTTATTACCTGCAAGAACTGCCACTAAGATGATTAGCACCAATATCGAAAAAATTAATCGCACACCTCTCATTTTCAAATTTTATGTTCAATAATACTTACGAATTTTCCAATTAGAAATAACACATTATCTTTTCAGCAAATCAAGTGTTTTCCAACAATGTAGATCTACCTTAACTACATAACATTTACGCTCTGATTACAGCGATCACTAATTTGTCCCTCAGTCCATCAGACTCATTACTCATTCAACATTTTTAAATAATTAGTAAGTACATAGGTATTAATGAATTACTAATTGTTGAAGACAGTTACTACTACATTTCATGTAGCACAAAATCTTTACAATGCTAAATCGAGCAAAAGCATTTTATTTCCAAACTTTGTATTCTGTTTCATGTTAATAAAAGAATTCCGACCATATTTGGATGGTGATGATTTTTATTAGTACCAAATCTTTTGCAGGCGGAGTAATTAAAAATCTCAAAATGCTATTTTTGCAGGGTTGTAAATATTTAATTTTACGTTGATTTACCCTGAATAATGCTTGCAAGGCAAGAACGGCTTTTTAAAAGTGGTGACATTTGGGTTTATGAATTTTTGATATGACATAAATGGTATGATATTAATGTCTTCATAATCTACATTTATATTAAGATTGAATGCGTGTACAGAAATAATTAAATTGAACAGAAATGAATTTAAGCCGAATAAATTATGTTTTAGGTATATTTCTCCCATGAATATATTTTCCTGCAGAGATTATTTACTCCAGCAGTAATAATAATATCAATATCTGCCAGATTTTTGGCAAACTGAGTTCATAGTATTGTTCACTTGGTTTCCTCGTTTTCTCTGAAAGTTACACAGTGTTATTATTAACTCATTTTTAGAATAAATTAAAATAATATAAACTGATAGTAAAAATAGCATTCTTGTATTTGGTAGATTAATATAGAGAAATATCAAATGAGCATTATCACAGCATACCTAATATTACCTACCTAAAATAAACTAATTTCCGATGAACTCATAAGTTCTGTGTTTGTTGTTTCATAAACATAGTGCATTAAAACTCTGAAGAAAATTTGCGGAAAAATGCTGCTTTACTCTTATAGAAATTGTTAATGACCCAACCCAACTACCCGAATCCATCCAAAACTACTGCTCTTTTTTCAGCCACTAACTACAAGGTACAAAAATTCCGAAGAAAATTCTTCCAGACATTTTTTAAGAAAATCCTGATTAAAAATTGAGGCGAACATCTCTCCGATATGGAATTGTGGATTACTTTACTGTGAAGTGGATGCTGGTGTATAGCGGTATTCCATGGGACTTATTTTAGTTTTTTATTATACATAGAGAGTATCTCAATTTATCAATATAAGTTTTTTTTTACTTTTACTTCTTAAACTTATGTGCTATCTGTAGCCGTTAAACAGTTATTATATTAGCTCATGATATATTCAAGTCATACCGAAATTAGGCGATATTTCTGTTATCAGTCACTAAGGGATCACATAATCGTTGAGAAGAGGTTAAGAGCTAATAGCTCTGTAACGGCTACAGATAGCACGTAGGTGTGATAGATCAAATTAAAGAGGAGAGCCCATAGTTTATACTTTTTTATAAAAAAAAAAGTTATGTGAACTACCCGAACTTATTAGTTTAAACCACTTTCTGCATGAGTTGTTGACAGTGACCGTACATCCTGTACTTTTTAAAATACAGGGTGTTTTGAGAATAACTGTTATATTTTCCTAATCAGCCTGTAACTCCGAAATTGTTGATGTTCTCCTCTCCCTCAACCCTACAATTTTTTGTTTGCCTAGGTGAGTAATATCACCTCCTGCTCTATGGACTATCTAGCTGGAAACACCTTGTATATTGGTTTCGAAATTGTGTTAACTTGTTTTTATCTAGACGGCAGTATATGTAAATATATAAAATTTTTATTGTATTTGAACTAATCGACACATACATATGTACATCGGCACTAAAAATATATTCAGAATATTATGAAAATATCAAAACATTGAAACAGCCTCTACATGTTCCCTAGAAATTTTTCTCCAAAAAGACGTAGAGATATCGAAAAAGTGCTAATAGTAATAGTTAGGTAAATTACTCAAACTAATTACTAAATAGCAAGAATCAATAAAGAAAGTATTTGAAAAAGGATGTGTTCAAAAATCTCATTTTTGTCTTTAGATACTGAGAATACATTTTGAACATTTTGAAATCTGTAATTAAATTACAGAGAAAGTGGTTCCTGTCCACAATGAAGAGAGGAGTCATTTACAGTATTGTCTGCTAATTTCTGATATAAAAGTTACTGGCTTTCATCCTCATTCCGTTTTCGGGTAAATCACCACTATCATAATAAGACTCATTGGTCATTCATAAGAAATGAGGGAAACCTCCAAATGTAAATCAAATAATAATTAATTGGATATACTAAGGTAGGTACATTCGGCACTTAAAAATATATCCAACATTTGAAGATCTATAAACTGAAGATATGCACTACGCCCTCTTCATTCCGTGTTTGATCTTTAAAATGTATCTAATTTTACAGTTTTTAAAATATTTTTTTTTTACTGTAATTTGGTAGAACTTTTTATTACATACGGATAATGCGACCATTATGGTGCAGCAACTGAAAGAAGATATGCTAAATACAATCCAGAAAGACTGTGATAAACATCAAAATCCTTCCTATCTTCCCAATGAAGCACATCAGGCCCAGATGAGGTAAGTTTTTCAGCTTAGCCACAGATAGGAGGGGTAGACCCAAGCGTATCCAATCTGATCCAGGCAGAGGGCGGACATGCACACAGAAAGTGCTCGGTTTTCTCAGCCACCGCCATCTTTGATAGATGAGGGGGGAGGCAAGCTGTGGCCGATGATAATGCTAGCCACAGCTCTGGATTGTTTCCTTCCGAGCTATAATAGAAAATCAGTTAAATTTCTATTAGGTAAATTTAAAAAAAGATTTATACACCTGCAAATACTCAGGATCCCCTATTTCTGATTATGCTTTATGCGAGCATCCTTTTTGATGAGAAAACCCATAACCGAGGTAGCAACACCTATAGAGATCTCCGGTCCAAGGAAGGAAGATCCAAAGCCACACGTGCGTGAACCTCAGCAATTTCATTTCCCATGATCCCCAGGAACCCACTAAAGGGCAACCTTGTTGTGGATACACAGCTTATCCAACACTTACTATGACAGAGAGTGCAAGTAGAAGAACGAAAACAAGGTCCATGACTAGTTCTATTCGGCAGCTTATAGCAAAGGAATCCTTGCGTCAGTATTCGCTAAGTATCATAAGATTCTGAATACTGGAAAAATATAAAAACACAAAGGCAACACAAAGAATGCATCCCTACCAAGTTCATCTTACTCAGGTATTAGAATGAGACTAATAGATATAACGTTCATTACTGTAAGCTTTCGAGCTTTCGTTGCCGTAAATTACGGCATAAATGTGCAATGTAATGTAATATACATAATTCCTAGTTTCCACCATCTAGCTTTTATTTAACATTTTTCGTAATCTTTATTATATAGTAAAGGGTGATGGTCGGAGGTCCATCCTCTAAGCATGCACTTTCCATAAAATGATCCGAAAAATTCATAAAAAATTCCAAAGAGGGAATATTTGATATGAATTATCATGGCCGTGATATGATACAAAATCGTATTAAGCGAACAGATATATAATTTTTTAATATAGTATTTGAGAAAAGTTATAACATTAAATATACCTTGACGAAAAAAAATGTAAAAAGTATTAAAAGTTTGTTTTTTTTCTATATTTTGTTTTTAATGTATCTCCAACTTTTCTTTTCGAATTCCAAGATTTAGCTCATAATCAGAATTCAAAAACGAATAGTTCAGAAGTAGATTTTTTTTTCAAACTATTACCTAAAATACAAGAATAAAAAAAAATTCAATACTCACTTTGCAGTCCTCACAATGGTTGATTAACGAATAAACTTGACGGCAATCGTAACGAACTAAAATTTCTGTAAATTCACATGTGATCCTAGTCGCAAGGGCATCCATATCCAAAATATCAGTTAATGTTCGAACACATTCGCTCCCACCGTTAAGGGTGGTGTTTAACGCTAACGTATGTAGTGCACTAAACACGTTACGTTCACAGCAATGTTTCAAACGTAATGAACGTAATTTGGTCGCTAATTCACGTCGTGGCTTTTTACATAATTGTGTAGGACTAGATTCTTCATTATCGCCCAAATAATCAAGGCACTGTTGTTGTTGTTGTTGTTGTTGTTTTTGCTGTTTTTGCCGCTGATGCTGTTGCTGTTGTTGTTGCTGCTGCTGTTGTTGTTGTTCCGACTGCGGCGGCTGTTGTTGTTGTTGCTCCTGCTGCTGATGCTCGTTATGTTGCTTGTACGCATGTGGTGTTTCTTGTTGTCTATGCTGCGGTTGCTGCTGTCTCACATTATTTACGTTATCCATAGTATTAAAATTATTGTTGTTCTTGTAATTATTATAATTATTCATATTTATATTATTATAATATTTATTATCCGTAATATATTTATTATTATTATTATTATTATTTTGTTCTAATTTTAATTGTTCACAGGATTTTGGACACTTTGGCGGACCAGGACCCTCATCCACCCATGCTACAGGCAGTGTACCAGCTGAGCATTGACCCTGCAAAGAAAAAATTAAGTAACATAAGCTTTCAGTTTGTTTTTAATATTGGAAGAAAACAATTTTTAAAGAAAATATAATTCTCACTACACTAATTCATTCATCAGGTCAACGACCGGTCTACAACGCACCCACTATGTAGTGGAAAAGTGTGAATGCAATTTTCTCTCCTCCTTACTTTTCCATAGTTTTTGAGTAGCAAGTTCATAAGCATTTTAAAGTGCAGAAGGTCAATATGCATTTAAGAAACGCTTAAGAAAAGTATCCCCTTTGTTATTTGAGAAAAGCCACTGCATTTCACTTGACGTTGAACCATAGAAAAAAATAAATAATAAAATTTGCATCGTTTCTTCATAACTTTCTTAACGAGAATAATTAAGAACAAAAACTTTTCCCTTTTAAGAAGAAGTTGAAGAACAGACTTTTTGTTTTACCTTTCTTGAATAAAAGCGGAGTAAACTTAGATAAAGTTTTTTTTATTAATTTATATAGATCGCTGGGAAATATTTGTCAGCGTGAGTGCACTTAAGTTATTAAATAGAGGGACATTACTTCGATGGCATCAAATAAAATTGGAAATATTAATTTATTGTTAAGGAACATTTATAAATTATTGTTCTCTGAATTATTTTTACTCCTATAGATTTTCATTTATGACCTACTTGAAATGGGAATATAGACTGATGTGAATGAATGATGAATTTCTTAAATTCATTTACAAAATGATCAAATTGTTTTTTTTTAATATATTACTAGCGCGTTAATTATGTAAGCATACTTAGTATTATTTAATGCAGCTCGATCAGCTTCAATCGTCCAATAAAACGGTTTTTTTTTTTTTTTTTTTTATATCTTAAGAGAACGTAGCACGACACCACTCTTCACCATAAGTGAAGGTGATAGAAGAACACCCCTTTTAAAAAACATAAGAATGAGCTGAATAGCTCATTTCATAAGGCCCGTGACACATTAAAAGCAGAAAGCAGCGACAGAAGCAGAGGCAGAAGCAGAAATTTTACATTTCTGCATTGCCAACCACATTGAAAGCAGAAAACAGATACTTGTCAACTACAAATGTCAGGTGTTATAATTTTCAAGAAATTAATGTTAATTTGTTATATCTAACAAAATTAATTATTTTGTCCTCCATAGAAATTTTGTTTTTCTCGCATCAACCTCTTTGACAATTTTAAAAGAAAGGACGCCAACAATGAAATACAAATTTTAGCTTTCTTTATATTGGCAGTACTGAGCAGAAGCAGAATTTTTTAGATTTGATCAACTTTCAAGTTCTGCTCCTGCTGCTGCCGCTGCCTCTGCTTTCAATTTGTTAGTGCTCGAACAGTTGCATGGTTTCAGAAAAAATTCTGCTTCTGTCGCTGCTTTCTGCTTTTAATGTGTCACGGCCTTTATGGTCCATACTACTAAGTAGTATGGAAGGTATTTGGTGCACTGGGCACGCATAAACACAATATTGAAAAGCAAAATATGACTTGTTTTCAAGAACAATGTGCGAATTATATAAACGAAAATATATTTCCATAAAAAATGTAGCATAATACTTACTTCGTTGAATGCTCTCGTCCGTATATTCAAGAGACCTTAACATTTCGGGAATTTTACGTACTTTAGAGGTTTTCAGGTGCCAGATACCTAAATTCATTGAATGTTCCATTGATTTAAATAAACTGATTTTCCCTTTCTATCAGAGAAAATTACATTTATTTTTAGGAAAAAACGTGTCTTAAATTTAGGGAATAGTCCTAATATTTTTTACAGTGTTCGTGTATTCATACATATGTATGTATTGTAGGATACACATTGAAGTTAAGTCTTGTTATCTTTCAGATGGATTTCTTCCCACGTGAAATCATATGCTGTTACTTTTGTAAAAATAATCATTAAGTGTGGTCTTTTTGTACAGAATTTGTGATCTTATTGCGCGCTAAGGTATTAGACCTGATTACTTTCACGAAAATAACCTCAAGCATATTCATGTGGGTGAAAACATGATATACAAAAATCAGTATGTAACTTCTGCTAACAGCAGAACTAATGGTAAAATAAAATGTTAGGCAAAGAAAATAAGAAAGTATTTCTTACAAGTGATCAAAATATCCCTCCCATATAGCTGATTTCATTTTACCTGTGACAGAATTTTAATATATGTACATGCGTCACTCACATTATATCAAGATTAACAAAGTAGCCTTTCCAAAAGTATCAGCGCCATATTCTCTTTTGAACTGAGTGTAGGTCATCTCTAGAGTAAAGCCAGAGTAAATGGATTTTCCAATGATGAATATAAATGACAAGTTGTGAATGTAATTCCAGTTACCTCCCAAGCCATGAAACTGAAATCCATAGGTTTGTATGTTAGTCCGATTCCCTAAAATGTTTTATATTGATTCTTATGGAAAAGTGACTGGCTGTTATTTTTATATATGCTATAGAGCCTGAAATACTATCCAATCAAGGCCGTCTTTATGGGGTGGGTTTGAGGGGTTCAATCCCCCTCCTCCCTAATTGCAGCCTATGCCTTTATTAATCTGATAAGTCAAATTTCGCACACAATTCTTTACATTTAGTGGCTCACAACAATTGGTTTTGTCATTTTATATTTTTGTTTTAGGTAAAACAACTTTGGGAAAAAGTATACAAAATATAGAGAAAGAAAATAAACAGTACAGTATGTGTAGTATATATGTGGGATTCCAAAATTGTAAACCCCACATCACCCATTTGCTGACCGTACCTGCCGATATGGCATTGCTGATCTGAGGGAACAGAGAAACGTGGAACAGAAAAACACTCTCGTACCGGCAACAGAAGAGGTAGCAGCAGACGTCATCGCCGCCACCGCCATCCATTCCCATCATTATCATCATATTATTAAGTCAACATTTGTACCATTGAATTGAGTAAATTAAAGTTTGTTTTTGTTTGTACCAATCGGAGTTTACAAAATTTATCAAAAGATTCCCACAAAATTTGGGGGTTTAACCGGGATGGATGGAAAGGGGCGAGTCCGAATTCTCAAGCCCTGTGGTCTTAGTCGACAAAAAGGATGGAAGTAAACGCCTTTGTATAGATTATCGTAAATTAAATAAACAGGTTATGCGAGATAGATTCCCTCTTCCACTAATCGAAGACCACCTGGATCAGTTACAAGGAGCAAGAATATTTTCTACATTGGACTTGGAAAATGGCTTCTTCCATGTTGCAGTCTCCGAGAATTCGAGAAAATATACAAGTTTTGTTACCCCAAGTGGCCAATATGAGTTCTTGAGGATGCCATTCGGGCTGTGCACTTCACCAGCGATATTTCAGAAATTTGTCAATTTCATTTTCAAGAGTTTAATTCAGAAGAAGTTCATACTTGTCTACATGGATGATATCATCGTTCTTGCGAAAGATGAAGATGAGGCACTTCAGAGGTTGAACTTGACTTTACAAACAGCATCCAAACATGGCTTGCGTATCAGATGGCGTAGGTGTAAATTTCTTTGCACAAGGATAGGATATGAGATATCAGAAGGGAGAATTATGCCATCGAGTACGAAAGTTACGGAAGTGAGAAAATTTCCTGAACCAACTGATATTAAGAAGCTACAAAGCTTCCTGGGATTGTCAGGATATTTTCGTAAGTTTATACTAGATTACGCCCGCATAGCGAAAACCTTAAGTGAACTACTTCGAACAGATTACCTTTGGAGCTTTGGAGAGAAGCAGCGTGAAGCATTTACAAAGATAAAGGAAGCTCTAACAGATAGACCAGCATTGCAAATCTATGACCCACAAGCCGAAACCGAGCTACACTGTGATGCGTCAAAGCAGCGATTTGGAGCAATTCTCTTACAGAGGAGTAGTGACGACCAACAGTTTCATCCTGTAATGTTCTACAGTAGGAAGACAACACCTGCACAAGAAAAGTACTGTAGTTACGAGCTGGAAGTGCTGGCGATCATATTAGCGTTGAAGAAAATGCGTGTTTACTTACTTGAAATTCACTTCAAGATTGTTACGGATTGTTCGGCCTTCCAGATGACAATGAGAAAAGAGGATTTACCACCGGGGGTAGCCAGATGGGCCTTATACCTTCAGGACTTTAATTATGAGCTGGAACATCGACTTGTAACACGAATGAAGCATGTCGACTCATTAAGTCGTTATCCCGTGAGCATGATTGTAAGCAATGAGATCATAAACCGAATCGAAGCTGCCCAAATGAAAGATGAACACTTAAAAATTATAACACACATTTTGGAAAAGGAACCCTACGATAATTATATCATTTAACGCGGAGTCTTATTCAAGGAGAGAGATGGAGTGAAACTATTGTGCGTCCCTAGTGGAATGCAAAAAGAAGTTATCAAATCAGCGCATGAGCAAGGTCATTTCGGACATCGAAAAATGGAGGAACTTCTCTCAAGAGAATACTACATTCCAAAGCTAAAGGAAAAGATTGCAGACTGCCGACGTAATTGTATACCCTGTATTCTGGCTGAAAGGAAATCAGGTAAACAGGAAGGTCGTCTGAATTCTTTACCGAAATATGATCGTCTATTAACATGCTATCATGTAGATCACCTTGGTCCTTTAACAGCAACTAAAAAAGGATACCGATATATTTTCAACATTGTTGACAGCTTTAGCAAATTCACCTGGATTTATCCGGTCAAAACGCTTACATCAGGAGAGGTAATCGAGAAGTTAGAGTTGCAAAAGAACATTTTTGGATGCCAAGAGCAAATAATATCCGATAGAGGAGGTGTCTTCACGTCAAACGTTTTGCAAGAATATTGCAAGAGAGAGAAGATTCAACATACTCTTGTAACCACAGGTGTGCCACGAGGTAATGGTCAGGTTGAGAGGATCAACCGCATCATAATTTCAGTCTTGACGAAACTCAATATCAAGAATCCAGAGCAATGGTACAAGTTTACTGGAGGTGTTCAGCGTTGTTTAAATTCTACCTGGCAGCGCAGTATCAAAAGAACCCCATTTGAAATTCTTTTTGGAGTGAAGATGAGGAACGTCGAAGACTTTAACCTTGCGGAAATTATTGCTGATGAGTTATTAGATTTATTTAATCAAGAACGAGACGAAATTCGCGAAGAATCCAAGCAAAATATTTTACGAATTCAAGAAGAAAACAAAAGAGAATTTAATCGAAAAAGAAAAGATCCGATTAAGTATCAAGTTGGAGATCTAGTTGCGATAAGGAGGACACAATTTGGTACGACGTTGAATATTCAACCCAAATACTTAGGTCCATATAGACTGTCAAGGATAAACATTCATGATCGTTATGACGTCAACTAAAATTGGAAATCACAAGGGACCCAGAAAAACTACCGTGAGCTGTGACTGCATGAAGCCATGGACATTGTATGAAGAGATATATGACAACTCTAACGACGACAGTTCGAGCGATGACGAAGTTCAGCAAGAGAGTTCATAGCTATATCTCCAAAATTTAAAACCCAGATGTGACATTTTTATCCCTGCGAAGACTTACCGAGGAAGTACCTGTTCAGGATTTGAAGGTCGGAGATATCATTAGTTGGTTAAAGCGCTAGAAGCTCTTTCAGATAGGGAGGTATCACGAGAATGTAAGGGTTGAAGACACCACGAGCATGTAATGGGAGCATTTGATATAGAGGTATCAGAGTGAGTTCAGATGAGAGAGTTAATTAGAGAAATATGGCGTAATAGAGATACATTATCATCTTGAATGTGTATTGGAAGCGCTAAGATACCAGATAGATGAATCTGACTGACACTAGAAGGTACTGTGGTACAAGGACTGACTTGACACTTTGACGATACGAATAAAACGTGACATAACTATGCTTGTCTATTTTCAGTTCCCCTCATTTGAACCATTCAGAGCTTATTTGTTGGCAGGATGTTCGAGGGCAAACATTCTTCAGGACGGCCGAACTGTGGGATTCCAAAATTGTAAACCCCACATCACCCATTTGCTGACCGTACCCGCCGATATGGCATTGCTGATCTGAGGGAAGAGAGAAACGTGGAACAGAAAATCACTCTCGTACCGGCAACAGAAGAGGTAGCAGCAGACGTCATCGCCGCCACCGCCATCCATTCCCATCATTATCATCATATTATTAAATCAACATTTATACCATTGAATTGATTAAATTAAAGGTTGTTTTTGTTTGTACCAATCGAAGTTTGCAAAATTTATCAAAAGATTCCCACATATATATATATATAATACATCAGTAGATGGTAGCTTGCTTTGATACACCGTACCTTAATCGCAGCGATATTTTAAATTTTGCTTACATTTTAAACGGAACATTAAATCTAAAGCAGGATTTACATTATAATGGCATGAATTTTTCCAGATATTAAGAGGGAGATTGTACATCGTATATGGAAACTTATTTATTAGTGACGAAAGAAGCAAACGCCTTCTGAATTTTTTCAACACCTCGTTTTGTCAATAAGTTCGTGTCCGGAAAAATTTCTTCCCATAAAAATTTCGCAAGCATACAAAGGTTTCTTAGGGTGCTGGAACTAATCCTTTGTTAATGACAAACACTAATCTGTCAATTTTGACTACTGGCAACACGTTTTACTATATAACATGATAGCAAATATAAAAATATCGTGAAATTGAAGGTTTTTAAATGTGTTTTTATGAAAAGGATTCAAATTATTTCGGAGATAGTCTTTCGACTAGAAACAGTAAGCAGAGCATTCACAGATTCGTTACAGTGGTCTTTTGCGATTTTTCCCATAAAAAGTAGTGGGTAGTGTGGTATGTTGAGGTATTGTATTGATTGTTTTGGTAGCATTGATATTTCAATAAGCTATCTCCCTCACACTATCTGAAAAAAATGCATGCCATCATAATGTAAATTCGCCTTTAGTCTAATTTGTTTTTCATCGTTAAAACAACAACTTTTTTTTAAACTAATTATGACATGATAACTAACTTTTTTCATGACCGCCTCATTGTTTTATTTAAATAGCTTAAATTATTAGTTTACTTTTTAGGGCATTTTAGGTAATTACATAGTTATATATAAAATGCCCTAAAAAATAAAATGTTTTTTGTTATTAATATTTTTAAATTGCTTTCTTGACCACGTGAATAAAATCGTTCATCGAAATTTTAAAATTAAAATGAGTGAAGTACTTTCCCCCTTCACAGGAAGAAGGAAAAAATAAATTTATTTCTGCATTTTTTTTGTTTTTTTTTTATAAAAAGTGGACCTTTATATTTTTTCTTGGAATGTAAATAATATGTATTAAAACTAGATAAACAACATGTTTTCGGCACTTAACTTTTTAAATTTCGGAAGCTTCATACTGCAGAACCCCAAAACATTAATTGAGAATTACCGTGAACTCAATTATCTAAATATAGCACTTATATATGAATAGAACTTTCAATTTAGTTGGAATGTCATTTCGATTATTGAATTCACATTAATTCTCAGTTATTGTTTCATCTCTTAAGGGTATTATACCGTTGACGCACAGCTAGTATAGATACCATGGCTAGGATACCATTGTATTCTCTTATAGACAGATCGCATAATAGTTTCATTTGACAGCTTTTGAAACTTGTCATTTTTGCTTTTCAAGAAAACGTCAGATATATTTTGTATTTTCATATCTAATATTTTATTATTTCCCAAAAATGCCTACTTGAACTAAAAGTCATAAACTAGATAATTATGTCACTACCTGAAAGTGACACTGAAAAGATTAAAAAGTTCCGTACACCATGGAAAAAACCCAAGTATTTATACTAACTTCGTCCCAATTTGCTCACTTTGTATTATACTGGTATTCAACGAAACATAGGTGGTTTATACATGTACTATGGTATCTGTACTAGCTGTGTGTCACAGGTATTAGCGTATTAGGCTAAACCCCTCCCATTCTTGATCTATATATACGGCCTTGCTACCCATACAGAAAAATAGGTTTGAAGTTATTTTGAGCTTGGCACCTTACTTTCCTACAGGCCACACTTTCTTAACAAAATAATAAACTGGTTTTTATTTAAAAGAAACTTGCCATTTTGCGCTCAATAACTCTCATCACCACAGCACGGCAACGGCACATTTGCATTTATGCAATTTTTGCTCAGCTAAGAGTGTTTATTTAAATAATCGCAATTGTTTTGATATGAAAAAAGACGTTGATGTTTACTGCCGTTTAATTTTAACAAGAATAATTTTTCTTATAAAAATATAAAATCAAATCATTTAAATACACATTTTAAGTCTAGTCAGCATAAAGTTCTCATGGGAAACAATTTTTACTAAAATGAATATTTTCTCACCAAATGAAATGAAATGAGACACTTTTATTTTTCATTAAGTCGGTAAACGTGAAAATGCAATCTGAGATTTTTGTTTGTCTCTTAATTTTCCCATGAGAAGCAATTATTCTGAAGTAAATTAATTTTCATATAAATATTTGATGAAAGTATGATAGCATAACAGCAATCATTCGGTTAAGCTATATTTTTTTAAAATAATTTTGTCAAGAAATATATAAATAATTTATTATGGTTTGTAAGAAAGAAAAGCAAGCATAAGATTATTAAATGTTCATTGTTTTGTGCAGCAGATATTCAAATCAAACTTTTTTTCAGTTTTATATAAGAACACTGTAAATATTTTAGATTGTTAGGGGTCTCATGTAATAGTGAGAGAGTATGTTTCATGGCTTGGGAAATGTGAAAGGTTTTGCTCAAAACTCAGAAAATAAAATACAGATGGTTTTATATTCACTAGAACTGTCTAGTTAGGTGGATGGTCTTACCTAACGCTGCCAGTGAATGCTTGGAGAGATGTTCACTCTCAGCGAAAACTTATCTAGAAATCTGTCGCACTGCGAGATTTTATTCCGTCCACGTGTGGAGGTTAACTGATTTCTTCGACTTGCTGCCCCGTTTTTTATAACACTGTCAGCCACTTGCACGTGATGGAAGCAAATGCGGCTGACTGGTTCATATATGAATATAAGGAAAACATATACCTCTTCATGTATATAGCTCTGTACATAAATATATATATTAATATGCATAAGCACTCGCCTTCTATACAGAGTATTTCCGTCTAGGTGGTCCGTAGAGCAGAAGGTGATAGTACTCACCTAGAAGAACAAAACATTGTATGGCACATCACATTTGGGACTTACAGGGTGATTAATAAAAAGAGCTAGTTGTTCATAAAACAACCCGTATCTTAAAAAGTAAAAGTGCACGGTCACAGGTAAGAACTGCAAAACTTCATGGCCTTTCCAGCGACTGCTAAACCAGTACCATACCCTTATCCTATCAGGAGTTATTGGGGTCTAAAATAAGTGTTTCAGAATTTCTACTTTTTTTTTTAATGTCACCTCTATGTTTTTTGCAGACAGGTCATTAACATAACCTTTTTCTTATAAAACTGTAAACTCTCCTCTTTAATATAATCTATTACACTCTATGTCCTAACTGGAGTCTTTAAAGAGTTATTAGCTTTTAACCTATTCTCAAAGCTATTCTCAAACTTATTTTTAAAGATAATTTGATCCGTTAGTGAGTGAAAATCCTCTAATTTCGGTAATACCTGAATAGGTTATGAGTTAATAACTGTTTAATGGCTACAGTGAGGACTAGAGTGTAATAGGTAAAATTAGAGTGGAAAGTCTTCAGTTTACAAGTTTTGTAAAAAAAAAAAGTTATGTTAATTTTAGCAAAAAAAAATAGAGACAGAATTTTTGAAATTCTCATTCTTTGGGCGAACGCGTGCTCATACTTGCCTTGAATTGCCCCGAATTACCCTGACTTGACCTGACTTGCCCGGACATGCTTTTTGTCTTGCCCTGAATTACCTTGACTAGCCCTAAATTGGTAAAATGGTACAATCCAAGTAGGAGACTGGGTTGAGTAGTATGTGCGCGTAGGGAAGAAAATCCGAAATTTTATTTTAGACCCCAATAACTCCTTATAGGAGAAAGGTACGGTCCTGGTTGAGCATTCGTTGAAAAGGCCATAATGTTTTGCATATAATTAGCTTTTAAGTGTGAAAGTACGCGACACACATTTCAAGATACAGGGTGTTTTGCGAAAACTAACTATCTTTCTTAATCACCCTATGACTCTCAAATGGTTGATGTGGACCCATAAAATGTTTTGTTCATCTAGCTGAGTACTATCATCTCTCACTCTATGGACCACTTATAGATGGAAACACGCTGTATACTTGGAGAAATTTCTACTGAAGGCCAAGTGAAATTGAGGCAAAAATAGACTTCGCTTAACCTCGTTCTGAGTATTGAAAAATTGAACAATATGATAACTTACTTCAGATCATCTCCAGGCTTGTATATTTGATTTAGCTGAATAAGTCTAATTCTAGAAATCATTTGAATAAGTGTTAAATTATTAAATCTCAGTTTAATTTAATCTTCTTAGTGACTGCTTCCGAAACTTAAGCTGCCAGTTGATACATACCATGATTAAAAATAATAACCCATGGGCTAACGAGCTGTAGCAACATTACTCATTCCTCGTTCAAAGTTTGATCTAAGTAACCAAATATTTCTAGAAATTTCATACGTATTCTAAGAAAATGTTTTCATATTCCTTTTTGATTTTTATTTATGTTTCTCATTTGAGTTTGAGTTTGATTTTGTATATTTTACTCAGACTTAACTCTATTTCCCAATTCATACCTGAGTGAAAATTAATTTAGCTCTTTCCTTGCATAAAAAAAAATCTATTTAATTTAACGTTCCTTCGGCTATTTTAAATCATATTTCATACTTTGCAAACTGAGTTACTCGCTTTTTTGTTTTAATTACAACATCCATGCATATAAAGAAATTTGTATGCTTTTACAAAACATATCCATGTAAAATAAAAACAAAAAATGCAAAAGATACAAAATCACCTACAAGATGTAAGTACTCTTTATAAACATGTATATAATCTGATGTCTTTCATTATAAAGTTATCTGTGCCATGTGTCTCAAGATTCTTTTTTGCCATTAATTAACGGACAAGTATAACATAGCATGAAGAAAAATACGAAGGAATCGCTAAAGGAAGAGATTTATAAAGCATAATCATATCCGAGTTTGCTGAATGATAAAGAATCATTTCGATCAAGGAAGAGTCTGTGGTTTAAATGTGGATGACTAAGTTTAATTTTGTGTCAGGCCATTCGACAGTTTTTTAAAATGAAAGAATAGCTTTTCAGAATAGGTAAAGAGCTAATAACTCTTGAACGGCTGCAGTTAGCTCATTGATTTAATAGGTTAAATTAAAGAGGAGAGCCGACAGTTTACATTTGTTATAAAAAAAGTGATGTTAACCACATTTTTTTTTGTGAAAAAGAGGTCAAACTTAAAATGGAAAGGTAAGAAAATCCGAAAATTTTAGTTTAGTAGTTCTCATTTCTTTATCGAAATTGGTAGTGTAAAGCACTCGATAAGATCAGTCCTCTCTTCACAATTTATTTCTTGGCATTCTGTAGGCTTCACGAATTGTATGGTTTCTCGGCATAGGTTATATATTCGAGAACGATGAGCTGCATCAATCAAAAGGTCAAGGAAAGTTACAGGAATGAGTGTACTAATTTTGACATAGAAAAATTAAAAACATTGGTTTAGAAGGCTTAGAGATTCCACGAATAATTGCATTCTTTCGCTGGATTATATGTGTTAATAACATTAAAAGGTTATCAGATGTTCTTTGTTCTTCTTCAATATTGAGATGTGCGAAAAATTTGTTTATTCCTCTCAGTGATCTTATCCTACTTAACCATAGATTCATAATCATGTGCTTGAGTCACACAATTCATAAACATTAGAATCTCAGACGATGGCTTTCATCTGATGATTTCCTGGATATAATTATAATGTGAAAAGATGTAGAGACTTTGGTTTTTCGCTTTTCTTTACTAAAATATGTATAGATAAATGGCATACATATATATTTGGTATGCCTAAGTAACAATCTGGGACTGAGGGAGCTAGCTTTCTATCCCTACCACAACACAAATACCGCCTATATATTACATTATACATTATACGGGGTCTGCTAGACGAATATTTATGAATGTAGGATTAGTCAACAGGAAATAATATTTAATGAGATTGAAAATACTAATTTTAAAAATTTCGCAGGTCGCCTTCGCAGTTGCAGACCAAATGGCTACCCTATTTGGATCCATTTTGTTTATTTCATTTTTGAATGATATTAGGTACAACCAATTTAAATTTGAAAAAATATCTGATCTTTGCTGATGATTTAAAACTAGTTACTGAGGTGAGGAACTCGAGAATGATTGCATTTCTTTTCAACACGCTTTGATTAATTTATCTGATTGGTGCATAATTGCACTTTCTTTTAAATTGTTCAAAATGCAAAATAATTACATTCAGTAGAACTGATTCCCTTAATTTCGAGTATAAAATTGGCGAGATTTTAGTGTATAGAATAAATGAAGTAGAAGATTTAGGGGTAAATGTTCATGTCAAATTTTCGACTGTGTTCAAAATAGCGAAATTAAGAAAGAACTGAGTATTGTTTTTGAAATTGTATGAAGGAATTGGAATTTCGAGATGTGTCACTTTTCTTGCCGACGTGCGATATGTAGTATCAAAAGTTTTTCGAAACCAGGACCTTCTTAACTCTCATGTGATCATGAAAGTTTTAACTTTCTATTAGCCTAGTTAGTATAGATAATCTGTTAGTTATTTATTTATTGTGATTATTAAATATAGTTGGTGCCGGTGTGAGGACACAAAACAAGAAACAGGGAAGCAGTAAACCATCTATACCTACAATAGCGATTAATGTATTGAGTACTTGTGATGGCAGCACCTCTGATACATCTATGTGCACTAACGGAGATGACCCAGGTCTTCATCTCATGACTGCTGATCTGGGTAAAAACTGAATTGTATTCGAAAAGACTTCCAACGGCAATTAAAAGAGCTCCACGAACAGATTACCAGCGACAGTCCTGCACAGAAATTTGGCGAGAGTAGGTACTTGAAGAAAAAGTTGAGTTTAAAATAAATGAACTAAATTCGTCTGTAATTAGCTTGGCAAATATGGTCGATGGTCATGAACATCATCAAATTGCCTCGGATATTATTTTAAATGGTATTTCCAAATCGGAGATTGAAAACTTCCGTGAAATTTTCGATAAGTTGTGCTCCGCATTAATATTACTGCTCCTGACATAACCAATATCTTTCGTGTGAAGTCAAAAGTTTCTGATTCTGGTGACACCTGTATTATTATCAAAAATGTTATTTTAAAGAGTATATCAATGGAATTTAAAGACTGCAAGAGACCACTAATGCTGCATCATGTTGGTCTAGACGCAAATAGTCGTATATTTATGTATGAAAACCTTACTAAATGTAGCTATCCAATATATCGCAAAGCGTCACGACTTAAGTATTTGAAGAAGGTTGTGAGTGTTTTCACTGTTAATATCCTCCGTGTTCATGTACAAAAAATCATGGAAATAATGCCGTTTTGATTGCCACCAGTATCTCTCAATTTAATGAAGTTCATACATATATCTGCCAAGAATAATTGAATTGATTCATCATCATAATTACATGCATTCATACTCTGTGGTGTCTTTATTTATTTTTTTATTTTAAAGGATAAGGCTAAATACCTCGGTATCACACTAGATAAGAAGCTTAACTGGAGACCACACCTCGAGGACAGAGCGAATAAGGCACTTAAAGCCTTTGCAATATGCCGCAGAACTATAGGGAAAAAGTAGGGACTTAAAACACGGACGATCCTATCGATCTACATCCGATATCCGACACATGATAACCTACGGTTATGTGGTGTGGTGGAAAGCAATGGATTTCGCCAATGATCGTAAGATATTGGAAAAGATTCAGAAACTGTGCCTTTTTAGTGTAAGCGGCACTCTCAAGTCAACCAGTACGCGGGCTCTCGAGGTTATCCTCAATATACACCCCGTGCAGATACATATCAAGATATGGGCATCAAACGCAGCGCTGAGGTTGTAGCTCAATCACAACTGGATTCACGCTGGGGCTGCAGCAAGTGTTCCACACGAATCCATCTTTGAAATCGTGCAATCCATCGCTCCTGACATTAGCAGAGGCAGAGATCTTCTTCTAGAGACTATACTGAAAAGCGACTTTAAATCAATTATTCCTCTAGGGCAGATTTGGCGTCGCACTCCCTGCTTCAACCATTAACAAACCTATTGTTTACACTGACGGCTCCAAAACTGAAGAAAATACCGGAGCAAGTATTTTCTATGAGGAGCCTCTTATGGAAATCGCCTTACACATTGAAAACTATATTACGGTTTTCCAGGCGAACGGAAATTGCCATCTGCTGGGATAGCCAATCTGCTATAAAGGCCTTGTCAAAACCTTTTGTGATCTCCAAGTTAGTACTGGAGTTCAAAACCACTCTAAATTCCCTCTCGCCTTAAAAGAGGGTACTCATTGTGTAGGTGCCAGGTCACAGCGATATTAGCGAGAACGAAAGGGCGGATGAGCTCGCTCTTATTGGTACAACCTCAGAGGAGATTCCTCTATAATCGAGATTGCACCAAACATTCTTGTATCTAATATTTCGGCCTGGGCTGATTGCCAACACAGTCGCCTCTGGCTGGATGATCCCACGGGCAGAACTACTAAGGAACTGTGGGGTAAACATAATCCAAATCTGACGAAAAAGATATTGGGAGTGACTAGAGATTGCAAAATCGGTTACCCGATTAACCGATTAATCGGCCCTTAAGCGGCCGATTTCAGGAAACCAATTAATCGGTTTTAGCGTCCTATAAAAACCGATTTTTTTATTAATGAAAATTTTTATTGTTTCTTAAAATATTCTTAAAAAAATAAAAAGATATAGAATAGGTACATTGCAAATATATTTTCAGATACAATATGTACATGTGTACCGCTATTGGGCTCCAATAATGCATAAAAGATCTAATAACAAAATTGACCCTAAATTTCTAAGAACAACTTGCGGGATGCTGACAGAACAGAACAGAGCGGAAAGAATCATTTCAGAACTGAACTGATACACTGGCAGTGTCACTGCACTGGTGATCACTCAATTCTTTGTGTGAATACCCAATGAACACAACTTGCCGAGAATGTTAAGAAATAATAGTTTCACGTTAAACTTCTCAAAAAGCGTTGTCTGTTTTTTTGCCGCAAACGTTACATCTGTGGTTCATAATGGTTGTCAAAATTCGTATAGTTCCCCTCTTTTGTAATTCTCTACCGGATGTAACCTTTTTTTAATATTTTCTTATCGACATGAGTTATAGGTTTCTAGTGTAAATCTTTGCATTTTCCGAAAGTAATGCGCTTAACGCGTTCTTTCCCTTTTCTTAGAACTCGAGCCAACGTTTTTTAAATATTTTCTTATCGCGATTCTTAATGTATTCCCTCCCATTAATTGACATCGACGTTTATCGTTAACTAATAGTTTCATAAACATTGCGATAATTGGCAAGATATAACCAACTTATTGTTTTATAATATAAATTTTTTTTTATAAAATTAATGAACGGATTTTCGGTAGCTAAGGTACCATTATCAGAGGAATATCTTACAAACTCAGTTTTTATGATATTTCTCTAATGATCAGACCCGATAATTAATTATAATAAAAAAATTATATTATGAAATAATAAGTTGGTTGGAATGTGTATAAGGCGTTTCGTATCAGCAGGAATCAATACTCTTCAGTACGGACAGTTCCTGCCTGCCGCAGATGCTAGAAGAATTGCTAAGCAGGCCTAATATATAGTCTCTCTAAATAAGTTGGTTGTATTTTGCCTATTATCTCAATGTGGTTATAATACGTTGAAATCAATTCCTCATACAAGTGTGGAATCAGAGAGGGCGTTTTCAGTATCTGGAAATTTGCACCAAAATGAGATCACGATTAAGTGATAAAACCATTGATAACTTATGCTTTCTACGTGCTCATTTCAATTAAATTTAAAAAACATGTTTCCAGGGTTTTTTACAAATAACTTTTCATTTTTGTATCGGTAATGTATTTTATGTATGTATGTTGTATATTTAAATAAATATTATATTTTCTATAATTATAAACATGAAAAAATTTAACTATTTTGATAAGAAATAATTTCAAAAAGCAATCTCTTTTTAAAACCGATTAAAAATCGATTAATCGGTTTTAGTAAACTAAAAACCGGGTTTTACTTTTACAATAATGTTTGCCATCACTAGGACTGAGCAAGCCAAGAGAACACTGGTGTCAATTCTCACTGGGCACTCTTTTCTCAGGGGTCACCTGCACAAGATGAGACTTTTGATGATCCTATATGTAGAGAATGCGGAGGAGAACCTAAAATGGCGACTCACTTTTTATGTAACTGTACGGCAATCTCCGGTAAGCGCTACAGATTCGTTGATTCACATCTCCTGGAGGAACTGCATGAGGCAGGCAGGGAGGGTTGGGGGCCAATTTTGAATTTTGTTAGGGCGTCCGGGGGACCTATGAGCTATTTCTCATAGTTCTAGAGGGTGAAATATTTTAGAATGTTATTTGTGTTTCAGAGGCCGGGTTGAAGTCGCATATATGTGTCTCAATTTGATCCGAATTGTGAAATTGAGTATATATTTGTTGAAATTCAGGTTAATTCTGCTAAATGCTTCATTGTATCTGTGTACAAACCGCCGAATGTTTCCATTACTACTATTTTGGAGGCTGAATTTGGATATCTATACTCAGATATAATTTTTTCTGGTGACTTTAATGCGAATTTGCTTGGACGCAGTCCTTCAGCTAATGAACTGACTAATATGATACAAGCATTTTGTTTTTAATCAAATTTCTGTTTCTAGCTTTTCTAGACATGGTCTAATTTTTCTTACTTACGATCTAGGGCCTGTTTCCCTTACAAATCAATTTTTTTTTCATACGGAGATTTCAGTTGTGTTGATCATGACAGCCTTTTAAATTAAGCTGCTGAGCTTGATTGGGATATTATTTATTCACTCCAATCTGTTGATGATCGAGTCAGTTGTATTAAGAATTTAATTAAATATATTTTCAATAAATACGTTCCAAAAAATCGAATAATAGCTAGTCCATGGTTTACAAGAAGAATTGAAAGCTTTAGTTCTCAACGTGACTTTGCTTACCGTTGATGGAAACGATTTCGCTCCAATGAATGTTGGAATGTTTTTCGATCTCTGTGTATTGTGGTAAACAAAGAAATATTACATTCCAAGATCTCTTACTGTAGATCCTAGTTTGATGAGAGAGTTTCCACTAAAAAATTTAGGATGAACCTTAAAGATATTGGTTTGCGGAAATCTAAGCCTATTGAAGTGAACCTTGATCTTAATGAACTTTTTTTCAACGTCTTATTCGGGCAGTGAAGATACATTTAATATTAGATAGGCTGAATTCATCCGTAATATTCCTGTTGAGGGGTTGTCCTTACGCATATGACTGAATAGGAGATATATGCGGCATATATGCTCATCCTAATGAATTATGCTGTTTTTATTAAGAGGCAATAATAATTCTGTAATTTATTCTAGATGATAAGAAGATCTAGAATAAATTACAGAATTATTATTGCCTCTTAATTCATATCTCCCAGAGAACTATTGGTAACCGTGCTTTGAACAAACTATGGACAATGTCAAACTGTTTCTAATTGTATTATATTCTACAACTCTTATTGTCCTCTTGTTAATATTCGTATGAATAGAAATGAATTCAAAAGTACCATATTTCAGCACACCTAATTATTGAATTTACCTACGCTGAATTATATACATTTTTAATTATATTTAGCTTATTATGTCTGTTAGATTTTTGTATCGCTAGACAATGAATAAGTAAATAAATAAATAATAACATTTAAAATTTACATTGCAATAAAAAGAAAATATATTTGATTTGTATACTTAAGTCGTCAAAATATTTTTCACAATGCCGGAAATGTCCGGAGCCTTAAGATTATAAAAAAACTCTCTTTACCATTCATTCTAAATAAAGATATACGTGTAGGTAGCACTTTCGCCAACGTCCTACCACCTAACCTTTCATGCTATATCTAAGCCAGTCAGCATCTAACCGAAGAATTTTCCCACAATTTTGACAAATAGTAGAACGAAACTCGTTCAGTTGATGTCCAATATATAAATCTTTCCTCTGCTTATTGAGAAAATTTTATGTTAAAAAAAGCGAACCCTATTTATTTAGGTATGATATAACAAACAAAAAAAACACTGCGTTTTCATATTTGACTCATTTGTTATAATATTTTTTACGAGCTCGAGATTTTTCTCGGATGAGTATCACGCACTGTAATGAAGGGAAAACAATCGGATGTTGCGGTATTTGAAAGACGAGCCATAGTGGCAGGTGCTATTCAGAAAATTTTCATTTACAAATAAAATTCCTTATAAAAGCCCACGGTTGAATTCCCTTTATTTTGTGGGCTTAACAAAGAGCAAACCATCAATTGCGGTATCGTACAGTATGTATGTATGCGTATGCGCGAGTCTTAAAAAAATGCATTTGTATTCTGTATGTATTTATATGTATGTATATATGTATGTACAGGCGTTTTGCGTTCCCCTTTTATCCTTTTTAACACCCTCACTGTTACTATAAGAAGGGCTCCGTACAGCATCTCATCGTTCCACTTGAGTGGAAACGAGAGTGTATTTCTAGGTATATCCGTATTAAGAAAATTCTTTCGAGTGTTTGTTTGTTATCCCCAATTCAAATCCCCCGCCCCCCACGCTGTCACTATCCTTTTCAGAGAATTTGAATAAGTAAAACAATTCGCGATGATTGTTGAGAAGATTATTTTTTAAGGATCTACCGGCATGTGTGTATAGGTTAATAAGCCAACGAAAGGTTCCACATAGTTGGGTTTAAGTAGAAAACATTTAGGTGAGTAGACAAAAACATAACTCACAAACCCATTGAAAGGAAGACAAAGGAGCAATAGTGGTAAAAAAAATGAAAAGTTATGTGTCTTGCCTATTTAGATATGAGAGTTATTTTTCCGCCTTTTTTTTCAGTAGTACCTATACCATACCATGGGGGAGGCACCGAGCCTACCTAACAGATCCCTATAATTTCACTTTCATATCATCCCATTTTCAACAACTGCGCCCGAATGTATTTAATTTTCAGTAGAAGCAGTTTGTCATTCTATCACCATGTCTCCAGCCAGGAGTGTGAGCTAGTGAGAGGAATGCCTGAAGGATCACTTTGTTGCAGAATGAAATCGTGAATGTGCGCTAATTTTAATTAAATTATTTTTTTTCTTCCACAGAATGAGTAGAGTAGGGCGATGTAAGTCGGAAAGACTTAGGGGCGGGAGGATTTTTAATGTGAAAGTGGTGGGGTCAAATAGCTATTTTTGAGAGATGCGTACATAAAAAGGGATAAAATTTGATAAGACGGTGGATTACACATTGCTGATAAGAATTTTATCTTTTATCTTTGGAAAGGACTCGGTTAGTTTAGTGAATGTGTTTCAGTAGACTATATTCAAGGAAGGGGTCCTTAGATTAAATGGGATGGGATAGGGAGATTTATGCCAGCTTTGACACAATATTACATTAGATTTATCATATATGCATATATGTACAGGTGGATTAATTTAATTAAAACAAATAAAAAGCTAGAATTTGTCTGAGACCTAGATGATTGCCCGTATGTAATTTCGTATGGTCTGTATGTTTGATCTTTGAAGTGGTTTTTTGCATATATGACGGTTCGTCGAACAGTAAAAATAATTATAACCAATTTCATACGATTTCATATTCTGAAGAACCTTTCAGTACAATAGAAACGCCTAGGACTGATCGTTTTAATAGTATACGTAAAAATTCAAAAATTTTATATGGCACCATCAAGAATGGGTTACCTGATTTAGTCCATTTTTGAAATTATATTTACTATTTTTATGAGAACACTTTGTATAACATTTCAGCTTTCTATGTTGACGCGTTCTCTGGTAGTATCCTAATATGTAGTGAAAACTAAATTTTTGAATGGCAAGGCTACGAAGGAGTTACCCGATTTGTCCCATTTTCGAACTTAATTTTACTGTTTTTTTTAAAGCGCATGTGCAAAATTTCAGCTCAACATTCTCGAGTTATAGGTGCGCACAGACGGACGGCCCAACGGAGGGACAGACGGACAGACAAACATGCAAAAATCAAAATTACTTTTAATATTATGCGTGGGTGTTCAATCCATTATGCTCAAACAGCATTATTTCTGTGCATTCACCTAGGGTATAAAAATTGATACGAAAATTGAAGACTATAGAAAACAATCCAAATATCGCAACAAATTTTGGGAATGTGGAAGATATACAAAGGAAAAGTGCGAGTAGATTCTATACCACTGCTGCGGTCGCCTCTCTTAATGGAAAGGAGTGGGGGCGGGGAGGGGTGGAGAAGAGCAGATGAAATACCTCCTTTATGTGGTAGGATTGATTAAAGGTTTCTTCTTAATATTTTATAAACACCTATAACTCCTGAACAATACACGCTATGGTGATGATCGTAATGTGTTAGTTATGTAATATGTGGAACTTTCCAATGGTCCATAACTTTATCTCCACTTATCCTTTCATCCGTTGTAAGACAGCGATTTTTTTCATTTAGGCAATATGCAATTGTTTTCAAAAAAAGACGTCATTAATACTAATTTTTCTTGCTAAATTAAAATCTTTAAGCTTAAAAGGACTTATTTCATTTTTTATACCAAATATAACACTTTTCGTATTTTTTGCACTTTTTCTCAAGCATAATCTTGGAAAAACGGAAAACAAATATCAATCACAGAAGAAAATTAGCTATCATTCGAGTTTTATCTGGAATTTGGTCCTATAGCTATTAGCTCAAGGTTGAATTAAGACAAGGAATAAAAGCGTATATGTGCGTACTAATAACACCAGACTGCGAGTAGGTCTCGTCTGTGGGTTCAAAGATGCTAGATAAGGCTTAGCACAATCTTCTAGGTTTTGTCTCTTATAGTCGAAGCCTGTGTCCTGTCAGCCTTTGGATTTGGAGGGTCAGACTGACAAGTCTTCCTTTCGATTCTTCGGAAGCTAGATGTAATCCCGAAAGAATAGTTATTTCAAATAATAATGCTGCACGCGAGTGATCTGCAGTAATCTTCTCGGACTCTGCTCGGCCTAATCTCTTATAGACAAGACCGGCGATATTCCTTCAGGTAGACTGACAAGTTTCACCTCAGATTCTCTGTAAGCTGGAGGTAGCTAGAAAAGAATATGAAACTGTAATGTGAGCGCTAGTAGATATTCCAATGATAAGATTTATTTGATTGAGAGCATCTTTTTCTTTCTTAAATTGAAACAATTATTAGAAATATCTAATGCCATATATGCTTAGCTAGGCTGTTACATTCATAGAAAACTAATCATCACTGACTTAAAAAACTAATTTCCGGATTACATTAACAACGTTGACGCCGCGTGGTCGCCGTTTTGTATCAAAAATATTTAGAGACAGTACTGCATGTATGTATGAAATGCATTACACTACCCATCCCGGCATCATCGTCTTCGTCGGCGTTTTCGACGACCCATCTCTAATTCTAATTTTAATGCTGGCGCTCCATTGCGGCCAATATGGAAGATCTAAATCTATTATGAAAAAAAAATAAATGATTTTATATTAAAAAAATGTGGACTTGAAGGAAAAGAAAATATCTTTTTTACGATTATTTAAAAGTTTATTGCAAACCGACAGAGATTACAAGCAAATAACTCAACTGTAAAATTTAAGGGAAATTAAGGAATGGCGCTGCCGCCCAGTGTTAATCTAACTTGCCCGGCTTTTTATTCGGCGTTTGACAACGACGACGACCACGTCGGCGTTGTTAATGTAATCCAGACATAACTTTGTTTCCAGCTTCGCGCTCTTATGCCTACTTACTTAATACTTGCAAAGAACGCGTTCACGTTGCACTAAGTAGAAATTTGGGAACAGACGAGCTTGGAAGTGTCACTAATGTTCAATACAATACAGCTGTCAAACATATAAGGTGTATTTTGTATTAAAGCGCACTCACGTCGCCACAGTTCTTCGAATCTATTTCTAGAATAGTTCTTTAGACAGTAAAGATGATTATAACAACTATGACTGTCAGTTTTCAGAGTTTACGTATATAACCTCAATGTTTGTATGGTAACACCAAGAAAATGTTTACCGATTTAGTCCATTTTTGAGATTTCATTAACAATTTTTATCAAGATGCCTTATATAAAATTTCAGCCTCTATGTCGGCGCTCAGGTAGTGTTAAAGTATATAGTAAATAATAACCGGCCAAATGCGAGTCGGACTCGCGCACGAAGGTTTCCGTACCATCGTACAAAATTTAACACTAGAGTAGGCGTCATGTAAAAAAATAATGCTGTCATAAAAAAAGAAAAAAAATCCTGCTTATTATAATAATAATGAATGAGAATAATAAGAGGAAAAAAACGCCGAAAAAATCACGTTTCTTGTATGGGGGCCCCCTTTTGTTTTTTAATTTTATTTTATTTTTATTATTTGTTGTTATATCACCAATAGAAAAACACAGTCTGTGAAAATTTCAACTGTCTCCCTATTACGGTTCATGAGATACAACCTGGTGACGGACGGACGGACAGCGAATGCTTAGTAATAGGGTTTCCGTTGTTACCCTTTGGGTACGGAACCCTAAACACGACATTTTTGTATTTAACGTTGTTATACATTACTTAGTTGCTGTAATCATTGTATATCTTGTTTAATGTTACTTTATGTAATCTGATTTAGTCATCTCCTTATTACCTTTATTACTTGATAATTTCTACTGCAACGAGTTTGTTCGCTGCACTTTTGTTGTTTTTGTAATCGTTCAAGCAAATTAATAAAATCAGGGGAAATAATTCGTATAGTTTTATAAATTGGTACAGTTATACCCTGCGGTATCCAGATGAACATACTTAAAGTTCTCAAGGGTGGGGGGTATGCTGAGAATGTGGAAGGGGGTTTATATCTCTCTGTTAAAACGTACATACCCTGTAGCTCCTATAGTATTGATGATAGAGCGAAAATAAATATGACCAAATTTGTAGGAAATTTTATGTAGAAACGTTTGTCAAAAGTAAACATAATGCTATTCGTACATATATTCGAGATATGAGCAAAAACCTAAAAAGGTACCTTAAACCCCCCTCTACATTCTCACCACTTCACCAACCCTTGAGGACTTATAGTATGTTCATCTGGACTCAAGACTACATGAATTATTTCCCCAGATTGCCCATATTCGGCTTAATTTGATCGTATATAAGCTTTTGTTCTCATTCGATATAATACTGTTATCTTTTTCTATTTCGTTGTACCTAACGTTTGTGACGTAGCGTAAGCTGCGGTTTTTTAATGAATCCTCTTCTATTCTATTCTAATACCTTGATAGGTTTGGTTTTCATGAATTGCTATTTTTTGTTTTTGCCGCCCTTGCTTCTCATTGGAAGCAAAGGACGCACTGCTTCCATTGACAAAATGGAAAAATCCAAACATAAACGACAAATCATTTTGCATTAAAATATTCTCAGAATATTTACAAAAAAAATTATAAAATTTAGACAAGCTTACTCCTCTGGCATCAATAGATACAACCTGAAATATTTTATAAGTAACGCCCAATTTTCACCTACAAACTAAAAACATACCACCGAACCTAAAAACATCGCTACTAACATACGATATGGAACGCTGAGAAAAATGTAGCATATGACCCACCCACCGTCATACCACGCAACACCAGATCTACCCCGATTCGGTTTGCCCAGCAAGCATAATATCCGAGTGGTATGGATGGAATAACATTAGAATCAAACTTATCGTAGCCACTGACATCGCAGGACACTGAAATCCCTACAGCCAATGTAAAAATTTAAATACATTTAACTTTTTGGACTCATATACACTCAAATGTTTGCATACGTATATTGCTATGGTACGCTGAACGTAGCGTAGCGTTTCGCAATTGATTTACACCCTCTCATAGGACTTTCATTGGTAAATTCTGAAGGATATTCAAGGGGGGGGGGGGGGGGTCGAGCTAGCTCTCGATTTATTTTAACGTTTCCAGAGACTAATAATTTCATACCTTAATTATTTAATATTATTTATTAAACAATAGATTAAAAAGCTGCTTCCAGAGGTTTTTAAATTAATTCAAGTAGTTTTGACAATTCCTATCACAAGTTCATCTGCGGAGCGCAGTGTTTCAACTCTTAAGAGAGTCAAAACTTATTTAAGAAATTCCACTGGGGATGATCGCTTAAGTGGGTTAGCACTTTTATCTATTAAAAAAAAGTTATTGAATAATCTCCTTAGTACTGAATTATAATGAAATATTAACTCATTTTGCATTGCAATATGATAAAAGAATTGAGTTAAATTACAAGTACTAATTTCTATTATTGTGGTTTTGATTAAATTAGCAGTTTGTTTGTATTTTGTGCCCGCGGTTTATTATTTGCATGTCTTTTCTTGTTTATTAGTTTTATGCTATCTATTGCACGATAGGGTCAAGATGAGGCGCAACAGGGAAAGCATTGATGGGATACGTTTTTACACTGAAGTATCCCAGTGCTGCAACTGTTGTTGACTTCATCAAATAGTCGACATGCCTCCACGTTGTGACCCCTGGTACTTCTATAGTTGGGCTAAATGTCGTAGACGTGGATTCTTCGTGCAGGAGTTGCGCTGAGAGCTAGAGACCTTCTACAATAAAAAATCATACTACTCGATTCGGAAAGCTGCCTCAACCTGACTTATTTAAAGGTAACGATGGCTTCATAACTTCATTTTATTTCAACAGCAAGAAAATGATGAATTTTTATTTTGGGTATTATTACCATCATTGACTTTGATGCTTGTATAATTGCTTTTAGTAGCAACATAATAGTCTAAAAAACGGAGCTATTATTTTTAAAATATGTATTGCTTCCCCTCTGCTGAATCCCACGAACCGCCACTGGTATTCTGCATGAAATATGTTCATGAGAAGTTTTCAAAATGGTCCTCATCAGGCAACATATAGGGTTGCAATACACAAATTTAAGCTTTTTTTGTACAGACTACTGAGAAAACTATTATTTCCAGATGTTTTTGGTCTATTGAAGATTTGTAAGGAACCCAAAAACCTATGAAATAGGGGTTGACAGTTTTCAGGTCCAGCAGTGGCAATAGAGAATTATACATCGTCTACAATATGTGGTAAAACAACTTGGGTTTTGATTTATATCATATAAACAGCTGTTTATAAAATGCTATGGAATACATTTTTATTTTGATGTAGAACGCAGAATATTATTGAGCGAAATATGTTTACTCAAAAATTTTCAAAAATTAACTTAGAAATAGTGGACAGTGCACTTTGGAGATTATTATTTTTGTTTTAGAAAATTTTATAATTGTGTACATATCCATGTTTTGCTGTTTTGTACGTAATTCACATTTTTTTATTTTTAAACTCTACTGAATGGGGTATTACTACAATTACAGTCTTTTTGCTAATAAACTACTGTTGTCAAAAATATGAGAGAGAAGAGGAATGTTTGCAAGAATGAATTTTCAAATGCAACAACGAGAAAAAACGACTACGATATTTTGACAAAATAATTTTACCAGGGATAGTACGACGAGAAATAACAGCAGACATGTAAATAACTCGAATAAATATTTATGTGGCAGTTAGAAATTTCAATAAAAAGCTAAACAATTTTTGGAATTAAATGTGTTTTTATTTAACAAATAATATTCTACTTACATCCAAAATAATATATTTTGATGAGCTTTCCGTGACATAATTTTCTTTTCCAACGCTTGATTATTTTTACCTACAGAAGCCAACGTAGATTAGAAGGCATAAACTTAATACTGTTTTCGCCATATATATCCAGAAAATGATTCTGGTCACTACTCATACTGGAATTTCCTTCATATACTAATCGGTGGGATTTTCTACTTCGAAGTAATCAGCCAATATATCAAGTATTCTACAATTGGGTATATTCAAATTTAGAAAGAACACGTGATTGGAAACCAATTGGTCATTCATCTCCTCAGCTACTGCTGCGACTGACGGAATTTTTCCAGGCTCTTATTCTACTCAAGTGCTGATACTAAGTATAGAAGACACAGGAGATCAAGATTCATTATTGAGACCAATTCAAATTGATCTACGACAATAAGATGAAGAAAAATAGAAACTCAGGGGTTTTATGTAGTATTAAAAAAATTGCACAAATGCATAAAATTAATTGCATACATATTTATATACATCAAATTAAAATTTGAAAAAATAATAACTCTCATCTATGTACATTCCATGGTGACTGCAGGCAGGGATTTTGGGACTTGAGCTTACTAAATAAATTTCGTTTAAATGCATGAAAAGAACTAAAATGTGCAGAAAATATTAGAATCCAAGAGAAATTTTTTAAAACAAAAATCGGAAATAAATGTCTCTGAGGAAATCTTCTCGAAAGTTGTTCCATGTTTCAGAAGAACTAATTTATTTTATATATGGGAGTGCTTGAAATGTTCATTGAAATGACAGAAAACTTTGCGTTGGCGACTTGGACTGTAGGATAAAGTCAAACTCTATTTATCGTAAACGAATCCACCAAATTGACCTATACACATTTACTTGGTCTTTTCTCTCCTTTTGCTCCTTTTTTCTTGTCTTCTTTTTAAGCTTATGCCAACAAATTAAATCAGCACTGGCCGGCCACAAAGTAACTTAATTGACAAAGTTTCTGATAAGCCCCTCAAAAGGATCGCTTTAATCTAACACATCCTGACCAGAATTCCATCGTAACGCTACAGAACTTTCACGTATCCACAGTTCATAGGTTTTCTGCCCACCCAAGTAAGCACCATCTACCCATCCATCTATCTATCTATCTATCATCGTTCCTTTTAGGGTGGTATCCTTCAATGCGTTGAGCAGACATTGGCAACAAAATCACTTCAAGTCTCCTGAGCTTTTCTTCTGCATGCCTTCCGAATAATTTTCGTACGCAAGTATATCACGAGATTTTACGATCTATTCTTGTATAGGTCAAATATCTTACAAATGTTACTCTCAGATTTCGATGTATAGGAGAGCATTCTCTTTCAACACTATTGTCTTCGTTAGTTAAGCTTTTCTAAAAAATATTTTCCGAAGTTGAAATCAGTGAGACCGAGCTTTTGATAAGTTCCGTGATAAAAAACCAAAATGAATTGTGTGCTTTGTACTAAGACGTGGTTCTTTGGGAGACGATTATGAGGAGACAAACATCGTTCCACATCCCGAGTAGTGTCACTATAACTTGAGAATGGGATGCATTTGTAGTATACCTTCACCCAACCCCTCCCGCCTATAAAAGTCTTATAAGAGGCTAAGAGCTACTATCTGATGAGCTCCAATTGTATTGGTATGGCGATATATCTATTAGTAATTTACGGATGCAAGCAGTATTTACCTTATACATAACTGAAGTGTATGGGTTATATCTTTGTAGGACCTCAAGTGTGCGAGCCCGAACCCATGGAGAATTTGTTTTTACACAATCAAACTCTCAAGAAAAATCAATCGATTTCACAAATAGGACGGAAAAGCAACTGAAGGTTCGAACAGAGATACATAGATGAAGAAGGCGAGGTGGGTAGTGGATTGACAATGCTCGCATTGCCATCCGACAGTATTCAAATTTTCGGCAAAAGGACAACAGAGCAAGATTCGTTCTTTTGTCAGAAATTTGTCCTTCACGAAAGAGAGCATTGGGAATGTCTCCCCTTTGAATATCCAGGAAAACGAAGATTGTCGGGTGTTTTGCATTTTTGCATTTTATTCCTCAAACGAAATGAAAATTTCCCTTCGATGACAATAAATGTAGTTTGCTCTGCAGTTTTGCAGCAAGAGATTTTTGCTTTGGTAAAATAGCAAAATGGCATTACTGTTACAGTCCAGCAGTTCAATGGCAATGGACTAGCGTAAATTAGAATTTAAGGAGATCTTATGATCATTGTGAATTGCAGATGAACAACTTATGAGAAATATTTTAAATTGCGTCTGCTGCAAAATACTTGGTTGATCAATTCTGAGTAAAAGTGAAAGACATATTGTTGTCTTGATAATTTTTCAGGTTTGGAAAATGTAACATAACTGGCTAGTTCCAGTCATGTAAAATTCTACTTGTACCACTGCCACATCCTACATCCTCACTAGTTCGATTGCGAGAGTTGCTTTCCACATAATTCAACTATGTACCTCAATTTGGTCTCTTTGTTTTTCACTTTAAATAGAAGTGAAGCTGATAATGTAATCAAATGATGATAATGTAAGCAAACCTTAGTTCTTCTATTAACCCTTAAGCTTTATTAGGAATAAGATTTTCCAGCCCTACAGTTAGAAACAAATATTAAAAGTATTAGACGGAGTTTAGATATGTATCGATCATCAGGAGCATTCTCATGTAATCTCCAGACTCATAATAAAGTTTAGTATTTTCCTGAAATATTTAATGACCCACAATTCTACAGTCGTCATAAGTATCTACTACAGATGGAAAGTTGTCACTGAAGGCTATCATACAGTTACAGAGCGATTCCTCCGATATTCCTGCTGGTTCTTTATAAAAATAAATTATAAAATACCTTGATGGGCAGATACAGAAAGCTGTCAGGGTTCTACGTGAGCACCTGCCATTATGGCTTAATCTCACGGCAGTCTTAATGCACGGATTAGAAGACAGGCGACAATCAACGCCCTCGAGAGGCAGAATATAAATATTCTGTCTTGGGAGTACCAGTTTATGTCAGGACATACTTGACATTGAACTTACTGGTCGAAGCGAGACCTACCTAAAATATCTTCCGATATATGGGTCACGGCACCCGGTTGATTTAGCGCAACTCCACGGCGAGAGCCAATCCGCTAAGCATACGTTAATAAGCGACCATCTTACAAATTCACGGACGAAGTATGTAATTTTGTCAAAAGAACAAACTACTCTGTTCAGAGAAGAATGTTCGCCTAAGTCATGCAGACTCAGACAATCTCTCTCTGCCCGTATATGAACTACCACAATCACTACGATGCACCCACAAGGGGGCCATCCCAAGTTGAGGCGAATATTGCTACTAATGCAGCTCTATTCCGGGCTCCTCAACCCCGTAGTACCAAGTTAGCAATATCGGGTACCCATTTGGTATGGCTTCGTATAACATGATCATACGCAAAAGAACCATCTTGTTTCTGCACGCCAATTGCTTGATAATTAGTTTTGATTTTGTCATGTCGGAGCTTACAGATTTTAAGTATGCTAGACAGTTGGAGATGATTCAAATTCTTGCGTAATGAATGCTACTCTCTTAATGAAATTTTACATGCATTCTTTTATGAATTGTATATGAAGTAATGAAGGAAGGTATAGAACAGAAATCTAAGGTTTTTTCTGAGACCTGTGATTTGGTCAAATAGGTTAGCTGATATTATAGTGTTGTTTTCCGACGTTGGTATACCAGATTTGTTTGCCTCTGCTGTTAAGGACCCACCTAATTTCCAGCATTGGCAGCTCGTTAGTTCTACTTTGTAAGGCCGTTCAATATTGTGCTTAACTGACATTACGTCGCTAATTTTGGTTACCTAATTTTAAATAGAAAATTCTTTGTTAATGCAACTATGACCTATCAGATCTCCTATAATGCTGGAAATTACCTCATTTTCCACTTGCAGTTGTAATGGCGCCAAAATTCAAGTCAACGAATAAAACATGGCTATTTGTTGAAAGACGCTGTAATTTTTTTATAAAAGTCATCGAAGAAACCAAAGCTAAATCTATGACGCAACACCCTGCGTACTGTTGCCATAATTCCGGAATTATAAATGCTGTCCGACATTATCATAATGTTACCAGAAGGTTAATTTTATAAGTCTGTGGCGAAAGGCCACATTCGTTCCATGACCGTACATCCGATTCCTTTGAAAATGTTGTAACACGAATTAGCTAAGTAGGCTTCTGAAAAAATTATGTTCGAAAAAAAAAATACAATTGTTTTAATTTGATTTTAAAGAATGTAAGATTGACATCAACAGAGAATATTATAAATGTTTAATCTTAAATAAAAAATTATGATTTGTATGCACGACAACAATCTCATCAGAAGGAATACAACTCTATAAATCAAGAAGTCGATCAAGATTCTTGTTGCATTTTGTTCATTTGATGAATGTTTCCTTTCTCCTGAGCTTAATCCAATAAATATTAAATTTCAAAGCAGCTACCTATTAAGCGCACTTTTCAGCCTCATCACAAATTGAGAAGCCAGATGTACAAGATGTGCCTCCCACATCCTCAAACTTTAATCCACTCAAGTTTTTATATGGAAACACACACAGTCATTTGAGTCGTACCAGAAACTGACGGTTGGAATAACCTCGCAGTTTCTCTGACTGACTTCGAGTGGCACCTCTGGGTACCCAAACAAGTTTACTGCAAGAAGTCTGGTTACCATATTCTTTGTGGGCATTGAGTCGACATTGGGTTGAATTGCTGCTTTACAGTTTTTCCGGCTGACTTCCATTAGCAACTCTAGTACTAAAAATGTTTACTACAAGAAGTCTGATTGTCATATTCTTCATGGACATCGAGTCAGCATAGGGTTGACTTACTACTCGTATCTTGTTCAGGAATTCATACATTTATATCAGTCGCTTTGACTCCCACCAGCTGTCATGGGCACAGCCTGGCTGTTTCTTTTAGGTACAGTCCACCAACAGTACCAGACACCAAACTCCGTAAATGAATGCGGATAAGAAAACTACGCTCCAGCTTGCAAACACATAAGTTTTCCAAGAATCATCATCTTATAGAATAGCTATACTCGCATCGTCGAAGAGAAAGACTTTACAAAGACACCTAGCCTAATGCAAGTGAGTGACATGACGTGTACACTCTCACTAGGACGTTACCACTCAGCCCTTCTAACTTACTGGAGATAGGTATCTTAATAGACCCCTAAAAGTATATATGTTATGTTTGAAAGTGGTTCATCGCAATATTGATTTGCACATTTCCACATTGTGGATTATGAAATGTCGAAATTATTTAAAGAATAACAAATATCGCAATGATCTGGCTTCGATTTCCGGCGAATTCATCAAAATTTGTATAACGCACGCAAGAGTTAATGGGGTCAAGTAAGATGAACAAACAGAACTGATACTTTCAACTGAACTACTTGATTCAACAATGTATATTCTTTTGAAACTAAGCCTATTATTTGACAATGAACCACCATCCATGCCCATTGATTGTATTACAGCAGTTAAATGAGAAAAAGAGTGCCACTTTCCTTAGACGAATGGGCCATGCTATCACAATTTTACTGAAAGATTATTATTTGCAGGATATTTTTCAAAAAGTCCTTTAAAAATGACATCATCATGATAATGGTCCCATCCTAAATTCCATCTCGACCTATCGAGTTCTTGACCGCCTCAAATTCAGTCTTTCAAAATGTTGATTTCTGGTAAAAAAAAGCTTTGATTTCCAGTTAACTAATCTAGAATCCTGAGAAAAAGTACTTTCTGTATGGAATATCGATTCGCAATTTTAATGAGAACAGAGGATCCCTTTCGTTCGATCAATTAAATTTTCTCAGCAAGTCATTGAACCTGTTTAGAAGAACTGATTTGTTGTTGGTGGCAGTGAGGGTAGGAACCAAATCGAAAACTTCTAAAAAAGTGAAACAAATAGCCCTTCATTAAATTTTCCTAGATTAAAAGAACTTTGAAATGAAAATTTGAATCTCTGATCTCCGTTCTCCCTTACTCTCCTTTGGACTTTCATTCACACAAATAAAGTAAAAGAAAACAGCGTTACTGTTGAAATTCAGGGAAATACTCATTTTCATAATAATCCACCTAAGACTACATGTGATAACATCAGTAGAAAATTCAAATAGAAAAAAGTTGGAAAGTACTACTCAAAATTGGACGGATTTTGTGAGAGCTCAAAGCCATTAAAGCTCCTCCCAAATGATTTTTCCGAATAAGTTCTACTTGAATTCCAGAAGTGTGGATGGATAAAAACTACTTTTGTTCATGCTGAACATACCAAAGATCCTGTTGTTAATTAAAAATGTGGGGAGCTGAACAAGTTGGATTGGATTGGGAAAAAATTTGTTCTCTTTCGGATTCAGCACATCAGAAACATGAATCCCCAGCATTGTTTACATGAAGTTTTACTACATCATGGCATACACATCCTAGAGTTGTGTTCATACATATATAAATTGTGGGCTTCAATTAGTGTTAACGCAGGGGCTTTGCGTGGTTACTTGCATTTATTCCAGACACTACGGGATTCGGTTGAATTTCAAGTTTCGAATTACAATCAATATTCATACAAAAAGTGACTCATAATTTGTAAGGAAGGAAAGAAAGTAAAAAGTGTATATTACCATCGATTATTTCGCACGAAGCAAAACACTTGTCCTGAATATGGAAATCTTTATGAAGATAAAACTTCACATAGATGCAATCTTACAAATTTCTAGGGAAACGGATGATGCGTACCCAAAAGCTTTAGTAAAATATGGATGCTCCAGACATGATCTTCCACATTAACGAAGATAGGTTAAAAGAGAACACTTAATAAAACGTCATGCAAGTACCATAGACGAGTAACATCAGTTGAATATGTTGAGTAAGATTTTGTTGAGGAAAATAACATTTTAAAATAAATTTTGAAATAAATTATTTTCAAATTGTTAAAACTACTCAAACTGTGATATGCCGCATCAGCATAGATTGAATTAATTTCTATTACTCAAATTCAATTTAAATTCAAAAAGTACATTATTTCAGAGATTTAAAATTAACGAAAAGATTGAAAGCTACCGAAAGTACATTATAGACCAACTGGGTATTTGGTATATTTGGCTATTCATTTGACATTATCTTGATTCCTAGGAATATCCAGGACGTAAAACTTAGTGAGCATTCAAGGAGCACAGAATTCTGGCACAGAACAAGTACTAACAAATTATTTCTCCTATAATTCTTGAATTTCTCCTTAGTTGTATGGTGTGGGGGATGCATGCGTGTCAAAGTTATTTCAAGTTTTTTATTTTCTGCAGAAAATTCCGGTTTAACTCTGGAATGCTAATCCGTTTTAATATTCTCTTATTGGTAAGCCTCACACAGGAAAACGTTATAAATAAAAGAGTTAAAATAATTTAGCACAATACAATAACACAAATATGAAAAAACAGAATTCCCGCAAGAATATTTTAAAATTTACATAAACAACATAAACAAATCTTAATTAATAAAGTAAGGATAATTATAAATGAAAATTTATCACATCGAAAAAAGTAGTACACCAATTGATAGTACTCTACAAGAAATTTCATTTGATATCAAGCATGCCATGTTTCAACACCACACCCCGTGGCGGGTTACAGCCCGTAACCGAAAATGTGGAAATCCGTGAATGCGTGACGATATTATTCGGGAGCATAAAAAAGACATCGGTTAAAACTTAAAGTCGCAGGAGGGAAAATTAGAAGACAATCAGGTATGAATTACCCAAAGAAGAGAATTCACAAGAATTCCTGATCTTTAGTCATCAAAGAGCGAATCTCCCCAGAATGCCAACGATATAACTACATATGTATGTCAATAAATTCATATATGGCATATAAAGCTTAAAAAAATTTAATTGTAATTGTAAAACCATAAAGCCCACATCGAAAAACTGCTATCATAATAAGCTAAAAACAAAGAATTCTACAGAAAAAATTCTCGGATCATATCTCTTCTCGCTTTGCCTTGCCAGGCCAGGCGGTAGACAGGCAGCCCAAGCAATCCCAGTTCTTAGAATAATGTATGAGAAAACAAATGCCTTATCACTAGAAAAAAATAAGCATGAAATGAAGGCGGAGCTACATCCTCACCCTTGAGTCTTTTACCCATATCCAACTTCCCAAAGTATGCATCACCACAGCCATTTTTTACAAAGTATAAAGTGACGGGTCCGCCCGCCCAAACATGCCCTATGCCGATGAAGTAACTCACATATAAACACATGTATATACAAATATTAATGCGTAATAAAAAACATTAAAAGAAATAAATTTGTTCTGCGTATAATAATATATAATTATAAGACAATATACTCGAAATAGTACTACTATGTCCATCTAGCGAGGTGAGCCATCAACAAACTGGCATATCTATATTCTTTATAATCAATGCTAATGCCTACTTTTAAAGAATGTTTTACACTGAGAACAATTTTGGTTCGTACCCATGATATATTTAACCGAGATCAGAGAGTTATTGAGGTTCGCCCCGAGCTTTTCTCATACATCAGTTTATTAGTACAGCCGATGATATAAGGGTATTTCTTGTCTGTTCCTGTAGATAAGCCATGAGTTCGCCATGAACGGCAAGATGAAATATGTCCGCGTTAGAATCAAAACTGGAAAAAGTATTATTTATTCACTTGTTGATAGATAGTACACATATGGTACTTCATCTCTTTCGCCTATTTTAGAAACGTATACCTTGCTTCTCTTAAGTGCATATTACAATATTAGAAGAACACGTCGATGAGTATATAATGACTGTTACGATGAACACCAACACATAGTCGACAAAACTATGCCGTGGTTCTACAATTATTTTTGAAGCACCTAGCAAATTTCAACTTCGGTTTATTATATGTGCATTTCTTTACCCATAGCAAATTATCTGGAATTCGCATCTCTCCAGAGTGACAGAAAGAGCTGTAAGATCTCTCTACACAAGTCGTCACTTTAATTGAGAGCATGAAGCCAAGAATAATGAACATCACGGTTGTTAGAACCATGGTCAATTATGCGGCCCTCGCATGGTTGCCAAAAAATACACAAAAGAAAACCCAGGCTCTCCTTTAAAAACCGTAGTGGCTTGCTTGTCTCGAAATGTCATACCAAATGTGTACACCAACCATGGAAGCACTATTAAACCTTTCACCTCTGCATCTGGAAAAGGAAGCCATCTCCAGTCCTATCAGATTGCACAATGAGAAACTGTTCAAGCCGGTTAATCTGGGTGCTCATTTAAGTATTTTAAAACAGATATGCTTCGAACAAATGACGACAATATCTGATATAGTCACACCCAAGGTGGAATTTGGTATGATAATTCGATGTGGTTTTCAGAGATCGTCAACAATAATGTTCCACTAAACGGTTCTTCCAGCAAGAATCAATAAAGTAGTTTCAAAATCGAATAGTGGAGTCGACCTGGGTATATCTGCCATATTTTAAAGGCCCTGGGCTCTACCCCTACCTTATTCCTAATTCCAGGCTAAAGTATTAGCCATAGAAGAATGCGCCGATGCATGTATTAAAAGATCCGTAAATGGCTTAAAAATCAATATCCACTCGGATAGTCAAGCCGCTCTTAATGACTTAAAGTCCTTCAATATTATGTCAAGGATAATCTAAGAGTGTCTGCAAACTCTTAAAAATTTATCGAGGATATGCAATGCGTGTACTGTGAGGACTATAAAATCAATGAAATTGCTGACGCCCTAGCTAAAAGAGGAGCGGAAACGATCTTTCCCACACCAAAGCCATTTTGTGGCAACTCAGAGCTACTGTAAATAACTGGGAGGAGAAATATAAATCCCTTTACTGGGAAAGGCTACAAGGAATTCGGCAGGCAATAAAATTTGTCGACAACTGTAATGAATAAATATAATTCCTACTCTTCAGGAGAACGAAATTTAAAACAATGACAGGTCACATGCGGAGATTATTCAACCTAGAAAATGACCTTCCTCCACCAACTACGTGTGGAATCTCAATCCCAGAATGGTTCTAGACTTTATTAATAGTCTTAACCTAGAAATGAAATAATTTATAACGAGCACTCACAATAGATTTAATGCCTGCACACCTTCCCATGAATTTAATCTAATCTACATTAGCTACTATATACTCGTAGATGAAATATTTATTTGACAATTTTTGTATAGCCTTCAATATCAATGATTTATTCCTATGCTTTCACAAACGCCTCAATGGCGATATTCAAATAAGGTTTATAAATAATACAAATCCACATTTAATATATGTAATGTCAAGAATAAATACGTTTTATTTACCATATCCCGCATATATCAAAATATGTACAACTAAAAAAAAAAAAAAAATCGGAAATCGAAAAAGTGTTCGTTAAAGTTTTCAAGAGATACAGCCAATTAGCTAAAAGTTTTAATATATGAGAAGCTTCCATTCTAATTATGTGGAATCTTGTTCTTAACTTTCGGAAGAAAAATATGTATTATTCCTAATACATTTTTCTCTTGACTCATCTCTACTTATTTTCCCTTTAACACAATTTCACTAAAAATGTCAAATATTGCGAAAATATTGAAAAAGTAACTAAAATCTAAAAGGAAGAATTTCCTCCTCGAACTGAATACATAAAATTGTAGAAAACCAACATGCATTTTAAAGTAAAAACAAATATTAGTAATGCCATCTATATACAACCTCTGTCATTATATAAATATGATTATGGAATGAAGGATAATGTCCGTGCGTCAGTATAAAATTGTATGAAATGCAATTGAAGTCAAATTCTGCAAAGTCCTTTGCAAAACGACAAGTCCAAACTACTGATGTTCAGTATCTTGGATATACACATCTATACAGATCGATACTTAAGAGCCCTGAAATCCATTCCAATCTTCTGCTTTTGAAATACGAGTAGTATACCAAAAATAGATCTGATATTGTTTGCTAAAAGATAAAACAGAACTACATAAATACTGGAGCGAATAAAAGCACAAATAACAAGAGAAAAGTTCAAAACTGTTTGCATTCACTTTTTCAATAATTAATGCGAAAACTGAAATTGTGGATAAAAAACTGCACCCAACAACCACAGGTATTTCCATGTCGGTATTAAAAGATTCAATATTCGGAGAGAATTTTCAAAAATCCTGTGCATGCAGGTTATGTTGTTGCTGTTCTATCTGCAAAAGTGTCAAGTGCACACTTGAGATAAAACCAATTCTCGCACCCACTAATTTGACCAGAAGTATTGGATAAATATTTGCCAGCAGTCAGCTGTTCAACACGTGCCTCAGGTTCGAAGGACCAATTCGGTTTACCTTCAGCAAATTTGTGGACTAGTTGTTGTGGAATAACCGACGTGAGAAGAGAAGTTTTAATAAAATTTTGCAGGGTTAAGCTAGCCGGGGATTGGTCTTCTGTAGTTTTATTTTATCCATTTCGGCCCACAAAGACTAGGTTTATAAGTTTGTACATACATACATATATATGTATATCTCTGCCGACACGAGCGCTTGATATTGTTTAACTAATGACACTCCCTAGAACAAGGCTTTAGTGGAAAGACAAACAATACCAGATTTTCCACCTCTCCATTAGTAGAGGCAGGCAGCTCTCATCTATACGAGGACATGGTCAGCGATATTAATAGCGTTATCAATCGATTTTATCTGGCCCAGTGATAATTTCTCGAAGTAGATGATACAAAATTTGCTCACTTCTAGATTTGATTTATTACGAAGACTCTGAACTGAACAGACATATTATGGGGGTGGCTGTTGAAATAAAGGGGGTTTACCATTAGACTAGATTTTGAGGGGTTGAAATCATAATCACTAACACTCCTAGCCATGGCAACTGGAGTGATAGAGCTTTCTGACTAGCATTGATAGTAAACCTTGTGTGAGGAGATTATTTATTAGTTTCAGGTTGCAACTGTGTGGAATGGATAGGCGTTAGCGGAAGTAGTATTTTTTTTTGTACTGTTATACTTGATGGACCTTTAATTTATTCTACTTGGGGTCTGAAGTAATTGATAAAAAATTTGTACAACTTTTAAAAAAATGTATATCTTGATTTAACCTGGTGAAACATGTAGCCATTTGGAAATACGTGTTACGAAGTAACTACGCTACTAACTACAATATGTATATATGCTTTTAAAAATATACCTTTTGAAAATATAAGACAGACATTCCTACGCATGTTCCTTTATATATCACGAGACCTGACTGAGAAATGTTGTTGATTTATTCAGAAGAAAATTATGAACGTAGAAAAATTCGTTGTGAATATTTATTATTTAGCTCGATAAAATATGCAATCTCCTTTAAAGAATTCAAATTTTTCATCTTCAAAAAATTCTTCTCTTTTCATATTTTCTCCGTAATTTTGAATGAAAGAAAGAAAACTTCGGTTGAATTTTCTTTACGGTTAATTTCTAAAAATTTTCATATAAAAAGAAAAGAATTTATGTATTTGAGCATTCCTTTTCTGCTTTCTTAGTATAAAATCTTAATATAAGAAAAAGCTAATTTTGTGTATACGAAAGTTCTCAAAATCCAAAACCCTAAAAGGATATACTCGTATAATATCAGATCTCTTTTGTGATATCCCTAGTAAGCTGGGATGCCTTGCATTGGTTGTTTGTTCGTCGGCACAGCATTCCCAATAGAATTAACTCTTTCTTTGGCGAGGCTCATACTTATACTCCAGTGAGATAATGGGTGCAGATTAACAGCAGAATCTCCTAGCAAAATTTCAACGTCTGGACTCATAATATATCTTTATTTGGGGTTTCTTATGTTATTTATACCAACAAATTAATCCAGAATCATTAATCGATAATCATTTTAAATTTGCCTAACAATCCATATTGCTATGTTCTTAAAATTGCATATGCCTGACTTGATGAGTGGCAAATTTTTGTGATTTGGGTTTTCCGTCACTTCACCCAGGTATTGTCAGGAAGGCATAGTAAATTTTTGCATGTGGCAAAGTATCTACGAATTTATTATACAGGGTGTCCCATACTAATATGACTATATTTTGCCAAATGATTCCCCCAGTCCAGACAAGTAAAAAATTGTATGAAATGGGGGGGGGGGGGGGAAATGTTACCCTATCGAATTACAGGGTGATCAGTAAAATATGCTCTTTTTCACCAGACACCCTATATCTTCAAAAGTACACATCTCTATCGTCTATTTTTGTTAATTTTTTTTTCAAATACCCCCACTAATATACATTTTTGTTATAAAAGTTCGAATGCACAGAGTCTCCTCTGTAATTTAACTTATTACACTTATGGTTCATCTATGACGGTTACGAAGTTATTAGCTCATAACCTATTCAGGTCATACCGAAATTAGACGATATTTTTTTAAACTGACATTTATTCAGTTACTAAGGGAAGAAATTATCTATAATTTGAATAGGTTAAAAGCTAATAACTCCATAACCATCACAGATCCAACATAAGTGTACTAGGTTAAGTTAAATTAAGGAAGAGACCCTGGGCTTTCGAAATTATGTAACAAAAATGTATGTTAGTCTGGGTATTAAAAAAAAAAAAAAATAATACAAAAACAGAAAAAAACCTAAATTTTGAGTTTGAAGCATCATAACTCTCGAGTGGGGAGGTGTATGGGGTGGTTGAGCAGTCGGTTGGAAAGGCCATGGAGCTCTGCAAACAATGCCGTCTTAAATAGACCATACAGCGTGTACTTTTGAAGATATAGTGTGTTTTACGAAAAAGAACGTATTTTACTAATCACCCTGTAACTCGACATGGTGACATTTTGCCCTCCCCCTGCTGTACAATGGAAGAGGGGAATCATTTTGCAAAATATAGTCATTTTAGTCCTGTATACAGGATGTCCCGAATTAGGATGGCCATATGGAAGGAGATGATAGATCTCGGTAAGAAATGAAAAGAATAACGTATGGGAGGGGTTCTATCTTCACCCCTTTGGAAGCTACCGGGGTCTGAAGTTTTGTTTCATTGTTGGGTAAGTGCTTCAACTTATTTCCCAATATCTGCTATATTTTCTAAGATTTCGGAATAAATTTTTTTCTTGTCGATGGCTAATCAAATACTCATGTGTAATGTAATGTAAAATGTTTTTTCCTGTTGTTAATATCTTCGGAGTTATAGGGCTTCATGGTCCAAATTTTGAGTAAAATTATAAATTTTCTTGAATTTAAACGCAATTATGTCAACATTTTACCTGATTATGTTTTTTATTTTTTTCGTCTCAGAACAAAGCCCAATCCCAATTGGTTCTCCTTAAGTCAGTCTTCACAACACTCATAAATATATGATCGTTTTCAAATCATCACGTAAAATATACAGGCCTTACCTGAATCCCATTTTATAAATATAAGCTTAATATTACAGACAAAAAGCGCGATACAAGCAGATAAGTATGTATTTTTACACAGAAAATAAAGAAAAAGTAAAGGTAAATAACAAAGAAAAAGTTAAGGTACATTTTATTATAAACTCTTATTATTATTACATAATAATACAGATATAAAAAATATTTTTGAAATGTTCGCCATTATTTTGAATGCACAGCAAACATCTGCGTTTGATAGATCTTATAAGCTCTATCGTCCTTAATTCCTCCCTGACATTTAGCGCAGCTTCTTTGATTCCCTTTTTTAATCTGAATTGATCTTCAGTTTTAAATTCCACTGAATATACCATCTTTTTCTTATATTCCCAGAGATAAAAATGCAAAGGAGTCAAATCCGGCGATCGAGGCAGCCAAATATGGGCATATAACGTCCCAGGACCCTCTACCGGTAATTTGTTTCAATATTTGTTTAGTAAAACTGCAATTTATATCCCAATCGACTTTTAATTATTCAGCATGTCTTTACAGTGAGTGGTATTTTTACCACAAATCATAAAGGAATTTATGGATCCAAATAAACTTACTAAAATAGGTTAGTATAAAAACGATGGTATGAAAATACTTGCAATTAGTCGAAAAACTGGGACTGACTTAAGGCTTGCTTTAAATTTGAGTATGTGACTAATGAAGTGTACATTGTTTAGTGTAGATGCGGTACAGTCGTCAAGTTTTAATTTTTTTTCGAACACACTTGCTGTTTTAGTAGATTACTGAACTTTGTTGCAGTTATTTCACAAAAATATTTCACTTTGTTTCACTTTGTTCTGGTGAAAACCTTAAATTCATAAAATGTGATTCAGGTCAGGTCTGTACATTTCGCGTTATGATTTTAGAACCGTCAAGTAGTTATGGACCACCGATTAGGCTTTCTTCTGATTAAAAAAAGGAAATTAAAAGATAATAGGAGGAAATGTTGAGATAATTGCGTTTGAATTCAAAAAAATTAATTGTTTTACTCAAAATTTGGACTTTGAAATCGTATAACTCCGAAGATATTAGATGACCCTCAGATTATTTCAGTTGCTATTATTGAATCTCAGAGCTGTGAGGCAGCCGTGCCAACAATTGCTGGTTTTTTACCAGATTATACACACACATACACACATGACATCATCTAGTAGCAGCGTGATACGTACCACACTTTAGGCGAGTAAATTTTGTTTGTCTATTTAGATGAAATTGTTTTCGCCTTATTTATTATTAGTGAGCATTTTGGCCATTTGAAGCAAATTTTCTGAAAGCTTTTAGACTTCTCATCAACATGGATAAATGTAAGTCTTCGTTTTGAGAGGTAATTTTTTTATCCCATTTAATCTCGCCAGACGGCATTAAGCTACCACAAGAGAGAGTGAAAGCCATTGCGATATACCGGTTACAGTGAATAATCTCACAACATTTTCTCGGCTCGATTAACTACTATAGCTGTTTCTTACCACATGCGGCAGATCATCGAGCACTCTTAGACAACTATTTAAGAGGCTCAAAAAAATATGGTTAGAAGTGAATAAGCTGGTCTGAGGATGCAGTCAATGCTTTCAAATAGGTAGAAAGGCATTAGCTGAGGTAGCACTTTTAGTAGTCCATAATTCTTTTTCGGAGTTAGCCCTATGGGTTGATGCCTCTGATACGGCCGTAGGAGCTGCTGTGTAGCAAATATTGAACAGCCCTAGAAACCTCTGGGTTTCTTCTCGGTTAAGTTTAATAGTACGCCGTATGATCGAAAATTGTTGGCAGCCTATAAAGGTATCAATTACTTTCGTTTTTTGTTAGAAGGTCGACCATTCACATTGTTCATTGAGCACAAGCCCCTGACTGACCCTAAGAAGGCGTCACCCATACAGATATGGTATCTGAGTTTCATCGGCCAGTTTACCACTGACGACGTCAAGCATGGGCCAGGTATGGACAAAGTAGGCTAGTAGAAATTCACATTCCTAATCTGATAGACTTTGATTCCCATGCCGGCGAACAAATTAATGATCTTGAACTGCTAACTCTCCTTTAAAATTATTCGTATAAATTTGAAAAGTATCCCATTTCTTGTACTGGTAATCAAATCTACTGTGTAATTTCGACCATTATTCCAAACTCTTTTAGGAAACAACTTTTGAACGCGGTACACAATCTATAGCACCCAAGTATCCGTGCCATTTACAAAATAGTAACCTCCAAATATTGTTGGTCTTCAATGAATATGGACGTTAATTTCTGTTCTGGGATCGCGCATGTCAGTATTAAAAAATCACTCGTCACTTAAGAAAACCTTTGTCGCTTTTCCATCTAAGCTCTAGTCGGGTCAAAGACATTCATATTGATAATATCGGTCCCCTTCCACCGGTTTCGGATATTATCTCATCGTCATTGATAGATTCACGCTTTGGCCTGAAGCTCAATTTGAGTCAGTACTTTTTTTCTGAGCTCTCTAAATTGTTAGGTTTTACTTGTACCAGACTTATCGTAAAACGGTTCTTAGAATGATGACATAGGACGCGGAAAGATGCTATTATGACCTACAGAAACAGGACTTGGTCAAGGATTTTAGAATTTGTGTTATTAGGTCTCAGTATAGTGTTCAGGGAGGAATTTTTAACAATTCCGGCGGAGTTAGTTTACCGAGGAGGTTTACGCTTGCCTGGAGACTTTCTTCAAGACTTCCAGTTAAATTCGCAGTCTGATTTTGTTGTCTTTTTATGTAAATTGTTTGCTGATTTTATGATGAAATCCGAAGATATTTTAAGTAGGGATTAGTATGAGAAAACCAAAAATGTTTTTCAAAAAGTTGTCTGAGGTGTTATGTCCCTAGCGACGTTTTGTGAAATTCAGTTTAGAAAAATAATTCCCAGACGTTTGTGAAATTTAATTTGAAAAGAATTTTCAAAGACGTTGTGCTAATAAGTATAATTTATTATTTTAAGTCCGGAGAATAATAGCAAAGACATTTTATGAATTAAGTTTGAAATATAATGACCAAGACTTTGATTATATTAACTTTATAAATTATTAACCGCTTTTTTCCGGTATTAGTTGCAGCAAACCAAAAAAAGGAAATTAAAGAAAATATGTGTTGATGAACCATGGTGTAACATACTAAAGTGATTTTTAGTTGGTTACCCCCCTTTAACTTCAAAGTACACAAAATATAAACGTTGAAATACATAATGGTTTTTGGTAAATCAAAACATCATACATACAATTGTGTCTTTATTTTGCTGTAAGATGAGCTCCCCCCCCCCTCATATTTTCATGCTATATCCGTGCATCATTCTATTCCTTAATTAAAGCCGAGTATCAATAAAATAAAGAAAATGAACCTGGATATCAAAAATCCGTGTATTTCAATTGACGAATGTAAGATGACCATAGGTGTTTATTACAGTAATAGAGATTCTAACATCACCATCAGAAACTCTCCTTTAATTGGTTGAAATGAGATCTAAGATTATTGGGATGAACTACGAAAAAATAATTGTGGCGGGCACAAGTGATAGAGCTTGTGTAATGTGTCAGAAAAGGAATAAAATTACTGGAGGATGTACTCGTATAATGAAATACTTATCATCTGAATTTTTAATTCCAATATGTAGTTTTTTATTGCTAAAGCGATAACCCCAATAGGATTACAAATAATTCACTGAAAACACCATCAATAACAGTGGCATCACTTGAACTCAATGGTCTTCCAAGCTCAAAGATCTACTCCTTCATAAAAGGACATCAATTCAGTCGTCATTTGGCATTATATCGATGGCCAAAAATGATATGATTTCGCATTTCGGGGGACAATTTCGAATTTTGGCAACTGTAACCCATCATGTCAGTGAATGGTTCAACACTCAGGCATATTGCTTTGAGCCCATACAAAGCTCCTTAAGAACATCCTTCCATTCACCCTCTACTAATGAGTTCCAAAGATATTTCTTGTAGTTGAGCGACCGGACAGAACGAATATTGATGTGTGCGTGCGTGTATAGGTACACCTAAACGGAAGCTTGGGATACGACGAGATATAAGCTTGTTGGAACTGAAGCTATAACCCAAGAAAAAAAAATTACCCGGAATACGGGCAAAGGCCAGTAGAGGACTATCAGGGCGGTATGGCTTTGTCGAAAGGAACAAAAATGGCGGCTGATTTATTGAGGTTTAATTTAAAAAGAATTTTTCTCGCTCTTTTTCCTCATTTTCTCAATAAAAAAATAGAAATAAAAAAAAAACGCTAACCCTCGAGCACACCCTCGCATTGACATTCAACCACTCGCACCGATATACGAATATTTTAGGTCTTACAGCAGACCGGAGGAAATACCAACAAATAAATTGCAGCTTGGGGCCATGGGTTGAATAGGGTGGAAAGCTTTTGTCGCTGGGTTTGTTGTGCTTTCGCCCTTTTCGGTTGCCTCTATCCCGTCAAGTCGTCAGTTGTCACGTTTTTTTCGTTTTCTTCTTTTTTTATGGCGTTTATTTCGATTTTGCTTCACGCCTCAGAAGGGTTTTTCGCAGTTAACATCGTCTGCAAGTCTGTATTTGGCTTATGTCCGTCTAACTTCTAACATTGCAGAGACTTGCAGTTGCTGCAAAAGGGCTGTTGGCACGTCCGTTTTCGGTTGATATGATCTGAAAACAAAGAGCTTCGGATAAGAGTACTAATTGATGGGCGGGAAAAGGTGCAATTGCTGGGATATTGTACAGTTTTATGACTGCTCAAGAGGGGAGCAATGTTTGCACAACATCGATCTCTTGATTGACTTCGATGGCATTTTCAAACCAAAATGGAGCTATTCGCTCAATTAACTCGAAATGCTTGAGAATTTATTTTACTCTCATTGCCAAAATTGGAAAGGACGGCTGCTATTTAGGAATCGTAGAGTACAATTGAGAAAATCTAACGGGAATACAACAAGGGAGGATGGGTATTTTTCGTTTTCACAGTAATACGGCAGCCAAAATACTTGGAAGACAGGAATATCCTATGATGCATTTGTACGACCTTGTAAATTAGGAGCAATTAAAAGGGAATGAAAACGGAAGTAAGTCGGTGATATTAAAATGGAGAACTGATGTGTTTGGATTTGGACCTATATGTAAAGCTTAAAAAATCATGTTTGATTTTGTATTCTAGAGGAATAAATATAAAGAAAATGGTATTTACTTAATAAGGGAAATTACTTAATACGTAATTACCACATAACCTAAATAGAGAGAGGCTAAGTAAACGTGTCTAGGTTTTTCACAAGATTTTTGATGCAGTTGAAAATCTGCTTGAAGATATGTATATTGATGCAATCGTATCATATCATATTATAGATGCCACAATTAGCATGGTGATAGGGTCTATGGAGAGGGTCATGATTACCCGGGCGGAAAATTAAAATAGGTTTAGTATGAATTATGGTACGTTTAGCTGGTGCCCCTTTTCGTGCACCAATGCATAGAAAGCTGCATGTGACGTAGCATGTTACAAGGCGCAAGGCAAGAAAAGTATGCAATATGCCTCTTGTCAAGTGATAAAATTAATTTGAAAATGTCATCGCCGACGTTATTTTTTGCGGTTGTTTCTACTTAAAGCAGTCTAATTTCGTGTAAAGTGCAAAACAAACACCAAACCAATGGATGTGCGATTTTCTATAGTTATGGAAGGCGCTCGAACATTTTTAAAAGAAGATCGAATGGGTATCAATAAGGATCTCTACAAATGATGGACCAATGATAACAAAACAGCGTTTTTGCTACAATTTACTGTTAATCTTGTTTACACATCCATAAAGAAGGTATTATTATTATTATTATGAACACTACCTAGTAAATAGTAAAGAAATCGAGGAAACTAACCGTACAGATGTGTCATGGTGAAATCTATGAAATACCTCTCTTCATTTCGAATAGGAACACGTGTACCATATTTTCGATAAGTTGGGCGCACATTTTTGCTGAATGCGCCATTGTATGTATGGATTTCTTTGCTTCTAATTGTATGCTTTACATTGCACGAAAATAGGTACCATCTAAATGTACCTACCAAAAGTTGGTGCAGACCTGCGATACAAAAGGGGAATTCTTCTTGGGATAATCGCAAACAAACTCATTCAAACCTTAGCCCTTTTCTCAGCCAGAGTCAATAACAAAGGAAGCCTCCTTTTCTAAGGTCAGTGCACAAACCAATCCAATCCTTCTTGGCTCCCCCTTTCAGCTAACAAACTAACTCCAAAAGGAGAACGATTTCAATTACAATTGACGCTTAGAAAACCCGATGACATCGAAATGGAAGATCAAAGGACAAGATATGACATAATGAGGGCTAAATATAAGCCTCAACGAATAAAGAATCCCAAATCCCCAAATATAAGCCTCAACGAATAAAGAATCCCAAGGAAGATTATCGAGAGATCCGATGCCAAGCTAAAGAGGAAAAACCGAATGTTTCTCTTGACTTGACTTGGGCAAGACTTTTTGTACAAAGGCAAAAGTAGAGGTAGTGTTCTTTAGTGCGAATATTTGGCTTCCACAGTAAATTAGTAACGCGAAATACTAAAAACATTTACATATAGAAGTAATTATCCTTTGTAATTGTGAGTAAAAAATTATCTAGGATATTCCTTCCACAGAATAATAAGACAATTTTGGATAAAAGTAAAGTTTTCAAATTTTATACCAGAATTGGATGTATTTACCTTTGCAAGATACATACTTACCATTTTTTTGTTTAATATCCACACTCAAGGATAATACAAAAATTTTAAAGTTACCTGCGTTGGTAGCTTTTGGTAGCTCCAACATCATAGATAAAATTAATTATTTCTATTGTCCATACCTGCCATATGATAACATAAGATCCAGCATCTCCTTCTTAATATTTCCATACAATAGTTTTGGTTTTAATATATTTAAAAATATATATATATTTTAGTTAAACTTCAGCAAAGAACCATTTTCAGGGCTTTGATGTCCAACTAGAATTTAAACCTTAGAGTAGAAAAAATTATTTTTCACCTCATGGTTACAATTCGACGTCTTAAGGTGACAATCAATCGTTATATTCGCTCATAAGAATAAATCTCTATAAAGTGAATAATACTGATGATAACCACGTGCTTATTCCATATAAAAATCAGTACTAAGGGCCAAAACAAATCTATTCTTCATGGTGATATTTATTAGTGATAAGCATGTTTCAATAACTCTAAAGTTTTACATCGAGATAATTCCAATTTATAGGACAAATTGCATAGTGAAAAAAACTTAATTTTCACAATCGAATATCCTTGTTGTGTTAAGAACATTATAACGACATGTAGGTAACGGTTATATAGAGAACTACATATATGGTGTCTATAAATATTCGTATGCCATTAAGGATTGCCAGTAAAGCACCCAGGATTTTGCTTTGGGGGACCAAAAGGAGTCGTAAAAATAGGGCTCTAAAGTTGCGTCCTGCGCCCATCTCAGCACTTAAGAACAGCTATTATTTTTTTTTTATTGTATTTTATCGGACATTGTAAATATACAGATTACATTTTATACATAATTTGTAAAGTTTCTTTAAAAAAACTGACCTTCTGGAGGGGGAACGGTCCCGTTCGTCCCCCCTCTCGGTGCGCCCATGAGCAGTGTCTTTAACTACAGTCTTGAAACCAAGAAGTGAAAAAAATGACTCTGCTGTAGATTATGTCATTTAAATTGAATGGTAACAGATTTGCGTGTGAAAAGCTTGTTGTTACTTAATTATTTAGATTAAATAAAATAAGAAAAAAACGTATAAAAAAACTTTTTCGTCATTTAATTAGGTACTTTTTATCGAAAAACCTGATAAGCTTTTGACAATACAAAGGCCAATCGAATTATGCATCAAACTCTCGACACTACACATTAATACTTCTCTAGCGACAACTCTAAAAGGCATTTTATTATCTGTAATATGGCCAATAATCTTTCAAATTAAATGTCACTTAATAGTTCCAATTTCATCATTCAAGAACCACAGGGTGTTAGGTGAAGGCTAGATATGACATTTTATTGTTGCCATATCCATCAATTTTCACGTCAATCACTATATGAGGAAATTCGTAGTAAAAATCACGATCTTATCACTATAGCCGGAAAATGAAGTTTGGAGCATGGCATAGTGAAATTCTTTCCAAATCGACCACATTTTTTTTGAAATCATTGCCACCATTTTGGATACAAAAATTTGTTCGAAAATATTTTTTTTATTTCATTATGTTAGGCGTTTATAACATTGAAAATAGCCAAGATAAAGTTTTTGGAGGTACTTTTAAGTTAATCCTAACTTTACTTTGGCTAAAAAAACGTCGAGATAAAAATTTAAACTTAAGAATTTCTCAAAAATTTACTATTAATAATTTATTGTGGAGGCGCCTATTTTATTAATTCTATTTATTAAAAACATATTATTTCATCAGTAAAATTTGAAGCGTTTATAATTCATTTGGGTAAATATTGCACAATATTGAATTAGAATTCGCTAATGCATATAATATATATATAACTACACTACAGAAGATTAAAACCAAAGTCATGTCAATTTAGACGTTACAGTGAATTAGTGTTATACACTTCACACATATCTCTTTACATTACAATACAATACATCACATTTTTTGTATGCTTTTTTAAACGTGAAAATCACATCCTTGTAACGTGATATCAACTAAAATTAATCACTTCGTGGTGATAATGATAGTGAATTAGACCAAGACTGTTAATAACACTATAGAGGGACTATATTGAGTGTTTATCACGTTCCAATTACCATTTGTTACGATAAAATGCTAGTTGGGTGATAATAATGATAATAAAGAAAGTAAGATATTAGAATAATAATTAATATAAAAAATAAGAATAAAGCAAGCTGATTTCATTATTTTCAATATATGTATATATGGCTGAAATTTACTCATGCGTATCTGAATTAATACTCAGATAAGCTACAAGGATGAAGCCGTGGCTCCTTAAGAATCATATAGGAACAGATATAGTATATTGAGACTAACTATTTAAAAACTCAGGATACCGGAAAAATAAACTCGCCTATTCTTGAGAGAATCAAATGCAAAGAGTTTAAATCAGTCTTGGTGAACGGATAACGTAGCTGTTTAATTGTTTTAATAAACTCAATGAAATGCCATTAGATCGAGTTTCCGGTTTATAACTTCAATGAGATTTATGTAAATTCCGTAGAAAAGAGACCAAACTCGACCAGCATCTCCGTTATAGATGTATCAACAACATTGGACGGTATCTTAAAAAATTCATCTAAAATATGTATAACCCAAGTGTAATGGCTCATTTTTACGATAAAAGGACGCGATAGTGTTCTAATATCTACAAGTAAGTAGTTGATTGAATTTCCTAATTTACAAATTTAAAATCGCTTTTTTTAGAAATAACTCTGACAAATTTGGCTTTTTTAGGATAGTAAGGGGTTCTCAAATAAGTCAGGATCAGAGATACAGCATTGCTGTAAATAATGAAAAGCAGGGGCGCTAAATGGCTACCCAGAGGCTATCCAGAATTAAAATACTAAGTTAGGACATCTTCCCGTGTCATAAATTATACCGTTAGACTATATCAGGCCTGAAATATAATGTTGTCATTGTCAATAAAAGGAAACGACAGAATAGTCTTCATTGGCCGAAGGTTACAATTAGTTAATCTTCATGTCCATAGCTAAAAATCTTCAAATCCCCACGGCATGACACACTTGTGCCACTCTGTGGTTATCCACGCATTTCCAAAAATGTCTGAGAATAATTTTTAACTATTACTATGTTTCCATGTGTAGTTCAATACGAATTGAATCCGAATTAGTGATCATGGAAACAAGAATTGAGTTGAGTTTTGTTCAATCCAAGTTAACTCCACGAAAATAGTCGAGTTGAGTTGGATTTTGTGAAAGTATTAGTTATAATAGTGCAGATGGGTGTTTTATCCAACACAAATCCGGCTACTTTGTATGAAATATTTCATCTGTCAGCTCAACTCAAGCCGTTCATGGAAACAGCATCGAGTTAATTAACTCAATCCTGACTCAACTCTGGCGAATGGAAATGGAATGTCAGTTCTGTGCAGGATTATTATGTCATAGCATGTTTTAATAATTATTAATTTTTTATTAATAATTAATACTAGTTAACTTGTGAACATGAGCCTTTTTCTAAAAAACTTTTAGTGACAGATACACTTGTGTGAAAAAAAAATTACAATAGTGTCGGTTATTTTTGCGAAGAAGAATTTTGTAGAAGTGATTATTATGGCTGCAGAAGAAAGTTCAATGATAGGGTCACCCAATTGTCCATATAAATACTTTCTATCAAAAGCAAGTGCGACTTATATGGTAGCAACAATTTCTCGTTGCAATTTTTAAATTGAGTGATTATTCCCCATAGTCGCCATACGGCACTTGGATAAACCAATTAAAACTTATAGGTGGATTATTTCTCGTCTACACAAGACTGAAATTCATAGAAAATAATTTCAATGAATTTCTAAAACTTCTATGGTAACCGATCAGAGATAACAATACTGATGAGACCTCTCTGACCGCTGCTGGGTCGAACAGGTCGATTTTTCTCCGTTCTCAATGCATTTTAGAAATTCATTGAAATTATTTTCAATGCATTTCAGTCTTCTGTAGACGAGAAATAATCCACACGAAAAAGAAATATCAGACGTTGGGTTTAGAATGTATTATAATGTATTTTGCTCTATTATAGGAATATGTTGTAATTTTTTTGTTCGTAGGATGTCTTATAATCAACAAACAGCTTATTTGCACCGATTATTAAAAGAGGAAAATAGCTCGTAAGATTTATTACAGAAGAATATTGACGAAGAAAATGGCTCTGAGGACGAATGGATTCCACCACCTATAACTCAACAAACTTGGATTGAAGAGGAATAAAAAGTTGAAGATGTTCGTAGAAGCAAGTTTTCAAATAGAAATTGGTAACTACAAAGACAATGGTATGTGTCCTGAAGGACAATCTGATCAACATATTTTTTGCGCTAAAGACAACACCATTTATAGCATCACTATTTTTCATCTATGTGTAAAACATAGCGTTACAATATCCTACGACAACGAGTTAGCGCAGAAAAATTGACTCATATTGTTTCTGTACGTGACACTTTCAAAATCTTCATCAATAATTTCTTCCGAATCAGTTAAATCTTCAAATATTTCTTTATCTCTATTTGAGCAGTTTTCATGACAATTACTGCATAAATTGGTACAATTTGCACCGCATTTTCGGCAACCATTTCCAAGTAATTTTTACGATGTATTTGCGAATTACGAATTTTGTAAATTTTTCTAACACAACTTAAAAGATTTTTTATTAATTTGTTATTTGTTTAATTTCAGGACAGTTTCCACCACATTTATTAATTAAATTCACTCAACTTTAGTAATGTTACATTAAAGTAAGTTTTGCCATGGAAATTTAATCCATTATTAACAGAATTAATAAAAAATTGAAAATCATAAAAAATATTGAAAAATTCGTGATTCGAAAAGTCATATATTTCTCAATTTTAGGCGGTTTCGTCAAAAATAAACCATCAACATATATATAGACCATTTAAAAGTTGAGAGTCCTGATAGAATATTTAAATCCAGAAAAGCACCAACAAAGTTTTCCGTGAAAGATTTTGGTTTTTCTCTCGAAAAATGTAAATATCTCGGGAACTACTTATTTTCCATATTTAAAAAAAACCTAAAAATCGGGTTTCCGCCATTTTCTCGGAAAATTTGAGGTTAAGTTGAATAATGCCTTATATGAAGGTTTTAGATCTTTTATTATCTACAACTTTCGTCCAGGATATTTTGCGCTACTTGGTCACGTTCCGCCGAAAATCCCACAAAACTACTTTCCACCATTTCACTTTATCTCGTGTTTAATTTTTGTTTTTCTCTTAATTATAACCTTCACTAATTTTTCGGCATACCACATTAAAGCAAGAGGTATTTGTCGAACTGGTGGAGTAAATAATTACCTTTTAATGTAGCTGGACAAGTAATTAATATACCAGATAAAACCCTAGGGTATACCATAACTGTCTGTTAAAGCAGAGAAACAATGATGGTAAAAAACGGTGAATTAGATATAGATAAAGAAAGCCGAATCCATGAAACATTTCGAATTTTGAATATCGGTTCGTCCGTTTCCACGATAACTTGAGAAAACGTTGATCTACCTAGAGAGATGCAAATTTTTATACAGTAATTTTTGAAAAAAGTTAGATGGATAAATTCTAGTAGATTCTTCATACTGTTTTTATACTAAAGCGTTTATTTTCGCTCTATATTTGGACTATGGTTGAGAAAGTGTTCAACTAGAAGGCAGAAATTTTATAAACAATATTCTCGTCATAATTGCAGATCGATGCCTCCTTCGAGATTTTCAGATTTCCATATTGTAGCTAGGCTTTGACTTTGTAAATATTTTGTTTAGACGTTATTTAAGGGATATTTATGGTTAATGACAAATCCCTATTTAAATGAGATGATAAGTCGGTAATACAGAATTTTTATGAACTGCATGTAATGCGATAAAATGACTTGGGATGACGTGATAGTTAGGAAATAATAAATGGAAAGATAAAAGAAAGAATCAGGCAATAAAAACAATCCGATTGACTACACTATTTCACTTAGATGTGCACACTCCAAATTAATTAATTACTTAACAAAACATTAACTTAAAAACATTACAAATATGTCTTAGCCAACGATGTAATTATATAGAAAAATTATAATTTAATTACAAATTTAAAAAAGTATACAAATAGGAGTGTGCGAATACAAACGTAAAAATTACTCCACAACTGAACGGTTTCATGTCAGACAATAAAAGAGGTTATGATTGATTTGAGAAAAATTTTTGCCAATACCCAGATGAATGTCCATAAATTAATCTGCACCTATATTTTGAAAATATGCCTGTTAAATCGTTAATTTTTCTGTACATTAAGTATTACTGGCCAAACGATTTATGTGAAAAATTTCACAAATCTGGACATTGTTAATATGGCAACTTGATTTCTTCCATTTTAGTACCTAGATCTAGAATTATTACGAAAACAAAATTCAGCTCTTGGGCTAAAAATATTCTCAAGTAGAGTCAAAATATGTACTTAAATCATATCTTTTGTCCGATTTTAGTTCTCTACGAATTTGATCTTACTTCTTCATAGCATTGCTGTGCACAAAATATCAGCTAACAATTGAATCTAATCGAAATGTTACATTATTCTTCCCATGTTTATACCTATAATAAATTTGTTGTCTCACCACGTATTAGAAACATATAAACAAACTATGATTCCATTTAGCGTAGAAAAATATATCGCAAATATAGAAAAAACCATTTACATTAAAGTGATTCTACAGGAAGTAAGCTGTATTTAAACAGTATTCAAGAAATAATACTTATGTTAGTAAAATTTTTTGAATATCCTTTTAAGACCATAAAAAAAACAATCAAAGTTGCTATTGATATTCGTCGATTTTCTTGCTTAAACTGTCAAAAATTGTTCACTTATAAATACTCGTGTCAGAAACATACAACAAAAAATAAATAAATCGAAGGAATCAGAGCCTAATAAATGCATTCCGTGGATAATTTGAAATTTTCATACACTTGTTAGGTATAGAAAACAAAATTTCTGAAATCTTGTCAAACTCAATACAAGTGACCAAAATAATCCTAATCTCATCACAACTTCCAAGATTCGAATAGATTAATAATTTATCAGCTATCAAATCTATCACCATCCAGAGAAACGGCGGAAGAGTTCATTCAACTACGTGTCCGATGCCAATCATCGAAAATTTCTTCCAAAATTCCACGCTTTTTTTGTACTAGAATTTAGGAGGCGAACATATAACCCGTCGCTTTGTGTACCAAATATATTGCGCAGCAATCGCACTCATACAATCTATTCATATTATACGGTCTGTTACGAAAATGATGGACTAACTATAATCGCAGGAGACTTCTACAACTATGTATAAATAAGAAAAAAATAAATAAACAATATTTTCGGCATAACATCATATGAATCCTGCTTGTTTTCGAAGATATTTTTTAAAACTCATCAGGATATTACTTGGGTAGTCAATAAAGAAAACTTCAAAAATTCCAAAAATGTTATTGTTAGCATTATTTTGAATATACCTAGCGATTTAAACAATTAGTGGAAATTTACGAACAAAAATGAAGGCATGATAATTAACCAGTTGAATTCCAAAATATTTTTTTTTCTCTCTTATGAGGTTTTTTGAAAACTTAATTTTCATTCTAATAGCTGTCAATATTCCTTTAATATCTCATAAATGTAAGATAAGTCTTGAATGAGAACCATGAAATGAAAACTTTTAAAAGTATAGAAGTGTGTCTTTTGCGAAATATTTCTTAGTGCTTTGCAATACAATCGATGTATACATTTAAATTTTATTTCTACAATACTGCCACTCTTGAAAAAAAAAAAATTAATTAACGTGTGTCTAGTTCTTTTCGATTATCCCGTTGAAATGTTATTCCTTCACCACCCTGCGGGTGGAAGTAACGAGATAATCATTGCGCAAATATCTGTGAGTTTTCAACAACACAACGAATTCCATTTCAGATAATATCACCGTCTACATGTGTTCAATTCCAGGAGTAGCATCAATTTCGCAATGGACACGAATTGATGGAGCCAAAGCCTACGTATAGTTACATGCGGCCTGTTTTTTTTCGATTTAATAATTCAGAATGGCAAAAATTCAGTCAAGGACATTTTAAAATCAATTCAGACTTAGGTTGGTTATATCATGAAAATCCTGGGAGATAGAAACTGTTACACAGGATTTTGCCGTTCGTACATGGAAAATGCAGAAAAACTTATAGATCAATGGAGAATGTGTCGCGAAGTAATGAACGAACACGAAAAATCCTTGTGAAGAATGAATAGTGTATATGAATGAGTAGTGTATATGTAACCACGAAATGGATGACCAAAATATGGGGAAAATAGGACAAAAATTGAAATTTTGAATTATTATACAACCGGAATACGTGGTAAATCGCATTCAAAAATTATTATACAGTTATTGTACACCAATCACACCCGGTCTACAAAATATAAAGGAGCTTAACTTAAGATTATCTCCACAAAATCTAGAGAAATTTGTGGTAATTTTTCAAAAGTTCAACATCATCTCTTGCAAATGAAATAATCTTCAATGTAAAATTGTGTTTTTTTTTTTTTTTTTTTTTTTTTTTTTTTTGGTAAAAAAGTCTAGATGTCTTTTATAACGACTTGTATAATATAAGGACACAAGCACATTGTACTAAAGAGATGAATATCACAGGCTGACAACATGTACAGTACACGCGCATATCTTCCAAACAAACGAGATGGAGCGCCCACTCGAAAGCTTTCTGTCAGCCTTCTTTATATATAGATATACATATCTACATCTATCTACTATCTAAGCACAAAGCAGATATACGGATTATCTATATAGATTTCATATAAAAGTGACTGGACTTAAAGCATGTTCATGAAGTTATACTACTATTGCAGCTGTTTTGTTGGTATTCGTTAAATTTTAACGATGTTCTACATACCTACAAACATATACAAATAAATATGAATGTATGTATATCGACCTGGAAAAACAGTTTTTATGTAGTTTTTAAAATTTAAATTTATGTAAATTCGCAATCAAAAGAACATGGTGCCCTGTGCAGATGGTGGTGTAAAACATAAAATTGTTCTGTATGACTGTATATAATGCGAGTGTTAAAGAAACATGAGTAATGTCGACGGATTTTTACGTGAATTATTTTAACTTATTACATTTAACTAATTTTATGAAATCAGATTTACATTTAAGCTGGAAATCAAATGGAAAAGTATTAAAGTTCTAAGAGAATCTCCGTGTTATCATCAGAACGAGAATAATCTGGTTTATTAGCCAGGTAGTTGGAATGAAAGTAGAATGAGATGTTATTATTAGCTTAAAACGAATTGGATGTAAACTATCAGATGGGATCTAAAGAGGATTTTGGCATGTTTCACTGATATACTAATTCGTATTTAAACTAATGTTGCGGAAATGTGAAAAATATGAGTCCATGAAATAAATTTACGTGAACACGGATACCAACATTCAGAGCAATTTCACACGATACCAATTACCTGCTTAAATAAAAAAAAAAGTTAGCAACACCGAAAGAAATTTGTTCTTAATACTGTCTCATAAAAATATCACCTTTTTTTTTATATATTTTTATTTCGAAGCGCTAAGCCTTATCTTAGTTTCTATGATGTTACAGTGATGAGGTATTTCGCCTAGTTGTGAAGTTATAAAAAGTTACGCTATACTCAAATATTTGCTGAAGAAGGAACTTTTTTTTTTCTGGATTCTCCGGTATATAGCAAAGCTAAAAAATGTTTTTAATTTCTTATTTCATTACACAACTCGTTATACTTTGGGTGACAAGTTTCAAGTCTTGGTTTGACTCATCAACAGGGCCCAAATAGCAAAATTGAGTGACTTGAAAAACAAATGAAAAATTAGAACAAAGAAAAGAAATGAAAAAATGAAAAAATTGAGAACAATAGAAGAAAACAAATTTTTTATTAAAAAAATTAAAAAATTTAAAAAATCTCTTCTATATGAACGCGGACATTAATTTTCTTAGCCGGTTTATGAGCTCGATTATTGCATTTTGGGTTAGGGTGAAACCTTTATCTGGAGTGATAAATGTTTCTCCAGTTATTTTCAATCTTAAAGCTGTATGCGTGGGATATTTTCATTCTCCGCGGCTTTATCTTCCACTTTGCACAGTCGACACAATTGGCCGTTGAGTTTGAATATCTTTTTCAGATATTGAAATGATTATAGAAGAGACAAGTTCTCAATACTATATCCATAACTTTTTTTATATATCATCAATTATAATCCGAGAGCTAGAAACGTCACGAGAAAAAGAACTTTAGTTCGGCTGATTCTTTGCTATCTCCCCTTTTTCAGCATCTCAATAGGCATGCGATCAATCTGGCTGCTGAGAGGGGTTGCGTTTACCTGTGCGCATTCTGTTCCACAGGTGCAAAAATCAGTTTTCAAAATAATTTTAGTTCGATTTTTGTTTTTTTCATATGTTTTCATAAACATCGAAGAATATAAATTCACTGTTCCCAGACAATTACCTCGTTACTAGTACCGTGCCAGATGTTTTATTTTCGTTATAAAAAAAAATTATTTTATTACGGCTATCATTTTTATACGAGCTAGTTTAATTATCGAACCACATGAAATTAATTTTCCAGGCGATAATTCGGTTGATTATCAATAGCCAGATCGCTTCGAGTGTGATAGGGAATGGACCATCCCACACGAGTATTCTTGATGCAGTATGCAAGCCGGTTTTCCAGGGAAGATGTAAAAGACGCAAAGAAATATCTCTCCAAAATGCACATTCTTCTTTTACATCTTCCCGAGCAAACCTATTTGCAGGGGTGTTAATGTCGCGGCTATTCATAATTATGCATTAAAATTTGGGAAAGCTTTGAAAATAAATTATAGCTCAACTGAAAGCAACTCGCATTGATGTTTTACACTATCAATCACAGATGGTGAACTTTAACGTCGAGATGAATCGGCTAGCCAAATCAAATTCGTACTCATAATTTCGCTGCTCAACTGAGAAATGTTCAGTTCAAGGATGCATTAGTTAAAATTTTTATCAACCACTGGTCGACTGATGATATGGCGTCTTATAACGGTCATAAAATTATTCATTTAAAATTCAACGAATGCTTCTCTTATCGGGTTGAAAATAATAAATTCATTAAAGCAACGGAAGAGTCATTATCATGTGAAGTACATGAAGAAGCAGATTCTAGGATTATCTACCATATTTGTCAAATTGATATCGACGCTGAAGTTGTAATAAGATGCTCAGATTCTGATATTCTCATTATACTTTGGATCAACATGGGCGTGGATAAACATGAACGCTACATCAACGTCAATGAATTATACAAAACTCTGGGCCGTTTCGTCCATATCTGGAGCTTTACCAGGCTTCCACGGCATGACATGTTGCGATTACACTCCAGCTTTTTTCGCAAAAGGAAATTGAAGCATTTCAAATTACAAAATGAATCGGAAGATTATCAGCTTGCATTTCAAAATATTGCAACCGATGATGAAGAATTACTGAAGAGTGCATTTGTAAACTTGGATCTATCAAGCTTACCACCATGCAAAGCTGAATTACGGCAGCATTTATTGAGAGTTCAATACGTGACCACATTTTGGAGAAATGCTCACTCTAAATCTACTGCATCTGTATTCAAAATAAAACTTGTAAATTTTTATATTTGAAGTACTTTATTGCTTTTATTAATTTTCGCATGGAAATTTATCCAAATTCCAATTCTTTCTTTATTTTGATTTTTTGATTTTTTTGATTTTTCTTCCAGTATTTTATCAAGAATATCTTCATATTTGAGCCAGATAACTCAATTTTGCACAGAAGCTTTTCTGTAGCTCCTGAAATTCTCTACAAAAAGAATATGACAAAATTGTGCTATCTCGCTGAGTTCATGATATATTCTCAAAACAGCATCGTGAGAAAAAAAAACCCCAATTTACTATGCTCAAATCGGTCCGGTTCCTAATGAGCAACCGAATTATCGCCTGGCAAATTAATTTCATGTGGTTTGATAATTAAACTAGCTCGTATAAAAACTACAGCCGTAATAAAACAATTTTTTATTATTTTTTTGTTTTTTTTTGATTTTTAACGAAAAAAAAAAACGTCTGGCACGTTCGTAGCAACGAGGAAATTGTCTGGGAAGAGTGAATTTATAGTATTGTTCGATGTTTATGAAAACAGATGAAAAAAACAAAAATCGAACCAAAATCATTTTGAAAACTGCTTTTTTTACCTGTGGAACGGAATGTGCAGAGGTAAACGCGACTCTCACCAGCCAGATGGGCAGCATGACTATATAAGGAAAGGCATACAAAAAATCTAGCCGAACTAAAGTAATTTCTCGAAAACGTTGCTAGCTCTTAGACTATTAGAGTATCTTCACTAATTAGAGTATCTTCGTGATAACATATACAGAGTGTTTACGTCTAGGTGGTCGATAGAGCAGAATTGTATGGCGGGAAGGGAGGTATATGAATAGTTTCGGAGTTACAGGGTGATTAAGAAAAAAAGCTAGTTTTTCACAAAACACCATTTATCTTAAACAGTATAGGGTCTACGGTTACAGTTAATGCTGATTCTATGCAGATCTTCAAAGACTGCTCAACCAGCCCCGCGACCCGCTCCTCAACGGAGTTATGGTTGTATAACCAAAACTTTCGGATTCTCTTACCTTTTTTTTGTTACTTTGACATCTTTTTGTGCAAATTGGGGACTCTTCTCTTTAATTTGATCAATAACACGCTATGTGCTATCTGCAGCCGTTAAGGGGTTAATTGCTTACAATCTATTCATGTCATACCGAAATTAGTTGATATTTTTTTAAATGTGTTTTCAGTCACTACCTAAGCGAACAAATTGAAATTACCTTTGCGAATAGGTTATGACCTAATAAGTCTTTAACAGCTAAAGATAGAATATAACATAGAGTGTAATAGGTTAAATTAAAGAGAAGAGTCTACACTTAACAGTTTTTATAAAAAAAAGTTATATTATCAAAAAAAAAACAAAAAAAAAAACATAGAGGTTAAAGTAAAAAAAAGTTGTAAGAAAATCCGAAATATTTAGTTGAGATAACCATAACTCCGTTGGTGAGATGGGTACGAGTCCTATTGAACAGTCGTTGGAATGATCTGCATACAGTGAGCTTTCAACTGTGCCCACAGCCCTATAGTTTTTAAGATAGAGGGTGTTTTGTGAAAAATTAGCTAGTTTTATTAATCACCATGTAACTCCGAAACGGTTGATATGCCCCCCTCCTTCCATACAATTTTTTGTTTGTCTAGGCGATAGTACCTCCTGCTCTATTGACCACCTAGGCGTAAACACTATATATGTATAGTCTTAATTATGGATTTGACCTAACTGACGTACTTTAGAGATTATGTTTTCTTCAATCAGATATATTGGTTGTGACCAAATTCTCGGCACCTTCCAATATGGCACATGTGATTAACACACATGAAGAATTCTTCTCACTACAACAACGAGATAATTTAGATGGAGACAGTCGACATTGAAACTATTCTAATTATTTATATCATTTTGATATTCTAAATAACAAAAGTTCCACTGCATGGACAATATTTCTTGATTCCATGACTGTCTGCCATAGAGGGGTCTCATTATATAACATTTAGGAGAATATTATATCGTTGCGTCTTTTGCAATTTCATAAATTTATCTAATGCTTCTAGAAGTCTTCTTACCTAGGCATTTGTAAGTAATTTATGCCTTCCTACTACTTCCTAAAACTGCATTTTTGAAAATACCTTTATCAAATGCCATTTTAAGTTTGAATTTTTTTTGATTTGAAGTTCATAAAATAATTGTATTTCAACAAAAATTTCTTCCTTGAAAGTTGAAGTGCTGATAATTTTGTGCTGGAATTTTGTAATGACAAGGACATTAATAGACAAAATAATCGTTAAAATCATTATTACAAGTGGAGGAGCAAATGAAGTTATAAACAAAATGTTAAGAAAAGCTAAATAGCTTTCGGAAGACTCTAAGCCATTTGGGATCGATCCTATTACGATGAACAGCACGCCAAAAGGCATACACATTATTTTAGTAGTCAGCTTTACTTTTACACTGAATGAAAAAGTTATCGTGCAGTTTTCCCACTTTTCATTGAAAATTAAAGGCCTACGCATGTAATTAGAGAAAGTGCTCAAAACGGAGCATTGAAGTGGAAATGCAGTGCTTATAAAAATACAAAAAAAACCATCATTAATACAAGTTAGTTAATTACCAGAAAATATTCTGAATGCGCAGTTGGGTGGGGATAGGTAAAAATAGTGTGTTCTGTATGTTCTACATTCAAAATTAATACAAAAAGAACTGTTTCTACTGAAGGTGTTGTTTCTTTAACAATATTGTGCGAAGATCTTAACTCCGTATACATATATAAAAAATATACATACATATGTATAGCAGAGTGCAGCAAAAATCGTGGAACTGCAAGATTTTCTAACCTCAGGTTTCACGGAACGCACTTTTAAAAGAGTTCCTTAGACAGACAGAAGCGTAAATAGACAATTTAAAAAATCGGAAGATTAATAAGATTAAGTAATTAAGCCTGGTAAAAAAAAACCAGTTATTTGGTACTGGACAAATTATGTAAATTTAAATCACTGTTTCTCCTATTTTATTTGGCAACGATAATGGGATTCAAGTTGGAACGAGAACTGGCAGACACAGTATTCTTTGTGAAATAGTGGATCTAGAATAGTCCACCTAGAAATCTTTCTGATCGTAATACATTTTTCGTATAATGTCTTACCTTACTGAAGTCTAATATGTGACCAATACGAAATCACAATTAGGTCGACATGTAAGATAAATTAATTAAATTGGCATGGAGGATAAGTTTTATAGAAACTACGAGAACTGGTCACGATATTAATTAAGAAAACCTAGTTGCATAGAATAATTGCATTTGAATTTAAAGCCTGAATGTACATGATAGAGTTACAGTTCCTGCTTACATTTTCCAAAATTTTTATGAAATTGCGATAATCTTTCAGAATCTCTTAAATTAAAAAAAAAATGTTTTTTTCCTTTATTTTTCAAATGATAAACTTCTGAATTTTTTTCTCCATTCGCTACGATATTCTTATACATATATGAGATTTCCAGTCATACTAGTAAAAAGATTTTTCTTCTGTTGAGAATTCCATGTACAGGTTAGTGGAGGTGCCGTTTAATATAAATAGACTTTTATCAATTTTTATTTTTATTTTGCTCTTTAGAATGCAATACAATACAAAAATGTTTTATTGAAAGACCCTGGCCAAGGTGGGTACATAGATCGACATTGATTAAGCAGATTACAGCTGCAGTTATTCTACACATTACGAATAAAAAAAAAAAAAAATTAACCTCCACAATTGCAACACGTTTTCAGTAGCACTAGAGGATTGGACTCCTTTCAGCCTATTATAATATACATTTTTTTTGCAAATAATACTCCCTGAATAAATATTAATCTTAAGATTGATATAATATAGAAGATAAACTTTCTCGAATATAACATAATTTTAAAGAATGTGATTCAAGTAAGAACAAAGCGAACATTGACATTCACCAAATATGGCCTTAAAATATCAAAAACAAACAAATGTAAAATAAAAATTAAGTTGGTATTCAAATCCCTGCATCAAATCATTCTCTTTGTTGGAAATCTCTACGAACCCAACTAGTTCTTTTGTCTCTCAAAACATCTTAAGAATATAACTTTGGATATATTGCATCTATGTAGGTATAAGAAACTTTAAATTTTCTTATACATACTATACAATGTAAGGCCATTTCTAAATTGTAGCCTAGAAATGGTATCAGGTGTAAGTCAGAAGCATTATAAGTGTGTACTTGAAATTCGTATAATAATCAACTTTATTCTAGAGGCTAGTAAAGAAATCAACGTGGAGAAAGCAAATGTCGAAATTATTGACGTTTTAACTATATGTAGGTACCTTTTCTATAAACAGCTGCTCTTATTAAAAAAGAAATGTGGAAAAATATTTTATTTTTTCCTCACTTGCAAAAAACCAAAGAGGCAAAAATTTATATATAATTAGAAAAGAATATGGGATGAACACTGGGCATTAAAGGCCAGATAGAAACAAAGGAAGACGTAGTACCACTAAAATAGCAATGAAATGACAAAAAGAAATAACCCAAATTTGACCCATTTAAATCACAAAAAAAATTAAGATTAAAAAGTTAACAAATAACGACAAGAAGATGGATTAAAAGTGCTGTAAATAGTCAACTGACATGTCCGTAAATTACATTTCATGCAAATCAAAATCAAAACTTCCCTTTAGAGATGTAGGACAAAGTTTCTTATTTTATGGCTTCCTTTGAGTGTAACGGGCATGTGACAGAGGAAAATTTTGTGCAGGATTCTGTAGTATTGCAGAATACATTCCACAAAAGCATTGTGCTTTGAAATTACTTTCTATAATCTTAAAAGCGATTTTAAGTGCATAACTTGTACTTCATACATACATAGTTGAAAATTATAACTAGAGAAGGGAGAGACCTTTTGTTTCTTTACAAAAAAATGTATTTATCTCAAACGAATTTGAAAAATATAACATTTTTTTAAATTAAATAGAGCGTTTTAGTCTGGAATAAAACCTTTGCTGATCTCTGCTTCAAAGAGAGCTGGGCAACTGGACCATACATTATTCTTTACATTTATGTTCATTGTTATAAATAACAAAAGTAGAGATTACTCTTTAGGACTTTTTACCGTGGTAAACTTATATTTGTTCAAGTAGGAATTCTTTTAGATTCTCCGGTATATAGCAAAAGTTAAAAAATATTTTTATTTGTTATTCCATCACACAACCGATTATATTTTTGATGGCAAGTTTCAAATCGTGGTGTGACTCATCAACAGGTCCCAAATAGCGAAATTAAGTGACTTGAAAAATAAATGAAAAATAGAATAAAGAAAAGAAATGAAAAAATGAAAAAGATTGAGTTGATGAGTCACACCAAGACTTGAAACTTACCACCAAAAATATAATGGGTTGTGTGATGGATAACAAATAAAAAATGTGTTTAGCTTTTGCTATATACCGGAGAATCTAACAAAATTACAAAATTTGCGATTAATAATATAAAAATCAATTATATTTAAATTTTACTTTAAACGTCCGAACGAAACAGTTAAACTTTACTTACGTAGGGTTTCAGTTCCTGTTAAATGCTTATGAAAGGTTTTTATTTTTTGACGTCATCAGGATATTAGATGATTAATATTTTTTTTTTCATCAGGAATAAAAATCATATCCAGATTACCTACATCGCAATTTTTAGTTTTCTTCATAAAAAATTAAAATTATGAAGTTATTTTTATTTATCTGTTTGACAAATAAAAATCACCAAGTTATTTTTATGACTCTAATCATGAACTATTTACGGCGCTGTGTAAAATAATAGGTTCTGGTGTACAACTCTTCAGATTAAAAGTGAGGTTTAGTGATAAATAATGAAAAAAAATAACATACGAACCGCACCTACTATTTTGTAGTAAAATGTACCTTTATTTTTTATTAGCTGATAACTTTATCATTGAAAAGTCAGAATTATATGTTGACTGAAAAGGAAGAAAATTTCAATTTCAATTGATTTTTATTTTTCATGAGAAAAATATTAATCATCTCAATTCTATAACTGATAACTTCAAAACATAAAAAACTTTCATAAGCATTTCACAATAACTAAAATCATATGTAAGTAATGTTCAATCGTTTCGTTCGTACTTGTAAATTAAAACTCATAGATAAACTCACTGAACAATGAGTTTTTAAACAACACTTGTACACAGTTACGATCTCTGGTTAGAACACATCTTTCGAGGTCACATTTATATATATAGTACCTACATACAGGGCCTGATTTAGACTTGTTAAGGCCCTAAGCTATTTGAAATATGGAGCCAGTCTAGATATTATATGTTAGTGCGAAATTTGTTTTTCGGATACCTACAGGGTTAAACTTAAATACAATTAGATAGTGAAATAATAAATCTTTAACTTAAAATAATTTTTATTCATAACAAATTTAAAAATGCGAACTCTGGTAAAAAGAACCCAATGTTCTTTTAAAAGGCACAGCTTTAAAAGGCTTATTATCTAATCTCTTGAAACATGCTGTAAGGATTAAGGAATTATATTAAACTAAAATATTTTCTTTCTTGCCTTTACTAGAGCAAAGTTACTCATGACCTCATCAAATCATAATTTCACTTTCTATGCACATGAGACTGAGGGAACATAATTCATCTTGAGTCATTGTTGTTCTAAATCAATTTTTTATCAAAACATTGTAAAAAAAAACATTAAATGCGGTAAAAAATATTCTTGCGTTGGTTAGGGTATGTGCGTACTTGTGTAAAATGCACTTGCCTGAAATGTAACTCCAGTGAGGAAGAACAAAAAAAAAGCACTTTCCAAAATAATGTCAAGAATAAAATTATCAAAAAAAACACGCTGTAAATACTAAATAAATGGTCAGAAATATTGTATCATCTGCCGGCTTACACGAACTACAAAAGGTCAGCGCATGCTCGAGTGTAACGGGGCAACACAGGGGAATCCCCGTGCTTATAGTAAAAGTTCTTCGAAAAGACACGCACTAAAAAAATTGAGTGAAGAGTATGGAACGTTCCGGACAACTATTGCTGCAGTATATTTAAGTAGGTATATATGTATGACAATTACTCACTCGGAAAATTGGGGCCCCTAAGCTATACCTTGTGTAGCTTATACGTAAATCCTGCACTGCCTACATATTTACATATTTCCAATCTAACTGAACTAAATACACTTAGTGCCGTTGAGAGTTGATTAAATTTCTAGTTTGATGTTTTGTATACTTTTATGCAAAAATCGAAAAATTTTTTGTATATCCTAATAAAAAAATAACTATGGAAAACCATGTGACACCCAAATTTAACTTCATTGAAACACTTTAATTCCAACCCATACGTGTTTCAACTGAGTTCCCCTCCTACACCTGGGGTCACCAGTGCTTATAGTTGGGAAGCTTTGTTCCCAATAATGCATTAAAAATACGTTTTTTCCCCAAAATAAATAAATAAATGCTCTTGAAAAGTTGGTCCATACTATTTTCGTTTAATTGTTTTTTACTTTTCTTTTCTCGAAAATAATTTTTTGTTTACCTGCATTTTAAAATATTATTGAATTCATAATATATATAAGTATGTATGAATAAGCATTATAAAACCAGAAACGTTTTGTCATTTTAAATTTATTATAATTATAATACTTAGGCCAATTTGAATTACACATCAGTGGCAAAAAATTTATTTTATTTTCAATATGTGTAAGGATTATTAAATATAAATATTTATTAAGGAGCCCCCTTAATAAAAAAATGTTGATAGTTGACAATAGCATCACCTATCGATTGTTAGTAAACATTATCGCTGAATTCGTTAATTTTTTATGTTAGTTTAGTAGAAATAATTTATTAATTTAAAATATCTTTTACCAGAATATATATTCAAGATTAGAAGCAGGAAAGTTTAAATTAAAACGAATATATTCAAAAAATAATGAAATTTGTTTTCTAGTCAGATGGTTATACGGATTTAACCAAAATCCTAATGACTCTTTCTGGCGATTACACCACCTATGTATGTGGTGCTGTTTTAATTTTACTATATTTATTTTTTATAATAATTACAGTTGAATTCAAAAATCATTTTGTTGTGTACATATGTATGTATGTGCAATGTAATGCACTTCAAGGTAAGGAGCTATTCACTGTAAATTTTCATTGCATGAAAAAAGTGAAAGGCCAAATCTTATTGGTTAGCTCAATTGAGATTCTCAGGGCAACAGTGACCTAATTCACAAATTTTGATTTTGTGCTTTTATCACTGTTACAATCTCCAAGCTTTTAAAAGCAGAGTGCCTAAAATATCTTTTTCTTGTATAAAGTTAAATTTAATAAACAAAAAAAAATTACTTTTGATTCTCTATAAAAAATAATCACAAATGTTGAAAATTTGTTTTCTAAGTCAATAGGCTTCGGACCGCCTCAATTAGTTATTTTGTCAATTTAAACAATTTAAAAGAGGGTTAAATAATAAAAGTAAACATTTGCTCTGTACAATATAGATACAATATTTGCTTTTTTTTCCAAACTGGAATGCTTTACGAGTAATAAACTGAGAAGCCGTGTTTAAAAAAAAAGAAAAGGTAAGAGACTAATGGACGATTAGTAAAATAACGGTCAACTGCTATGTATTTCCTAGATCTTAAGAAAAACTGACAGAATCTTCTCATATCGATCATATTTTATGTTTCAATCATTAATAATTGTATTTTCATTATATGGAAGTATCCCACATTTATGAACATATTTTCCCAATATCTTAAATATAAAAAAAAAAAATTTGAAACAAAAGGTATAAAAATTTGTTGTCATATATAGTATTATATATAGAAAAATATGTCAACCTTTTCTTACAATTCAAAATTAATAATAACGAAACAAATTCCAAAATCTTCACAACAATTTTTGACAAATGAGAAGTTAAAGAAAAATGTTCAGACATGGTCGAATTGATATTTATTGCAGATTCTTTTCTTCTATCCAAAATTAATGTCAATTGACATAAACGAAATATCTGTTATACATAATAACTGCATTTAACATACATACATACAAATATCCATACAAACAATAATATAATTATTATATGACTTACCTGAAGATCCGATTGATTAGGTTGAGCCAGATCGCAGGCTGATAACCACGGATTGACACGTGCCAAGGCACCAGTGCCACCGCCGAAATCTTCGTCGTCGTCGTAACCAATTTTGCCCAATTTAATAATATCAAAATAATTATTTTCGATATTATTCTGAATAATATTATTATAATAATTATTTGAATTATAAAATATATTGGGAAATATGGTTTGATGTTTACTGCTATTTTCGTCGTTTTGTTGCTGTTGTTGTTGTTGGTGTTGTTTCTGACTGGTGCTGCTGCCACGCCGAGCCCCCGAAATAAACGCAAGCGCCATCACGACCAGCCCGGGTCCTGGCCGCATATTGACCTCGGGTTCGGCGGTGCTAGCATGGTGCAGGCCCGCTTGAGACGCGCTTGCGACTCCAATAGATTTGAGGATATGATGGGCTCATGGCCCCATCATCACCTTATATCTAATTAACGGCTGCTTTATTGCATTTAAGTCTGAAGGCGGTGTTTTTTTTATTGAAATTTTTATTAATAAATTCTAGTTTAATTTTATTTTTATGTTGCCTTTCTTTTTGTAGTTGTATTGAAATATTATGTCTAATGTATGTAAAATTCGTTAGTTTTCACTTTTGCATTTTGCTGTTGTTGTTCCGTTTTCCTGCCATTCACTTTTCCGTTTATTTAACTTTTTTTTTTTTTTTTTACAAAATAATGAATAATATGCAGTTAATATACGTATTAATAGTTATAGAAAGTAAGGGATCTCTTTATTAAAACCACTAAAGGAAAAAGAAAAAAGAAAACTTTTAAGTTTGCTATTTCTTTCTTTATTATCCTCCGTAATTTGTGGTGCACTTATTGAAGAAGAGATTTCAATTTTTATTACATTAATTATTCACGGCTATTTATTAAGTATAACACTAGAAAACATTGCTAATTACTATTGTTATATTCAAATAAAAAAAAAGGGAATATTCTTTTATAAACCGCACGGCCATCTTGAACGCACACACATTTAATTAGAACAACAACAATGTGTACATATTAAAAGTCCTTAATATAAATATATATAAAACTAATACACAAAAATATCCATATATATATAATTATATATATATATAAATGTATATTTGTGTATATGAGTAACGTAGGTATTATATCAGTAGGAGAAGAAAACTATGCTATGAATGATAGAAACATAAAACAATCTATTATGTTGAAAAACACAAAAGGACTAAGATATTTCCAAAATCTTACTTAGACAGCATGAATAAAACCAAAAAAACTATAATAAATAGTAAAAAAAAGACTGTGGTGTTTTCTTCTTCTTTTTTTTAAAGTTTTTTTTTTATTTTTTCTTTCTTTGTTTTAGCTTTCGGCTAAAATTCTTTCGTTATAGACCGCCTTCTACTACTAAATAGATCCGTCAGTTGCATCACAAGAATTTATAAACTTTCACATGAAAATTTTGCAATAACTCAACAACTAATCCCCATTATATGGCCTTAATTCATGAATATAATATTGTATTTAGCACATAAATTTCACTTAACAGCGCTTTTATTTGAAACTCATTAATTTTTTAAAAGTATCACCTCATATTACCTCATTCAAACTCTTCGTACACTGATGGATGCGTGAAGTAACACTAGAGATTTGTTATACGCATCAACTGTTATACAGATGGAAAACTCTTAGAACAGTTCAGAATTCGTACGGACAAAATCCTTGAATAGGTAGGTATATAAAAGAAAATATTGTCAAAGCATACAATAAAATTCCTGTAACTCTTTCATATTTAATTTGATATTTTGATTGTTTTCAATTTTAGCAAAGCATGTATATAAAAAAAAACATTAACTGTTATAAAAAAATTCACTTTTGCCAAAAACAGTTTTCTTCGATTAAAATTTGTAAAAAACTTATACTTTTATTTACACTCAACAACATTTTATTATTATTATTATATTTTCTTTTTATTTTTAATTTTTTTTAATTTACAGACCTGCATTAAGTCGACAATAAGAAAAGGAAAATCGAATGGGGATATCCGGGACGGTTTTAGTTACACGACGTTACACATCGCGGCATTTTTATCGCTTTAAATGTCTAAGTACTGAATGTACTTGCCAGAAAAACAATTAACAATTTAACAAAACATTCATTCATTCAAGTGAAGCGAAATGTAGCTTTTATTTTGTTAAAGAATTTTCTTGGATAGGTTAACCCTGCAATGAAATCCAGCAAAAAAAGTGTTACACATTCAGGTAAATTACACTCCCCCGTATATATATAATGAGTCTCACACATAAAATTATTTGTATGCATTTGAAGAAAAAGAACTGTTTTTTTTCTCTTTTATTTGTTTTTTATAAATCCCGATGAAATTAAATCAATTCGCAATTATTATTTCTCATCAAAAATTATTTCTTGTTTCTATTTCAATTAAAAAACGGTCAACGTTTGCGCGGATGCAGGATAAACGGTATACCCTGCTTCTACTCTGCTGGCCCCAAATGGCACTGAAGTTAAGTAGATGGCGCTAGACTGAAAAGGAGCTTTTTCGGCAATATTCGCCCTTTTCCACAGTATAGGTACATTTCATCTATCTTATTTTTTTTCTCCCAACATTTTCCTTTTGTTATAAAATGTATAAGAAAGAGCCAACACACATTCTCTCCAAGTCATAATTTTTGGTTGAGTTTTTTGTTAGTGCGCACGCAAACTGATCAATATATTCTGCACATGCTCAATAATAGCAAAAACACTTCACTGCCCAGAAGTTTAGTCGACGAATCAACGAAACACAAAAGTCCTTAACATCGAAACGGTCACAAGATAAGTTTCGTGAAGAGATAAAATTTTAGGTTACTAACTATATCAGAGACACGTACTGGATGTTCTTGGAACCTTCAGGTAATTACTATATTATTTATTATATATGTATGTAGCCGTGTATATTAGCCAAATGAATTTTGTGAATGAAATTTTGTGTAAAACAAATGGGTGCGCGTGTAAAATGTCTGCTCTCAGAAGATGAGTAGGAGAAAATTTTAAGCTCCCAACAGATTTTCACTTAACGAAAAAAGCTTACCATGATGTAGGGAATTTTTGACAGAGCTCTCCAGTCTGACGAAAACTGGAATTTAGAGCACAGACTATAAGCTTAAATCGATGTGCTCTAGTTTTTGCTTTCTTTTAGCCAAAATTGAGGGTGGTTTGTTCCAGTTATACGCATGCCAATCACTAATACTATTGCAATATTATTTTAGTCGCATAGATATATGTACGAAAGCTTTAACGAAACCATTTCAATGAAATCATATGATTTTAGCATGTCCGCATTCCTCTAGATCCCTTGTGTAAAATTTTTGCCATATCATCTCACTTTGCTAATATTAATGTACCTACTCAATGCCTATATCGTATCAGATTTCCCTTTATATGGGGTTACCAGGTCCCTTCCGTTTACTATCTATGCTTTGATTTTCGTAACTATAGAACTGGGAGAGGAGCCTTTTTTAGGTTTATTTTTATTTATTTATTTTTTTACTATTTTATTATATATGTGCGTGGGTACGTAAGTATATTAAATGCCTACTATAGAAAATATATAGGTATTGGTAGTGAAATCCATGTCCATTCATTGTAGGACGAACAGTAGATAAGCAGTCATTTTTCCTGCTGATAATGAAAACGGTTTATAATATCGCCTCAGAAATAGAAAGTCGCGTTTTTTTCTATGCATTATTGAACGGATTGGGATGGAAAAAAACGCCGATAGGCTTAAATTTAAGAATACAACGGGAAAATTCGAAAAGTGTAAACTACCTTGCAGATAACAGATATTCCCGGCTAATTCAGGGGAAATCAAGCCAAATTTTTATTAATTTTTAAAAGAATATTCAAAAAATATTTCATTGAGTTTTAAAAATTAGAAAATTATTGAATTCTTTCATGAATGTTATCCCAATGATGCAACAATGTAACAGAATAGGCTGTGTTTACCCTAGAAGAAGTGGTATTTAATAAATGATATGATGCAACAATGTAACAGAATAGGCTGTGTTTACACTAGAAGAAGTGGTATTTAATAAACAAATAACGGGAAATAAATTATCCCTCGAGCTCGACCGATAAGTTTTTATAGTAAGTGGTTAACTAGATCGTGGGTTCCCTCTAATAGTTAAGTTCGCCTCAGTTGCAGAGCAGAAGCCGTATCTCTCCAAATTTACAAAATATGGCTTGCTGAAACTGTGCGAAATATCCGCTAGCTTTGTGTCGCCAACAAAGGTCAATGCATTTGAAAGCCTCACCAATAGTAAGAGCAAATTATTACGTTCTGCTCTTAAGTTGCGCTGCCTTTACTAGGGATGGAGAAGTTTATGTGCGGAGAAAAGTGGACGATCCACCAGTTAAGGTCATGTCACAACATAATTTGGGATGCACCGTAACGGATGCGAATCTTGCAGAAGCGAATGCGTAGTTCTTGGTGTTTTTTTGATCTCATGTATCATATTTTACTTTTCTGGCTATGTTTACTTTTTGTACTTGCTTATTTGTAACTTGTTCTCTTTAATTAATTATGTTTCTTTATTTTTTGACTTTTTTATTCTATAAAGTTAGCTTGTTTCTTACTAGTTCATGTTGCGTATGGGTCATTTCTTCCTGGAGGCGTTTGATTCATTTTGTCATGTCTATTACGCGTCTATTTATGCCTCCTGGGAGCCTATCTTCTTGTTTTATTCATTAATCATAACACATATCCTCTGAACAATGTAGGATCTATGTTGAATGTTTTTGTAATCGATTTCAAGGTATAAATATTTGTCACTTTAATGCACGTAGCGCACGGGCTAAAATTGATAAATTACGGAACACTTTAAAATGTCCCAAGCTTCACGCTATTCTTCTAAACGAGACATGGCTCTTTCGGAATGATCGTTGTGGTAGAATTGGCAGTGGCGTTGCTATATATGTGCGACAAGATCTTGAGACCAACATAGTTTGCATATCTAGTAAACATTTTGATTGGGTTTCTGTATGTAGAGGTTGATACGGGCACCGATATATGTACTTTGGGAGTAGTCTACGTACCTGCATATAAATTCAAGCGTAATAATTCCTCTGAATTTCATAAGTCTATCGCAGCCAGCGCTGTTCTAATCTGGTAGTAGGGGGTGACTTCAATGTCAACATCCTCAAGAAAAGCGCAAATACTGACCATTTTAATGCGATATCCCAACAGCGCATAACTAGGTTTAAGTGGGTTCCGTACCCAAAGGGTAGCAACGGGAACCCTATTACTAAGACTTCGCTGTCCGCCCGTCCATCACCAGGTTGTATCTCATGAAACGTTATAGGTAGACAGTTAAAATTTTCACAGACTGTGTATTTCTATTAGCGATATAACAACAAATAATAAAAATAAAATAAAATTAAAAATTTGGGGGCCCCAAACAAGACACGTGATTTTTTCGGCGTTTTTTGCTCGTTTATTTTAATTCATTATTATTATCATAAGTATGCATTTCTTTTTTTTTTCAAATCACAGGATTATTTTTTCACATGACTCCTACTCTCATTTGAAAAAATAAATAAAAAGTACATAGAGTTAAATTTTCTACGATGGTACGCAACCCTACGTACGCGAGTCCGACTCGCACTTGGCCGGTTATTTTTAATCAACTTTTTCTCAGTTCCATAGATCATGATATTATTTTCATTTCTGTGTGATGTTAGAGTTAATAGTAATCCAAATCTATCATTTTTTCCATATAGAGATTTCAACAACCTTGACTTGTAATCCCTTCTCACTGAATGCGAGTAGTATAACTGGAACGATATTTACAGCCAACTACATATATACGATCAGGTTTTTCTTCTCAATCATTCCATTCAGTACCTTTATGACGAGTATGTACCTCTACGCACTAGGGCAATAAAAAGCGTCTTCTGTCCCTTGTTTAGCGCCGAAATAAAATCCTTGATTGTAGAGTGGAAATTTCTTTTTTCCAAGTATCGTATCGTCCTCACTCCTGAAAGTCGGAATATTTACACACTCTTATGGAACAAAATTAATGTAAAAATTCGCGAAGCTAAATGTACGTATTATGTATAAGCTCAAGCTTGATGCAAGTGTTCAACCGAAAATATTATGGCGTAACTTGCATGATGCTGGCATATATGGAGGCAGGAAGACTAAGTGCAAACTGATCCCACAGGAACTTAACGAATTTTTCATAGCTGATCATCAATATCAAGACAATGAACAGTTGTTCTTGGCAGGCTTTGATTCTCTTCATAGCTCTAATGGGTTTAGTTTCCGGGGAGTGGAACACATTGTTGCCTTGAATGCGACTTTCGCTATTAAATCTAATGCTGTCGGCCTTGACAATATGTCACCCCGTTTTGTGAAGCTAATTGAAAAACAACACACGTACTTGCTATCCTTAACAGGGCTGCGGCTACAACTCCTGCTGACTATAGACTCATCAGCTTACTTTACACTGCAAAACAAATTCAAAAGTAGGTGTCAATCTGGGTTTCGACCCAAGTATAGTTGCGAAAGTACTCTCGTCTAAGTCACCACAGACATACGCATTGCACTGGATAGAAAGAGATTTGTCTTCTAGTGCTTTTAGACTTCTCCAAAGTATTCGACAGTGTTTGCCATGTAAACTTGCTAGACAAATTGCTTAATAAATTCCAGTTTACGTGTCGAGCTGTTCATTTAATCAATGAATTCTTAAATGGGCGATCGCAAAAGGTTACCTTTGGGGGCAATAATTACTCAAATTTTGTTCCTCTGTCTTATGGAATACCATAAGGTTCTATTCTTGGTCCTATACTTTTCAGCCTATACATTAATGATCTACCTGAAATAATACAAGATGTCAACATTCATATTTATGCTGAATACGTTCAGGTCTATTTCAGTCATCCTCCAGGTCTTATCGAAGACTGTGTGGTTCGGATGAACTGCGATTTACATAACATATACACCTGATCGATTGATATTAAACTTAAACTAATTCCAAGTAAGTCACAGTGTATCGCTTTTTCTTTTGGTACTTTTTACACTTCATTACTTCTTCCTATTCTTTTGAATGGTTTTTAAATTCCCTATGTGGATAAAGTCCGTAGCCTCGGGGTCACCTTAAACTCTCAATACGAAGTGTTGTGATCTCATCAATACTATCCTATCAAAGACCTACACCACCCTCCGTCATCTGGTTAAGTCTCTAATATTACAGCGTTTCCCCCACGGTTCACTTGTTTTCCCACACACACATTGCTCCAGAAAATTACATGTTGCATTTAACGATTGTGTAAGGTTTGTTACAAAGATTCGATCATGTGTCTCACCTGAATTTTGCACTGCTGGGTTGCTCAATTGAAGTATATCTAAAGAGTAGAGCATTAGACTTCCTATTCATCTTACTTCGCAACTCGAATACTAACTCGATCGGCACTTTCAGGCGTCTTCTTGTAATTTTTTTTACATAAGTAGCTTTCTTGTATTTTCTTTTTATAATAACCCGCTCGCGCAGATTATTATTTTATTATTATAGTATTTATTCATTCCCATTTGCTATAATTTTTTCGTTTTTTATTTTGTTTTCTATCTTAATTTTACTTATTTATTCATTATTTATTTGTTATTATTGTTTATTTTTTGTTCTTCATCTAACATCATTCGCTGTTTTCCATTTTTTTGCTGTTGTTGTATATTTATTTTTTAATTTTATCTTGTATTATTGTATTCCACTAAAATTGGTACTAAGAAAAAGATTGAAAATCTAGTAGTATATCTTCCAAATACACAAATATTCTATTCTAGCGATTAATTTGGTGTGACGTGACTTATGTTTTCACTTAAGAAAAACAAAAATCAAAAATACCCGAAATATAAATTTCTGGCTATTTATTTACAAAAAATTAAATCGAACTTCAATGTTCACGACGATGATCTCAAAACTGCCTGAGCTGAACAATGATCTGTCGTACGTACCTTTTTCAAAAGAATCCTTATTTTCTTACCGTTGTAATTTTACTGACATGTTTCTTTTAGCATTTCATTGCATTTAAATTAATATGGGTAAGTGGAAATTTTCGTTCCCTCAAACGTTGTATGATATGTAATGCGAACTGTTGTAACGTTTAGCTTCGGATATGTGCACAGTTTTAGCAACTTGACCGTTTTCAGAGTTACATAATATTTTTGCTGATGTAACTCGCGTACTTCAGAGTCCAACAATCATGAGTTATACTTCAGTGACAATTTATTTTTAATGTTTGCTATGTACATACATATATCTGCTCAACCAAACGGTGTTGCTAAGCAATGGTTAGATTTTTATTTGTAAAATTTTACACAATATATAACTCAAAAGGAAATCAGTGATTTTTTCAATATTATAGATTTACCATATTTAAGCTAGGAGACATCCCTGCAAACAATTGGACGAAACTCCGCCGTAGCGAAACGAATGCGAAATAGAGGAAATGCTCGTAGCCCGAAATCTTTTCGATTTTTTTTAAACATAAATGAAGTGCTAACACCATGCCCTAATTTCCGACAATTTGAAATAGTTCGCAATCTCTTCGATTTTTTACTATAAACGACGTTTTCAAGAATGCCGAAAATTTTTTCTTCAATTTGTTTGGTATATACGAAGTTACCTAAGATACGACTAGGAATTCGTTAAAGCAAATATTTTCTATTCATGAAATTGGTCTTCGCGGCCATTCCAATTTGAGATTTGATTGAGTAAAGTGCAAAGTAAAGTTTTACTACGGTGAGTATTTATTATTTATTTATTCGATATCATATTGACTTGCTATTCGCAAAACGCAAGAGAAGTGAATACCAAATCGTATCGTTAAAAAAAAATCCAATCCAAAACGAAGTATCAACACATACAAGAAATTCGAAAGAAAGTCGAGCTAGCGAACCACTGTCGGGTCGTCAATACGATTCGAAATCGTGTTTCGTTTTTTTCCCTTGCAATTCACACAGCACGTCTTAAGCGAACTCGATTTCGAAGTCTAACCTAGTCGAATTGATTTACTTCGTATTCGATTCGACTTTTAACCGCAATGTTTGCAGGGATGCAACATGTAAATTAATTTCAGTTTACTAAAGAATACAAAAATCAAAAATGTACTGATAGTTAAAGTACTAGAAAAAGGCATGATTCCCATCCACACTGATTGTAGGAAACATTTCAGGATACCTCTTGACTTACTGGTGGAGCAACACCATCGTCCAAGTGGTGATTAGGTGAGACTTCTAGGCGTCAACATTTCGCAAGTTTCACTATTGCATGAAATTAAGATTTTCCAATTTCATTTCATTTTTTTTAATAGATAATAAAGATTTTCACCACCTATCTTTTTCCCAATTTTGTTTATTTTTGTTTATTTTTCATTTGGTATTAAAATTCATTTTTAATGATTTTTTTGTCCAGTCGCTTCTGTATAAATGCCTTTTGAAGGTTCTAATAGAGTCTTCGATGACATCCCAGCATACAATTTCTCGAAGTTTTGCTTTTGCGAAGAATTCTCGGAGAAGTAAAGAGTAGGAAAGAAAGAGTTTCGGAAGTAAATAGAATCCATCATTTAAGATACTTCGCTTTGCCAAGATGAACTCGAAGTTTTGACTAAAACAATTTGCCAGATCTGATTTTTCGATAATTTTTCGTTTTAACCACTGACTTATAACAATGGACTGAGTGATTTGCTATTTCCTGTAGCACAAAAAATATTTTGTTTCTGTATATCACCGTTAGAACACCCTGTAAAACGATTACATATAAAACATGTAAAACTCAAACAATCAGATGAAAGTTTACACCCGTAAATCGAACTTAATTAAAAAAATATATTTTCTTGTGCCCAAGTGATATCTTAATCGCTTATAAGGAATTATACTCATTCCGACTTTAATTTTCAAAAGTTATTCTTAACTCATTCCTGCTTATGGGCAAGAGAGACGGAGGATGGTAAACACTATCTTTATGTTATTCCTTCTGCGGTGATTGCTTCTGTAGCCAACATAAAAACATCAAATGGCATAAGCAAATGTTCCAGAATGCAATATTTTGTGTTGGTAGCTCCAACTCTGCCATAGGGCGAAAGAGAGAACTATAAAACTTGTGCCATGCTTTCCTATAGGAAAATGAAAATACGCTCAGTCCATTGTTATAAGTCAGTGGTTTTAACTAAATACACTTGAAGTTCTGAGAATTTATTCCGTTCCGAAATTCATGCGCATTTTAGAAAATTCTTTCATTTCTGACTGGCTCTCGTCAGCAAAACTCATGCTATCTCCGTCAAAGACAACAACAATTTCCTTTAATTTTACTTCAAGAAAATGATAAATGAAATCATTATGAAGGTAATAACTCGCTGACCCGTTTCGATATCGATTCAGTTTTTCGAAGAAAACTCCAATATATTAGGCTATTACATGTCACCAAACCACATTCAAAAAGTTCGAGATAATTTCGATAAAACGACTCGGAATCGAATCGTTCCTTTTTTTCGGATCGATATCGAATCGAAAACGATTTCGAGATTGAAGCCTTAGTTCACCTTAACGAATATTGTTCGATTCGATATCATATCGTAATGTTTGCTGGGATTAAGTAAATACGCCACGACTGGTGGTATGGTATGCAGTGACGAGTGCTTATGTATACTGTACTATACTGTACTGTACATTTATTTATCGGTTGATAATTTATAAAAATTGCTTCTGTCTTCCAGATCTTATAATCCCAAAAATCATCGCTGTTCGAAGAATAAGGAAGCAAAGAATCCATTTCAGATTTATAGTGACAAATTCAAGGATGAATAATTTTTAAAATGTCAAAATCGAAAATGTTTGAGTCAATATTATCATCTCAAGCAAGTGAATTTATTTGCAAGACTATAAAGCTTTGGCTATCAGATAAGAAGGTCATACGAAATCCCGCAGATGTATGGCTACCTCTTCCCAAAACTTCTCGAACTACTAGATTCGAACTTTTTTTTTTTTTTGTATCGTTTGGGTAGTGTATTGTTTGAAAAGGCTACATTGAAGAACTCTAAAAAAAAAACGTTAAAATTGATAAACATATAGTCCAAAATGAGCTAGAAAATATAGCCTCTCCCCCTGATTTTCTAAGTTTCTAGGTTCTGATATGGAACCTTCATTGCGCAAATCCGACTCGTTCTTGACCGAATTATTTAATTTCAGATTTACAAATATATATATACCTACGTTTTTAAAATTTTCTGTACTTCCTATTTTTTGATTTTTGTGCAATTGTAGAATATTGCAAAGAAAAGAGACGTGAAAAGTTTTAAGTCATCTTCGAAGGCCCAATGACCCGTAATAACCCCTACCAGATTCCTGTTATCAGTTCTATTATTATTAGGGGCGTTCTCTTGTCCTCTACCTGTCATGTGCAGGCCACAGTTGGCTCGCAATATGTCAGGTTTCCCTGTTAATCCACCTGAGTCTTGAATTTTGATAAACTGCATAGTTAGAGTAAACTAAACTAATAAATATGCTTGACACTAAATGCTTCAAAGTTGATTTTGCAGAGAAGAAGAGAACAGTAAGTTAAGTATGCTGTGGCCATAAAAAACTGGGGTGTCAAACTTCTGAAGTGCCAATTTTTTGTCTTGGTTTGACAGCAGGCCAGATTAAAATAAAATGCAAATGTAATACTAAGTAAAGTAAAAAGTATAAAAAAAATGATTTTATTAAAGAAAAAAGTTATAATTTTGAAGGCGTACAAAACCGAAATATTATTTTGGCGATCCAGCAATTTGAGTTTTTTTACACGGCATTATCCCAACGATGTTTTCAAAGATTTTATATTGATTTTCGAAGATGAAGATATTCATTTGTAAGTCTTGAAAGGTGTTTAGATTTATTGATCTTCATTGCTGAAAACATCAATGAACATATGGACTTTTAGGCACATGTATAAAATGCGATTAGCCAAAATGGCAACTTTATTGAACTTGCTTTTAATAACAGTCTCATAGTGCAAATCTATTAGTTCCATTTGCAAGTAAATCGATACTTTACTAATATCGAACGTAAATAGATCAGTAAAAAGAACAAATTCATCGTATTGAAAAACTGCTATCAAATTCAGCAATAAAATCAAGCAAACGGTCAAAAAAATTCTCTAATTTATCTGCATTATAACATGCCGATCACACGAATTCTGAGGTTAGCCAAGTTTTCGTTCTAACGACTGCAATTCAATTTAATTTTGAAATCTTGGACACTTGAGCATAGTTAGGTGACGATTCCATTTTTTTTTTATTGAAGTTTAGCGTTGAAATTATTCAAGCGTTCCGTCATTTCTACCAAGAACGCAAAGTCAAGACTATGTTCCATCGGTTTGGCTTTTTGAACCTCTGCAAAGTAGGGAATATCTGAAGAATAATATTCATCAAGTTGATTTTGCGAACCGCAACGCAACTAATTGTCTCGCAGATCAGTCATTTTAACATGCCTGGTATAAAACGATCTCTCCATCTTAGGCAACTGTGTTTACAACTGCTTTCTTTTTTTCCGTGTCCTCATAAGGCGGCTCATTGTGATTACCTACTAAGTAGCAAAGTAGCAGAAACCATTAAGCTATGAAAGTAGAAGGAAATTGGTTAAGAGGAACAAGCGCAGTACCGTGTTGAGGTGGGATTTAAACCGATGAACCCTGGGATGGTAGTCAGCAAACTTGCGAATTGAGCTACCGAGGCCTTCTTTCTGTTAATCTGAGGTTAAGTCTGGTAAAATCTACGTTGCTGTTTGATCTAATCTGTCTTGGCTGCTGAGTGTTATCGCAAATTTAATGTCGTTTTAAATGGTTGTGTAAGATATAACCTGAATCGTTATGATCTGACTACCAACTTAAAATATACTGCCTTGAATTGCTTATTGGACACTTATCTGGATATTAGGGCGCTGGTGTTTTATTCAAGCTGATCTTTTCCAAGCACTATTTTTTTTAACAAAAATTTCTTACTATTGACTTCAATTTTTGTTTTTTTTTCAGTTTAATTAAACTATTTCTAATTTTTCTTTCTTTCTGCGATATTTTATATTTCTTGAATTTTCAATAGCTTATGTCACTATTTAGTATATTGTTTTAAAAAGGACAATAATGTTGTGTATTCTCAACAAAATTAATTATTAATGTTATAATTATTTGAGTAATTGAAAATTTAGAGCTAAGATGTCAATCTAGCTAATAAAATTGTATAAGAGACACTCTGTGGAGTGCGAAGGTTCTCCGTATTTTGAGGTACTAATAGGAAAAACATTTTTGAAGCTAGGTGAAAGGGGATAGTTTCACTCACTCCTTTTATTGATCATTATATATAGGCATGTTATTTTTAAGGACGAAAAAGCGAGAAATAGTAGCTTCCAAGCTGAAAGCTGTCGCGCAAATTATATTCAGAGCAAGTTGTACCGGCAGTGTACATATAACGCAAAAAAAGTTATAAAAAATTTATTTTAAATGAATAACTTAACCATATAAACATGCACTGCAAAGTACTGCGATCACTACTCGTATGGAAATAAATGTGTTCATAGAGGACTACAAATTGCAAACGATGACAGTAATTAACTACGCTCATTTATTCATAATTAATTAATTGTAATAGCATTAGCTATACGCTTTCCAATTAGGTTAATTGGCGCCCAATATTTTCAATTTGTTTCGGTATAAAATTTCTTAATGAACTGTACAAATCTCAGGCACACTTCAGAAGTTGAAGCTTTCTGTATCCATTTACATATTATATAGGGGTCGCAACTTTAAGTAGTTATTTTCTCGTTAGATGGCCATAGTTGCACCTGTTTTGTTATGTTATATAACTTTTATTCAGTTTAGTTCCTTTAGTTCCCTTAATGTTTTGATGACGTAACATTTTTGTTTGTTTGCGTACATATACTTCGGTGTCGCAAACATATATGATTACTCCTAACACTGCCTACTTATCATAATATTTCTGATTGATTTTATAATATTGAAAACGAAATTGCTATAGTTATAGGATATATTTTGCCTTCTTCCACAGGATTGGACTTCATTGAATTTGAATATTTCATATGGATTTTCCTTCTGTTTTGTTAATATAATGCAATCATTCTGATTTAGTTGTTGGATATTATTGACCAGCTTTGAATCTGGCTTTGACGTCTGAATCTGAATCTTTTTCCGTTCGCAACGCATAGAAATAATGATGGTAGAGAAAAATGGATTGGATACCAACGCATAATATTAAAAGTGATTTTGATTTTATGTATGTCCATCTGTACGTATATCTTTAACTCGGAAACGTATTTACTAAGAGAGCTGCAATTTTGTATACGGTCTTTTTGAAATAATTGTTGAATTAATTTGGGGAATGGGACAAATAAGGTAACTCCTTCGGTAGGGTTGCCAAACAAAAATTTCGTTCTTCACTATATGTTTGGACATTGCCTGAGAGTGTGTCGACGTTGAAATTTTGTACACGGCATTTTCATAAAAATAGCCAATAAAATTAAATTTAAAAACCTTCTATAATTCAAGAACCAACCCGAACTTTAGATAATTTTTCATGCATATTTTTGCATTAAATCTACGATACTTTTACCCCTTGTAATATTTACCATTGTATGTAAACACCCTGTAATAATAATAATAAGTTTATTTCCAATTTCATTTTTACCCAATTGAATTACTTAATCTTCAGTCATATTAATATAATAAACGTCAACAATGGCCCCGAGGCCGTCTGTCGAGTTGGCAATCTTCTCTGCTTAAATTATATCAATAAGATTAAAAAGAAAAGAAAGCAAACTAAATGTAAGAGAAAAAACGGATAAAAACAAGTATCTACTAGTAAACAAGGAAAAAAGAAAACAAAGAACTTAAGGTATATTATATACCCAGGAGAAGAACTAGTCCTAGAGCTACAATTACAATCTTAACACTGATTGATTCATGCTCTCTCAACTGAAGTTCTGACATTCGCTACACACGCTCGTGTAAATCAAATGACTGGATCATGACTGGATCATGTATAAGTCGCAACTGGTCGCAACCCTGCAAATATTTTAGCAAAGAGCTCGCGTTCTCGAAGTAATCTCAAAATTGAGTAAAAAATGAGAACGTAGACCTTCGCGCGAGATTCCTTCATTTCTCTGATTCTGTTACGAATGAGAGGAAAATAGAAAGATCAGCACGAAAATTGTGGTATACTGCATCTAAGCTGTGTGTCGGCTCGTATATTCAATTTCCATGCTTAATCCGCTGCGATTGCTCCATCAGGAAGTTATTTCTAGTGTTGTAAGAAGAGGATGAGAACCCAAATTCTTCTATTCTATCTATGATCGATTTTAAAAATTGAGTTCAAGTCGGGTATATGGCAATATAAAAATAAAATAAATATGCAAATCAAACAGTTATTTTTTGGAATACCGATAACAGAAGCTTTCCTCCAATCTGACATTTTCTAATTTCCCTGTTAATTAGAAGATGTTAGAATTTTGTTAATGATGTAAGTACCTAAGTTTAGCTTTTAGAAGCGAGGAGGAATGTCATCTGGATAAAGGGCACTCGACTTAGTTCAATTAATGACGATCAATGTATGGACGTAAGCAAAACCATGAGACAGAAACTTGGATGCAGAAGACATGGACGAAAAATATGAATAGAGTTCCTCACAATCTAGCTAGCAACCCCGATTTTCGCTACCATGTATGTACAAGTGCGTTAAATTATTCCGAAATTCATAAGCAGGTAAGTCAGAATTAAGCCGTCTGACGAGATATCTACCTCCGTTTAGCCTTACATATTTTTTTAATTACATTATTTCGTAATTGTTAATTCAATCGGTATGACTCGTCAATTCTTATCCTCTTGTATATTCGAAATAGAAACTCCCCTATCGCAATTTAAGTCCCAATTTCTTCAAAAAATCATGCAAATGATTGCAGACGTTCCACCTGATCATTCACATTAGTGCACTCATAAACTAGTTAACCTAGTTGACTCATATTTCAGAAAAATATAAGAATATAGCTGAAAGGAGTGAGGACAACCTGTACCTGATGATAGGGACTAATCGATAACCCGTTTTTGATTCTCATTTGAAGACTTCTTGTTTATTTTTTGGTTGAATGTGTATTGTCTATAATATTTGCATTTATTATAAAAAAAATTCTGTTTTTATCACAAGGCGATTACAGATTTTGTTGACAAAAGTCACATCTGACTTTTTTCACATCACATCCAAAATCAATAAAGCTTTAAATTACTGATTAATTGCAAATTTTTATTCAAAACGTGCCAGAGTTATAAAACCAGAAATAATCTCAAAATGCGTCTTTTCAATTATTTTTTCCTTAGAGATCTAAAATTTTAGGTGAAATCTAGATAAAGTTGCAATTCCAGTCAGATGTCATAAAATCTCAACATTTACAGCCGTTCAGCTTAAATTATTGTGTTTTGGTTCTTGCCTAATAAATAGAGTGCTCTCGGCATAATATTGATAATTAAAAAAACAAAAATGACGGAATTGTCAATTAAATTTAATTTAAATTTGTAACGGATACGGAGAACGATTTTTTTTCGTTTATATACTCTATATAATTTATATCTGAACATCCCGCCGGTATACTGAATATATCCAAATAACATGCTCTCAAGAATTGAGGCTTACCGTCAAAGAAAATCAGCCAGAATATAAATCTAAGCTCTATTTCTGATGAAGTTGAATTACGTGTGCTTTAGTTATCGGAAATTATTGTGGTGGACAATACAACAGAGAATGGAGGTGTTCATATCTAAGATAAATAACTTACGGCAGAGTTTGGATATCCCTCTAGAAAGACCCGACACAGAACTCATAAGAATCTCCGACGCTTCAAGTAAGCAATTATGACATTTTTACCAGTCTCAGAGCAGGGCAGAGTTTTTTAAAGCAAATCAGCGCAAGCTTAGAAAGGTCAGCAGGACTTAAAGGAATACTACTCGTTATCATTCTTATCACCAGAATATTCTGGTGTAAAGTAAAGTTTCATCCAAGACAACGTCTAGCGGTGAGCAACTAAGTACTTTTAAATTACACAAGCTACAGTAGGCGACTTAATTATATCAGCAGCAATATCCCGAAGATCAGCTGTGCTGTATCAGAGAGTAAAATGTGTAGTGAAAAAGCGATTGTCAAGAAAACCTATACCGCTACGCTAATCTCTCCTCAAGGCAAATCAAATAAAAGACAATGCTATCCGAGAAGCGAAAACTGCTCTCACTAGGGTGTAGGTCCAAAGCAAGCCTCTTTTAAATTAAAGATGGTGAGATCACTAGGGCACAGATCTGAATACAGCGACCAAATTTGCGTTAATGCAATCAATATACTCAAAGAACTGCAGAATGCTATTTAAAGTAAAATTGATGACAAGGTGCTGAGGAATGCACATCTGTCAAACTTCAATGTTCAGGACAGCGCAAGAGGCTTCGGTAATTTAAATGTAGATTGCCTACCACTGAGATAGCTAAAATGCGCAGTTTATAGAAAAGTGACGTGCTGATCAGAGTTTATCGATCTTTTATTTAAAATACGAAAATTAAATATCTTGCGACCGGATATTTCTAAGAACCTCAGGAAGTTCAGCTGGCAGACCTACATCAAATGTGGAACAGAATATTGGGTGGAAGGAAGGTAGCAACCAGATCAGTCTATTTAAAAGACCAATGACCAGTGGGATCCAGAAAATAATACCATTAAAATACAATAAAGAATTGAGGAAACTGAAATCATCAACCAGGACAACGGTGAGGTGAAATTCTGAAATTCTTAGTTCTGAAGAGCCCAATAGTTCAAGGAAATCTTGAGCAAAGTCACGGGCAGCTTCAGTTACATTGAGGTAAGGTCTTCTGAGGTGAAAACTACATCAAAAACAATTGCTCCAGTTATTCTACTCCTATTGATAGATAATGTTGAATAGGTCGTTGATTCCCTGCATAGAGGTTATTTAATAGCTAACAGAAGCGCTGCAATTTTTTCTATTCTATCTGCATTAAAGAGGAAATGCTGTTAGTATAGGACCAAGCGATACCTCATTGCATGTCGGCGTTAAAGATATCCTTGCTTGGGATGGAGAGAATTTCGTCGAATTAAAGGCATCTCAGAACCAAAGCTGAGCTAACTCTTAAAAAAGGTTTACATTCATTCGTATGAAAATCGATTCTAAAACACCGACAATTAGCGATCTTGGCATTTATAATATTTCCATCTATTGGACGCAATATACAGGCTGTTTCCCGCTAGGAGGTCAATGGAGCAGGAGGTAATAGTACTCACCTAAACGAACCAAAAATGTATGATTTGGGCGCGGGGGGGGGGGGCAATACAATATCAACCGTTTAGGAGTGAGAGAGTGATTAAGAAAAAAGATAGTTTTCACAAAACACCCTGTATCTTAAAAACTACAGGGCGTACAGTCACCGTTAAGAGCTCATTGTATGGAGAACTTCTGTTCAACCAGCCCCATACTCTCTCCCATCAAGAATTATAGTTGTCTAAACTAAAAATTTCGGATTTGCTTACTTTTTTTTTAACTTAACCACTCTAATTTTTGCAAAACGGTCGTTAACGTAACTTTTTTTTATAAAACCTGTAAACCGTAGACTCACCTCTTTAAGTTGAGCTATTACACCCTATGTGTTAACTGTAGCCGTTAAACAGTTATTAACACATAACCTATTCAGATCACACCGAAATTAGACGATATTTTTTAAAATGACGTGCTAGGAACAAATTATCGTTGAGAATAGGTTAGAAAATAGGTTTGGCAAGGTCTAAAAGGTCTACAGATAGCACATTGGATATAATAGGTCACATTAAAGAGGGGAGTCTACAGTTTACAGTTTTTATAAAAAAAGTTATGTTAACGACCGTTTTGCAAAAATAATAGAGGTTAAATTAAAAAAAAGGTAACAAAGTCCAAAAATTTTATTTTCTGCATACAATGAGCTCTTAACTGTGACCGTACGCCCTGTAGTTTTTTAGATACACGGTGTTTTGTGAAACAGTAGATTTTTTCTTAATTACCCTGTAACTCCTAATCGGTTGATATTATCCCCCCCCCCCCTGCCATACAATTGTTAGTTCGTCTAGGTGAGTACTATCACCTCCTGCTCTATTGACCTCCTAGTGGGAAACACCCTGTATAACATCTCTAAAAATGTGTTTTCTTATGCGCTCAAATGGTATGAAAATACTTTACAGCTATTATGTCTTTCCATTACAGGATCTTGGCGTAAATAAAAGTAGGATGAGGAGAACGAGGATAAAATCATTCAGAGTTTCCGTTACTCAAAGTTGGTCACTTTTTATTAGCACAGGGAAAAATACCAAGAGTAGTGTAGTGTTATGCCAAATTGGTGTTAATCTAGTATCAACTGTGCATTTTGAACATTGTGGAGAAAATTTTTTTCTCCGCAGCTTTGCTTGCCCAAAGTTATAACCGCTGCTGCAGTTATAATATAAATTTTCAAAAAACCAATAAAGTGGATGAGTTTAAATGATTTTTCTCTAAAAAAATTAGTTTTTCAACTTTACTTTCATTTGCGATACAATTCTTTATATCCGCTTCAACTTGAGGCTACCATCGTAAAACTTTTGAAATAAAACTGGAAAATAGCATGCAAAGAAGTGTTCACTTTCCCAAAATCAAAGATGTAATTCCTTTCATTCCGTCAATGAGACAAGTGCGGAAACATTCCTGTCAAGCAGAATCGTGAATGGTATGAGTTCGTTTGATCAGAATTTCATCATTAGTTTTTGCCTTAGGAGCCAAACATTATGAAAAGTTTGCACGACTCACTGACATGTATAATATTGACTGTTTATTTTTATACAAATACACTGCAGAAAATGGGCTCATTTCTATATAGCAATCTCATTCGGTCTAAGCCCCAAGTACCAACTGAGAGAGAACTATAAACAACATCTAAATAAAAAGTTTTGTCGAAATAATTGTTATTAATTTAATTACTTCGGATTATTACAGATAATAAGTGTTTTACCAAAGGCAATATATTCATTAGACATGCAGCAGAAATTGAAAGGTTTTATTAAAATCTCTTTTTCACACAAAAAGGTTTATCCCCATAAAATAAAAAAATTTAAAAAATAATGTTTCATCTGAGCTTCTGGTACAGATGCGCTTATGATGAAAAATCTTATTTACCTTAGCAGACATCAGTCGTATTGATTCATGTTTGCCATTAAAGTTTAATTTTTGAACTAAAATCGCTCTGGTATTCTGCAGAACTTTCATTACGATGTCCTTAGGTCACTTATCTTTTGTACACGATCACGTTATTAAAAAATAAACTTTTACACACGAGGTAGTTTTTTTCTAACCCGATAGAATTCTTCAAAACTCAAAATGTTCACTTCAACTTTAGTCGCGGCAACTACTGAATTAATTCGAGTCGCCCTGGTCGCTTTAGTTTTATACAATTCGAAAGCGTTGCAGAAAGCTCAATAAAAAACGACATTTCATATTGTCATAGATGGCACAAGATCTTTTTGTTGCTCATACTAAATTTTTAGAACTACTTCTATATTGTCTATGTATATTCAGCAATTGATTACCAAAACGACAAACATTTTACCCGACTTCCTCTGATTTCCATGCAACTTTCAGAATTCTTACCACTCTTGGCTTTAGTATAAAATATGCCGTCTACAAACAAATTTGTTTTGAGAAATATTGTAAATGAAAGAAGTATAATTTTGTCATAGAAACTGGACTAGTCAAATTTAAACCAATCTGAAAAACCCCGATTGCCTTGGTTTTTACTGACTTCATAAGCGACATGCCGCGACCTGTCAAACATGTCTATATCCATTATACCATGACAACTGCAGGCTCGACTTTTAGCTTTAACTCTTTTACTTGTTTTTCCGTTTTCTTACTTCTTGGTACTTATATCCTGAAGAGAGCGATTTATTTGTAATCCAGTTATTAATCGAACTTATATCGGACATATTAAATCTCAGATTATTGCGCAAAGAAGTATATCCCACTGATGATCGAGATTATGTAGGGTGTTCCGTTGGAAATGATTCATATTTGGTATATTGATAGAGCGTTTCTTTCTAAGCAAAAAATTCTTTTAGACCATATGAAAATTCTCACTCCTATACTGTTTATTGCATTCTTCAAGTTAGACTTTCACTGAATCTGTTGTAACTTTTGAAGTATTTATTGGATTGGATTTGTTTTTTATTTTCAATAGGTATATATTTAGCCATCAAATTAAAATAATTACTTAATGGGTTATGTTAATACACAGAGAATTCAGAGCCTTCAAACAGAGAAATTTTGAATTGGAATCCCGAAATTTCAAGTATACTCTCATTTTGTACGGAAACTAAAATTTTGAAGTACGTTTTTTTTCGATTATTTTGAACCACTCTTGATTACCTTCATATTGATGTCTAAGACTTATACTTTTGATTAAGAATACAAAAACTGTTGCCGATAATTTCATGAACTTACCCCTTCAAAATTTCAAACTTATAAATATGATTACGGTGCTCCATTACGCAGATCTGTGTGTTCTTCTTAAAAAACTTTTTGGAATATTTCATTTGCTCCTTTTCATACATTTCTAAGTATTATGCAAATATACACGTGTTATTTGTCATCAATATGCATATAAATAGTGCATGTCGCAATGGTAATCAGTTATCCATCACAATTAACATATTTCCATTATTTAAATAATTTTGACAATTTTCTATTTTAATATTTCTGGCGCTGATTTTAAAGTTTAACTAGATGTTGAATATGTCATTAATGAGGTTAATCTGAATCATTAAATAAAACTAATGAGGAAAATGACTTTAATTAGGTAACTAAAAGTGTAGTAGGTTACCAACTGTTAAGTACCTGTATGTGAGGCAAGCATGAGCCGTATCCAGTTCTCCCTTCATACCGGGACGGAACTTCCTGTGCGTCGCCCGGCGAGGAAGATTGTTGTGGAGTTGATTGTAGTTGGTTTCGCGGTGGTGTTTCTTGGTGGGAGTTTTCTTCGCTCATGGACCACCGTGTGTAAAATTTGCAGCTAGGGGCTCCTGCCGTTTTATTTCCCTTGGTTCAAATTGAGAGGGGGGCTTATTGCCTTCTTCGAGGTCCCTCTCAATTCAGGATCGCTGATTTATTGCTGTTGGATAGTTCTTTTGCTACCGGGGGGGGCCCTTGGCCATCTTAAATTTCGCTGGATAAAAGCTGAAAGGGGGCGCGTTGCCTACTTCGGAGTCCCTTTTAGCACTGGATCGCAGATTGTCGGTAGTTTCCAAGCTTTCTTCCTTCACTTCTAAAGGTAGAGATTTTCGGCGAAAGGCGCCTTTACTTGGGCTGGGATGAAGCCCGTTGTTGTCACACGTAGGCACTTGAGTGCTTTGCTGAGGAGGTGGCTGCTTATTTTCGTCAACAGAGGCAGATAAAGCTGTTCGACCCCGAGCGTTGGGAGCCGACAAGATCGAAATACTCCTGAAGGCAGACTCAACTTCAGGCGGAGGGTAGGGTGTCTTGCCCAGTATTCGATCCCGTCTTTAACTCCTTCTTGGTTCGCAGGATAGAGGATTTTCGAGCACTTATGCTTTGTTCTTTGTAAAGTAGGCTTCCTCTATCCTACCGGCTGCGCCAGTTGTTCAGTACCTGTTTGTGGGGCAAGCAGAAGCCGCATCCAGTTCTCTCTTGTACCCTGGTGCTGCGTAGCTAAAACCACCTTGCCTTTTCTTTTACACACAAACACAACGCCTTTTTCCCAATTTCCCAATTTTTATTTGATCTAAACAATTTTGCTTTGTTTTATTATTTCAATTTCACAATCTTTATTTGATCTAACTATTTAGCTGATTTTTATTTCAATCTCACAAATTTTGTTCGGTTAAATAATTTTAGTTTCTTCCCTTGCTTCTTTAGTTTTCATCTACCGAGACCGCGCCGAACCGAAAATGCGAAAAAATTCACTTCAAATTCCGTGCTACCGCCGCGTATAAAATTTATATCACGCTTTGTTTCGTTTTCAAATTCGACTGCGCTCTTGATCACTTTCATCGCGATCAAGAGCCGTCGGTCAGGGTAGAAAATGCATAGTTGCATTTCTACCCTGAGAAAAATTTTCATTTATTCTGGACTTGTTTAAACAAGTCCAGAATATTTTTCCACGGACGGTGGCATGAAAAAATGTAATATGATGTTTTTATAAACATCAGCCACCCGTCGCTTGAAATTGCATTTCTTATCGCGAAGCTTTTTTTTGTGATATGTATGTACGTTCGTACATACATATTGTAATTTTCACGACAAATCGTACTGAAGGTACGATTTGCCTTTTGCTTTATATGTTTTTACATTAAATATTTCTACTCACAAATTTTGCTGAAGGCAATTTTGTTTAAACGAATGGTATGTGAAGAAAATTGCTGATGCAATTTTCTTCACTGATCGAACAGATGATTGGCTTATGCTAAAAATTTATGAAATAATATGTAAAATATTATGTGAAATTTTCTTTATTTTAGGTATACAACACCACGATACTAAATATAAATCTAACAGGAAAAGAAACAACTAAAATTTCATTTTTCAATCGCAAAGTAATCCTAAACAACGCACTAAATAGAACTCCAAAAGAGAAAAATAGCAGACTAAATATATTGATAAAAGAAAAACACTGGAATATTAACCCCTACAAACTGCAATTGCAATACAAGTTTTAATGGATAACGTTAACACTTTAAAATAAGGCATAGCCAAAACCCTGGAGAAATACTTTCCAAGCCGTAAAACAGAAATCTGTATGTGTGCGTGCTGGTCTGATTTTCTAAAATGTTTTATATTGATTCTTGTGGAAAAGTTACTAGACATTGATTTTATATATGCCGAAACTACTATCCACACAGGAAAAAAATTCCTCCAGTAATTTCTAGCTTGGCTCCTTACCTTCCCCAAAGGCTACACGTACTATATACCCTAATTAACAAAATAATAAAATTGTTTTGAATACCATTTTACGCACAATAACTCTCAGCTGAGTTATAGTTGTAATACTGTATGTGCGCCGTATTCCGAATCTATAGGCAGATTGATTCGAGTTCATCGGACCACGCCACATTAACATATGCAATTTTTGTTTGGGGAATTGTAGGCCTTTGAATAAGATAAATTTTTTTAAATAATTTTGTTAGGAAAGATATAAAAATTTGATTAGGGTTGCGATGATAAAAAGGAAGCTTAAGAGTATCAGAGGACAATTTTTCTGTATGAATAGTAGTTTAGGGCATGTAGCCGCTATTCTAATCAAGCTTTTGTCAGTTTTACATAAGAACAATGCAAATATTTTAGAATGTTAGGACTAAGTTGGTTTGGAAAGTATTTCTCGCGGGTTTTGGCATATCCCAAGAAAATAGCAACAAATAAAGTATGGGGAAAACAAAATACGAAACATATGCAACTAGTTATGTACAATGCACGCATATCCACAAATTAATGTAACTTTTCTATTTGCATCTACAAATGAAGATGAGCGAATTCTCCATAATTTTCCATTTTTGGTGAGAATTGCACCAAGTGGTAGTCTTACCACATAGAATATAGTCTCAGCGACTAAAATGATGTTTTTACTTGTGACTAATGGTGAGTAAAAGATCAAAGGTTACATATTGAAAGAAAGCTTTATTTCAGTGGTCGATATCACATCAAATGGAATGTTATACCAAAGCTTCTTTTTATATTATAAAACTTTTATAGCTTTTATTCTAGGCCCAATATTAAAGTTTTGTGTCCTTAACATGAATCCCTGATATGATACGAATAAAAGTTCGAGTTATTTACAGCAGCGCCGTAAATGAGAAGATAACCCGCAGTCCTTCGATAAAGTTGCGACAACTATATAATATATACACAAAGGTAGTACATTATTCATTCGCGACCTATCCATCTTCCTATGCCTTCCAAAATTCAAAAATCGCTTTCAGAAGTAACAATGTCGCGTAACGAACTATAAAGACTTCGCGTGAATTATAGTTTTTATATTTTTCAGATAAGTACATATACTGTTAGGCAAGTGCCACACCAGACCCCTGATATGCTGACGTACTGATGAGCTGATGTGCTGATTATTAGCAGCAATAATATCTTAATGAAACATGCGACATTGTTAAAGTTAGTGATGTACTGATGTGATACTGATCTGCTGATAATCAGCAATTGACTTGCATGTTGCTGATTTTTACTGACATCAGTTGATATTTTATTTTCAAACTAAAATACAAATATTAATGGTTTGTTTTTTGTATGCAACAACATCTTGGTGATATCGTGTCGGGTTAATTTAAATTATTAAAAATAAGCGAGCGAAATTTTGTTTCAAAATTAGTGCAGTGTTGAAAAACGAAGGTGCCTGCGGGAATCAATGCATATGGACTGCTGTAAAAGGGATAAATTGGAAAAAGATTGTAATGAAATTTCGTTGTAAATTAGAAAAGATGGTATGTAATTTTTTATTAAATTATACTCCGTACTGAAGAATATTAGGGTTTCTACCAATACGAAACGCTTTATTCAATGAATTTTTAAAATTTTTGCAATTTACAATCGTCATTAGAATGGCTCTCTTTCTTCCAGAAGGCGTTGCGCCTCGGCTAAGTTTTTCAGAAATGAGCCGAAGGTAACGACTAATACCAGTATCTGTTGGAAAGCCACTGACCGTCGAGGTAGAGAAGATTGCTAATATTGAAATGTTCGTATAATACTTTTTTTTAACATAGTCTACTTAATTTTGTGTCTTTTTAGGAATTTTGTAGGCGCTAGCGGAATTTTGTTTACAGTGTAGTACTAGAAGTTAATTTTTGCGGCAAACTATAATTTTCGTTTGTTGCATTATTCCGCCGTTCAATAAGGTACGTAACCGAAATTCATCTGGCTATTTATTTAGGATATTTATGCGAATAACTTGTACAATGAGTATTTTAGCTGCTTTATTACATGCAAATTATTTCTGAGTAAGTGAGCTTTTATAGTTAAGCTTATCTGCATAGCTCGGGTTGCGACAACTTACTTAATGCATGTATGTGTATGGCTGTGTCTCGGGTTTATATGAAAGCTTTGTGAAAAGTTCAAAGCCATAATTTTTAGCTTTTTATGTCAAGATATTTTTCGGAAAATATTCGGAATATTCTGCATTGGCGTAGGTAGAGAAATAATAATACAAAATGTGATGGAGAATAGAAGAATTTTAAGAACTTTTATTTTTAACGATTCTAAATTAAATCATAAATACAAGAGGAAAAAACAACCGCCCAGTCTTGGGTTTGAAGCTGTGACCTTCCGATTCCCGAGCGACTGCTCTGGCTTCTGAGTTATCGAAACAGATGCTTTTCCCTCTTGTATTTCTTAATTTTATCTAGCCTATTAAGTTTCCACTTTATTTGTGCGCTTTCATCGTTATTTATTAATGGTATCTGGTGATGGCAACTGTGCATTAATAGGCTAGATGAAATTAAGAAATACAAGAGGGAAAAGCATCTGTCTTGTTAGCTCAGTGGTAAGAGCAGTCGCCCAGAAAGCGGAAAGTTCCGGTTTCACACCTTGGACGAGGCGGTTGTTTTGCCTCCTGTATTGACGATTTAATTTCATTAAACATAAAAAGTTTTTAAATTCTTCTATTCTCCATTTATGAGCGATTCTAAAAATTGTGAGTTCGATTCCCGCATTATTATAAATTTTATCATATTGCTTACATCCTAACTTCATTTCTACATACAAACTAAGAAAAACATCTAACCCAACTTAGTTTAATTAAACAAATTTTCAAAATGGCCCCCGTCTACTGCAGACATAACAAAGACCTTTTTCTTATCCACTTCATTATATCAGTCGTTTCCAACAGTTCTTTTATAGCATTTCCTGCTTCCTCAATGTGATATACTAACTCCTCTTTGGTACTTAATTCCTTTTTGTAGACAATTCCTTTTATTTGTCCTCATAAATAAAAATCCAGAGGTGTAAGATCTGGTCATCTGGGAGACCATTTAACAGGACCAATCTACCGATTCATCTATTGGGAAAGTTGTGGTTTAACCACAGTCTAACGCCTTGTCCACAGTGACTTGGAGCACCATCATGTTGGTACCACATATTCCTCCATATTGACAACGGAATATTTCGAGTCCATCGGAAATTGTGGTTTCCAGAAAACTTAAATAATTTTCGCTATTCATCCAATCAGAGAGAACGCAAGAGTCGATTAGTCTCTTCCCGATTATTCCAGCCCATATATTGACAGAAAATCTCTCCTGGGTGGAAGAGGTTCTTACCTTTCGAGGGTTCTCTTCAGCCTTTAAAGAAATGTATAATCGTCAAAGTACCGTTCAAGACCAGTTGCAAAATTCCCGCCACTTTTCAAGAACAGGCGGAAGCAGTTCTTGAACAGGAGTAAAATGACAAGGTTGTTGATTTTCATCCCTTAATAACCGCCATACAGATGTTGTTGAAATACCGGTGCTAAGAGTAATCCGGCTGATACTTGTTTCAGGATTTTCTGTTACAAGTTCCATTATCCGGTCTCTCATACCTTGAACAAAGCTGGTTCTGGACCGATCTCTTCTATGTTCAAAGAGAGTTCTTCCCTTGCTCTTCGATATGCTGTAGCGAAAACTCTCCGATCAGGTAATCTACTCAAGGGAAATCTTTCCTGATAAACACGCTGTGCTGCTACGGCATTTCCATCAGAGAAACCGTAACAGTATGAAATATTTGCATATTCCTCATTAGAAAATGAAGCCATCTTTGAATAAAAATACTTGTAGATATTAAAAATATTAGTTAACTTTTCGCTTAAATAGAACTAGGTGTTCGAGATCCAAGCAATACTAACAAAACATACCTGTTTGTTCTAGTAAATAAAAATGTCAGTTGTATTGTAAACTCGCTATTTTAAAACACCAAAACTTTTGCAGTAGTTTATTTTACCGGTAATGTATACTGAAGAATGATAGATGAAATTTTAACGGGAGTATTGAAACAAGATTGCTTCAACCGATCTGTACAAAATGTGGTACTTGTATCGGCAATTGTTTGTTATTTACACAAAAAATTATACTTATAATATAAACAATTGCCGATACAGCTACTCAGGTTCAACGAACTATTTGATTGTTAAAGGATGGGTAAACGCAGAATTTTAATGTACTTTGAGGTTCCAGCAGTCTTCCAACCTAGCTTTAAATTATATGTTCATACATGATATCTTTAAAACTATTTTCATCAACAGTCATAAAAATTTAAGTAAAGATGCAGAGTAAGAGTAGCGCAATGTCTTGCAATACAACTCTCTACCTGTTTGTTCAGTAGTTAGATATAAGATAGTAAATAAGGATTATTATGCAATGCATTGTAAAATTGTGGCAACCTACATACTATTTAGCATGTGCAACATATCCAATAATTCAATTTTAGGGTTCTGTGCCCAAAGGGTAACAACGGGAACTCTATTACTAAGACTTCGCTGTCCGTCTGTCACCAGGCTTTATCGCATGAACCGTAATAGGTAGGCACCTGAAATTTTCACAGAGTGTATATTTTTATTGCTACTATAATAATAAATAATATAAATAAAATAAAATTAAAAATTAAAGGGGGCCCCCATACAAGAAACGTGATTTTTTTGGCGTTGTTTTCCTTGTTTTATTCTGATTCATTATTATTATCATAAGTAGGCATTTTTCTTTTAAGTGATAGCATTATTTTTTCAAATGACGCCTACTCTCATTTGAAAAAATAAATAAAAAGTACATAGTGTTAAATTTTGTACGATGGTACGGAGCCTTTCGTGCGCGAGTTCGACTCGCACTTCGCCGGTTATTGTGAATAATCCTAAAACTTTAGATAAACATGGAAAGTAAGGGTCGCACGATAGGCTCAGTAACTTTTGAGTAGACAAAGATAAAGGGATGAAACAAAAAGCAGTTGGACTTTTAGTACACAAAATGTGATAATTCGTGCATAAATTCTGAATTTAAATTTTGATATCTTAACAACTATCTTATTTAAAGTCTTCAAAACTACCTCAATTCATGAATTCTTTGTCCACTTTAAAATGCGTGTAAGATCTCTATCCAACGTTGCGTAGTTTCAAAGATATAAAAAAAAATGAAAAACCATGCACTTTGAAGCAGGAATATCCTTTTAAGCCGAATTCCTCGAAAACCGTTAGGGGAATTGAAAATTGTACATACAATTTTTTTCGTTTCTCGAGCTCCCCGATCACCTCCTGTAACGACGACATCCTTATCTGAAACACCCTGTATATCGAAGACATTTTATGTATCTTAGCACTTCATGAAAAGTCTGGCATTTCATGAAGTGTAGGCAGATAGATAAACAGTAAAGGCTCATACTAATTCACGAATTGACTAAAAATTTCAGTCACTTAGTGTAAAAAAATCGTTAAGCACAAGCTTTTATTCTATCTACCTACAGTTCATGAAGTGCCTAGACTTTTCATGAAGTGCCTAGACTTTTCATGAAGTGTTAAGATACAAATATTCAAACCTATGAAATAATTAAATAGACTGATCTTGAAGGTTTGCCCGGAAAAAATATACCTTTCCGACTAAAGCAAAATGAATACTAGATTAAACTACATCGGAATAAAATAAAATGGCATTCATCAATGCTTTTTCTTTCTGACGGTGAAAGAAAAAATAAACCGTTTTCGATTCGAGTTGAAGGTGACTGAAGATTGCGAAAATGTGTACTGAAGAAAATAAATGTCGGATTTAGATTCTATGCTCAATTAATAGTATCCCAATAAATTAAAGGTGAAAATTACAGTCAGGAAATGAAAATTATTGGCATACAATCAATGGAACTTACCGATAAAAGAAAATAAACATACACCGATATAATAAACAGAACAACAAGGAAAACACTCGTAAAACAAAATTTCATATGCTGATTTCGCTCATAAAATACTAAGTTTAAATTCAATGAATTATGCAGGCGTCTGCAGCCGTCTGTAAATTTAGCCTTAGTCCTGTCGAGGGGTACGTGTAGTCTTATGATCCTTTATTAAACATTGTCTCGATAATGATGATATTATTTGCCTTTGTCTAGACCTGGAAATGACTTTATTTTTCAATATATTTATCGACAAAAGAAAAGGGATTTAAACGCGATTTCACAAAAACACAATTTTTCGTATCGGTTCTCGATGTAACTCAGCCAATTTACATTCATAAACTTACAATTTAATAAAGAAGTAGCTCATTATACTAGTTTTAGTTAAGCGTATTCTTTTGTTTTTAAATTAAAATTTTCAAAAATAAAGTAAAAAAGCTGTTGGAATTTTTGAGGGAAATGATTTTTTTTCAGTTGGCTGCCATTTGGATAAAAATTTAATAAAAAAGCTACTACGCTTGACTGAAACTATACATTTATATATTACTGAAAAATTATAAAATCATAGTTTTTTGGTCTCACAAGCCGGGAGAGCGAGAGCCAGAGATGGAATTTTTCAGCAGATTGTCACGCGTGGGCCTTTTGCACCATTAAATTAAAAATTTTATTTTTGAAAAAAAAAACTAAATGTTTTTTAATAATTTAATGTACATATGCATGATGGTATGTAAAACAAAATAAAATTTATATGTATTAAATGTTCGCTTGAAAAATTTCAACAATTCCGATTTGTTAACCCTTTCAGTCCGATTTAAGAAATATCTTTCCAAAAAAAGATTCATTTTATTTTTAGTATAATTCAATGATCTTCTTTCCATTTTCTATGAAATTTTATAAACCGAAATCTTCAGACCGGAGTTTTAGGAAGTTGAAAATTTACAACAAATGGACTGTAAGGTATTAAAATAGAACTAAGTACTAAGTACAAACATAAAATAAACATAATTTCTTAGAACTTAAACCAAATATAATATTATTATATACTTTCGTCTTCTTAGTTACAGCCACTAACGATTTTATTTTTGATTATGGAAATCATAAAAGCAATTTTTGTTTTTGCTTGCAGAGCACAAATGAATATTGCACTTAGTACACATGTTTTGCGTAAATCGAGTACATCCTTCAAATTTACACCTACCACGTTTACTTCCAAATATCGGCCAGTGTTTGTATAAATCATACCTTACTCTTTTACCTGGTCGCTTTTAAAACTTTTGTTTTGGAGATGCAATAGGTAGAGGCGAATTGTCCCCTTCATCACAGTTTCGAGGTCTTCCCCCTTTGCGCACTGGTTTAATAATATTTGCAAATAAAAGACCTTCAGAAATTTCACTTCGAAATTCCATCAAATCCAAGACTTCTCCAGAACGAATTTCTTTTTTGAGGCAGTCACGTTTGTATTCTAGCCATGCGAGACAGCTAAGTCCACGAAATGATCAAATAACTTTGTAGTTCACTTCCCGCTTTTAATAGAAATTCTATATAGTGATATTAAAAAATCTATCTTATCAACACATCCCATGTGCTTGTTGTACTATTTTACGATTACAGGGCGTTTAATTTCTTTTTCTCCTTACAAAAACGTGTAACATTTGACAGCGGGTCGGCTCCAAATATAGTGGATGCGAGTTGCACTATGCCAGTCTCAAACTATCATACTAAACATATATTCTATGTTACTTCGATGCGATAGTGAAATGACCCGCGACCTTCCTTTCGTAAATCTTTCTCAGATTTTAAGAGTTTCGACATTCCGCTTAATCTGTTAGACCGTAGGTTTCCAAGCTCTTTCAATTTGGAAAGTAATGGGATGTCGTTGAAATAATTATCGAAAAATATCTTGTGTCCAATATTACGTGGAACAGTTTCAATTAAACGCAAGATAATATCTGCACAAAAACCCAATTTACCTTCGCCAACACTTGCCCTGTTAGACCTCCAAATCATGCACAATGCCATCAGTGCTGCATAAAACAAATATTTTGATACCCAATTTACAAGGTTTCTTGGGCATATATTGCTTGAGTGTTGTCTTTCCTTTAAAAGGAATCATTTTTCTTTGATCTCATTTACTTTCCACAACTTATCTTTTGAATCAATTTCAGTGGCTAAATGCAGGTTGTTTCGTAGCAGATGGAACCTATTCCGAGACATTGTATCTGCAATTGCTGGAATACGGGTTGTTTTCTTCCAGTACATGCAAATTCGTGCAAAATCACACATTCCCATTACTAAATACATGGCGATTAGCTGGTAGATTTCAGAAGATGAAGTGCCCAAAATATTCGTGGTTTGTGAAAATAATACATATTTGTTTCCTTGGCAATTTTTTCAATTAACTCCTGCGGAAAATATTGTAGGCAGTACTGTAGCAGTGTCTTTTCGGAACGTGATGATTTCGTCAGAACTATTGGTAATGAAATCTCCAGTTGTTATTTCGAAGTCCTTTTGTCTAAAAAAAAAACTCTGCATATCAGCTTCAGGAACCACATCAGAAATTTTATCCAAAGGCGAGGACATGTGGCACTCTTGATCTATCTATCTGTCGATATCGCCACAAATATCATCGTCGTCATCATAATCTTCTCCTATATCCGAAAAATCGAGCATTTCGAAAACCTCTCTTACATCGGAATCATTCCTCAAAAACCTGAAGTAAATATATTTCAAAAAATAATTTCCTTTAGTGATCTAAATACTTAATTAAATAGCCGAACAATGCTCCATATTAATTAAGAAAAAGTCTATTTATCACCAATTTAACTCTGCATTAGCAATGCCACCTAAATGTATGTAATGTGTTACAAGATCCAATGTGGGACAAGAATGCGTTGATTGCAATAAATTCCGTCATATGGCATGTATGAAAATTTCAAATCATGAAAGAGAAAGTATTGCGAAAGCAACCGTGACCTATAGGTGTGGGGCTTGTTGTCTTGAGATATTCCCGTCTATGTCTAAATCATCTAATTTTACTTGAGTCTACTTTAAAAACTTCTAGTCTAGAATTGGTCTATGACCAATTCTTATCATACCGTAGATGACTGCCCATATGTAATTTCGTATAGTCACCCATCTGTGCAAGTTTGATTTTTGAAGTGGTTTTTCGCATATATTTCTGGAACGGTTTGTCGGTTAGCAAAAATAATTCTAACAAATTTCATAGGATTTCATAATCTGAAGAACTTTTCGGTATAATGAAAATGTCTATGATCTTTTTCACAGTATACGTAAAAAAACAAAATTTATATATGGCAACACCAAGAAGGAGGTATACGATTTACTCCATTTTTGGAATTCAAATGGCTATTGCTATAAAAATGCCATGTACAACATTCCAGCTATCTATGTTGACGCGTTCTCACTCAGTGTCCAAATAATAGTGAAAACCCAAAATTTTTTTACGGCAACACTACAAAAGAGTTACCTGATTGCTCCTATTTTCAAACTTAAATTTGTTTTTTTTTTAAAGCCCGTGTGCAAAATTTAAGCTTTCCCATTGCATGCGTTCTCGAGACCTTTTTTTGTTTTAACCATTCTCCCTCTTCTCTTAAACATTTCTTAATAGTTTAATGTTAGTAAATAAGAAAATAATATTAATGTTACTTTTTTAACCTACCTTCATTTTTAATGTATATTCAGGGTACTCGAAATAAATTCACTAGCCTATTGGCAGAAATTTTTTAAATTGGGCTCTGCAAGCAGGGTATCAGTAAAAGTGCACTTAAGACTTTTACTTTTTATTTATTAATGATGTAGTTAATCAATTTCATTTTGCCAACTTGCTAATCTTATCTGATGATCTCAGACTTTATAGTAAAATATAATCTTTTTGTTTGGTGCACTAATAATAAACTTGACATTAAGATTTCCAAATGTCAGTTCGTGTCTTTCCATCGGAAGTTAAATCAATTCATCTTTAATTACAAAATCAATAATAATCCTCTTCCGAATGCTAGTGAGGTGAAGTACTTGGGTTTACATATGATTGAAAATTATTTCTTTTGTCCCGTACATTTAAACGAGTGTTTCTAGAGCAAATAGAAACCTGGGTTTTCTTAAAACAGAATTCTAGGGAATTTAGTGATTTGGGTATTTTGAAAGTCCTTTATTTTTCGTTAGTGAGGTCTGTACTTGAGTATGCAGCCGCTGTTTGGTGTGCGTTTTATGGTAGTCATACATGGACAATTCGGTCTGATCAGAGATCATTTTCTTAATTTGCTTTATCTAAATCTCATTTTCGAACTAATATTACGCCCACAGTATCGTACATCACATCATTGAAAAAGTAGGGATAGCACCTGAACTTCGATTCGAAATGTCACTTTTGGAAGTTCTTTAAGAATAAAACTTCGCTAAACGTCAAAACTACTAAGCACACCAAGACACTACATTAAGCGTAAAAATGTGCACACCGATGTGCTGCGGAAATGACAACGCTTCGGTCCAGTGGCGTGGCGTGAACTTTGGGCGAGGGGAAGCAATCAGATTATAATTTTACAAAAGCGTTAAAAAGCTATGCGCTCACATGTTATTGCAGCGCTCCTAGTAAATTATAGTGTTTCTGTACTCGATTTGACTCAGCTCGGACTGGGTAGTTACTCGGATTCGGGACTCGACGACTCTAATGCCCAATCTACAATGCATGGTTAAACCACGTCGTCAACACGATATCGTTTGCTGAAGAATGCATATAAATACACGAAATATGTAAGTAGTGGTAAGTTGCCAAATTAAACAGCTGTTGAGCTGTCAATTATCATAAATGTAATTGCTTCCTCGATTTCACTGCTGAATTACATCAAAGGAAGTATTTGGTCTCAATAATTTATACTATGATATAGTAAACTTAGTAAACTAAGAAATTGCTTGGGACAAGTCGAATAATATAAAATATTGTTTTCAAGACTGAAAGTACAAGTTCCAGTTTACAGCTGTTTTGTTCTAAATTACCCTACATGGTTCTAAATTATGCTGAATACATCTGAGGTATTACTATATCGTTTTTGCTGATTAACTACTACACATAAGCTCGTGCTCATGTCGTCAAATGAATGAGAGAGTAGGGACATTTTTGCAAGCATAAATTTTCAAATGCAAGAGTGGGAAGAAAACACAAAAATCAATATCGTTTTGACGACGTGGTTTAACCATGCATTGTAGATTGGGCATAATACACGACGAGTTCAAGTTTTTAAAATTAAGCAAAGACCAGGAAATTGAAAAGGTAACCTACGTATTTATGAACGTTCTGAGCAGTTTCGAGATTTATGTTTTATGTATTTTTTTAATTATACATATTGCTGCGGACATTAATAAAGACTCGTCCCCACTTTCCATTGTTCCTGAATAAAGTCAACGTTTACACAAATAAAACTAAAATGTAAACAGCTAATCAAACTGGTGTAAATTTGTTCAAATTATCAGAACGTAATCAACTTATTAAATTCATGCTATCCTATAAAGGAAAAGAAAACACTTCTTTTTATTTTATATTACATTGTAACCGCCAACGCGTTTCGCTCTTGTTGTAGCTCTGATTATGTCCTGATAAGACGAAACGCATTAGCCGTTACAATGTATGTAAAATAAAAATACATGTGTACGTTGTGGAAAAAACAAAAAGTGTTTTCTTTTCTTTTATAAGATAGCAGTTAAAATAAATCTATTCCAGCAAGTGTTATCGATAAAATCTATGAATTATCCAATTCAATAAATAATTCTAATTTCAACAAATTTTAGTAATTTTTGGTTTTTTTGTTTTAAAACCTTCAGCTATAAGAATCGTTATTGAACTCCATAGTATTAAACGTTGTTGGTTATGGATTTGAGTTTAAATTTAGGTCCAGACTCGATTCGGACTCGACGAGTTTTCAAAATGTCGGACTCGTACTCGCCGAGACCTGAAAGCCCGAGTTTCCAGATACCCTTGATAAATTATCTATAACCCTCTCGATATCTATTTCTTAAGAAATTCAGGAGTTAATTTGTGAAGAAAATAGGAACTGCAACAGTGAAGTGCGTCGACTGTATGAAGAGAAAGATGAAGCCACGAAACATATCATATGTGAGTATCCCGCGCTTGCAACTGTAAGGTTGAAAATCATTGGAGAAACACCTCTCTAAGTAAGGTTTGCATGCTAACCCCAAGGGCAATATCGAGCTCGTAAAAGTGATGGATTTAACTTAACCACTCTAAGGGAGGACACAATAGATCAACTCTACTAGTGGATTACTCTCCCCTGCTCTTAACCTTAGGCTTAAGCACGTGAGAGTAGGCATGAATTTCAGATATTAGTTCCTTGCTTTCAAATTAAAATAAAACTAATTAATGGAATGATTCTAGTCAGGTCGCAGTGTACCTAATTGAATATTATACACTCTGTTTCCATCAAAGCTGTAAATAAATTTGAAATTTTCCGTTTTCCAAAACGGAAGCAATGATAAATGGTTTTCAGAATGTGGAGAGATACTCAAGAGTATTCGAACGTACTGGGTAGTAATAACGGCATTTAAGCTCTGTAAATGAAAATTCAAAGAATTTTCCAAACAGGAAATGGGAAAATTTCAAATTAGTTTATAACGGAGTGCAATACGAAACAGAGGGTATTATTCGTCGCCTACATAATACTGAGAAATTAACCTTTTGAGATGTAGCAATATTAGGAGTAAACGTGTTTTGAGTATCTGAGCTCATTCTTGAAAAAGAGAACGGAGAATATTTTATATACATTAGTAAAGTAATATAGACAGGATTTTCACAGAATAAGAGAATATAGATTTGATTTTCTTAAGATACATACGAGTACGGCAGTTCAAAATACCCAAAAAAGCAGATTCGCGATTATGGAATGACGGCGACAAATAAATTTAAAAAAAACTAAAATGAAATATTAATAATTTGCTTATTTGCCTCTGACTGTACGATTTTTTCATCAATATCATATTTCAAACCATCATCTCTTCTCTAAAGTAATATTCCCCTATCCAATTAGAAATTCCCCTCGCCCGCGCGGCTTAAAAATATTTACCTACCGACAACTGAAGTGCTTTCTTACGAGCCTACCTATACATGAAATTGATGGAAGCACAATTAAAAACACTTCCAGTCGAAATAAATACAGCATTGATTTATTATAAGAAATATAATATCCATATGAATAAAACCAACCTAATACATGCTACTGGTATAGCAGTATTTGTACGTCCCATAGACGAAATTTTTTCAATTGCATCCCTTAGGTTTGGAACAATTTCTTATTGAGCGTAGCTACACTATAAGTGGCGAATGAGCATCAGAGATGTGTGACATCATAGGTAGGCTCCTGAGGAGTTCGAATGCCGTACATTTTGTTGGATGCTGTTGGATTGCTGATGGAAGCACAACTACAAACCACCTCCTCAGCCAGTGGTGTCGGTTGCGATATCTTAGACAGAGCCCAAAAGTGTTCGAATGCAGACATATAAAAAGGCTTTATGGAAAGTCTTTTTTAATGAAAATATTTTGAAGAAATTTTTTGTTGTAATTTTTTATTTCCTTTCATTTTTATTTGTTTTAATTAAATTACATCGGAAAACATAAGGGAGGCAATGCTTCCCTTGCTTCCAAAGATGCCACGCCACTGTTTCGGTCGCCTGAACGACATGATGTGCAAAAATGTGACATTATGTGACATTCTGCGTGCGGCTGAACGCACGGATTGAGTGTCTGTCACCCCAAAAACTCTCGCTTTATATCATCATTCATAAAAAATAATTTTCGAGTAGGCAGCTGTAATATGTGTATTTGTCATAAGGATATAAAAAATATCAACAAAAGAAACGCTATTGGGTCCTGCCAATTTGGAGCGGAGGGTCGCTTATGGGAAAATTTCAAACCTGCTAATATTCAAAGTTCCAATATGCGATCATCATTGAACCCAAAGAGAGACTTGCTCTAACTATAAGCTCTATAAACACTTTCGTGTATATTTCTCCGTCTATTTTTATCTTCATTTCGCTATAAGAGTATTCCTTCAAATTTTTATTGTATAGAGAAGAACAATTTAAAATTGATAATTTTCATTCGAATCGATTTTTTTTTCTTGCCATCTTACCATCATCTCATTTCTGTGCACAGAGTCGAAGAGGAATGTTTATCCACGCGTTGAATTCCAATTCTGCTTTTAAAAATTCCACAAATTTTTAATATCCAATAAAAACTGCAAATCGTCGAAGATTCATGGTAATGCCCGAATAAGATCGCTGTTTGATCGGTTATGGCGGCGGCGCGATTGGACCACGGTCCTCAGAAGTCGATTATTTGCACATTTACAATATAAAATGACCAAGAATTTATGCAAATGGGATTTAAACTCCCGCAGCAAAATATTGGAGACTAGTCGGATTATTCAGGCGCGGAAATGCACATGATCCGGACACATGTCGGCAATTCGACGGCATAATGCAGTTTGGCTAAAACTTTTGATTTCTTTCGTGTCGAAAAATAAGATCAAGAAAAAAAAACAAAAAAACAAAATCCTACCTAAGATTTCGCCTTCTTACCACAGAACCACACGCTACTATTGTCGCGGTGTTTTATTTACTCGCATACGAATTTAGCGAAAGCCAACACTTGTGGATTTTGTCAGGTCGCTCTACTGCCGCCTAATGTTTCTTTGGTCTGATGGGGCCGGCGCGGCGGGCGACCGACTGCGACGCGACTGCATCGATCGTCGACCGTTTTTCGCTTCATTCATCTTCTGAGTGGCGTGTCGAGCAGTTCGGCGGGAAATTAGCGACCATCGCGGGTCTCACCGTGTGTGCATTTAGCAGTTTTCTTATCATAAAAAATAAAAGTAAAAAAAAAAAAACGATTAAATTTGCGTTTTGCGCAGTACTTGCTGCGGTACTGTGTTTGCTTGCATTGAAATTCGCTCTTGTGCTGATATTGTGTAAGAAGTTTTCAGGTTTTCCATTTGGTTTATTTCTTGTGATTCTGACACAGAAAACAAATAGGAGTTTGTCGTCGCTTCGCCGATCTGATAAATTTTGTAATAAAATAGAAAATTCTAATTTTACGCAATGCTAATTAATGTGCGTGAATTTCTTGCTCTAAATATAATTTGAGTTTTGAATGCAAGTGGTGTGACTGTGTTCAGTGGTGGCGTGAAATTTAAGATACTTTTTTCCATACGAAATAAGAAAATTCAGAAAAAAGGAGACTTCTTGGATTGAGTAAGCTACAAGTGGTTTTGTGGATTTTTAATAAACCAATTAATAACGGTGAGTGAAACAAGTTACTGTTTGATTTTTTGTTTTTTAATTATGGGCATCACGATTCAATTTAAAATATTGTAAATTGTATCAGATTGAAGCATAGATTTATGGCTAGAAAAATAATTTATTAACAGATTTTTTGGAATTGAAAATGTATTCTACTGCACTGGCATTAATTAGATCTGGACATCTGGGCTTACTAATCTATGACCGAAGTTTCTAACCGCGTAATTAACTCTTTGTGATATTTATCGTATTTGCGGACATAATTTTTAGCTGCCTTCTGTGATATTTTGATATTTTTTTTTACTAATTTTAAGTATAATTTTATTTATTTTCCGCCTCACTACAAAGAAGAAATATTTCTTTGGTCTATCGGTTGATATTGTCTTCAAGAACTGTAGTTCGTCGGTCTAGATCCGAACTATTTATTTAGTATTATCTTCAGTTTTTATTTTCTCGCAAAATTATTTTATTTATTTATTTTATATTATTCGTATTTTTATACCCTAGATGAAATATATAGAGTTTGTCATACCGTTTGTAACGTATAGAAATAATTCTGGTAGAGCAAAATGGGTTGGACACCCATGCATAAAATTAAAAGTTATTTTGATTTATGCATGTCCGTCTGTACGTCCGTCCGTCCGTCCGCACGATAATTGGAGAACGTATGTACTTAGCGAGTTTGTAATTTTGCATATTGGCTTTTGAAAAAACAAAAACTTAACACAAGTTCGAAAATGGGATCAATCGGGTAACTCCTTCATAGAGTTGCCATACAAAAATTTCGTTTATCAGTACATATTTGGGCACGGTCTGAAAACGTGTTGATATAGAAAGCTGAAATTTTGTACATGGTGTTTTCATAGTAATGGTAAATTAAATTTCAGAAATGGACTAAATCGGGCAACGCCTTCTTGGTGTTGCCATATAAATATTTCGATTTTTTACGTATATTGTGAAAACGATCTGTCTTAGATATTTTTATTGTACTGAAAAGTTCTTCAAAATATGAAATTCTATGAAATAGTTTATACTCATTTTTACTGTCTGCGAAACGTTCTAGAAATATATGCGAAAAATCACATCATAAATCAAATTTGCACAGATGGGCAACATACGAAATCATTACATACGGGAATTAATTTTGTGTATCATAAAAATTTGGTCTTAGACCAATACTAGCTTTTTTACTTGTTATATGTATTTTTATTACTCCTAGATGAAATCAAACTTTGTATACCTACCCTAAGTTTATCATTTCGTGTCCGTCCGCCCTCACGATAACTCGAGAACGCGTTCAGTTAGACAGCTGAAATTTTGTGCACGGGCTTTTAAAGAAAAAAGTAAAATTAATTTCGAAAATGGAACACATCGGTAAACTCCCTCATAGAGTTGCCATACAAAAATGACGTTTTTCACTATATATTTGAACACTGCCTGAGAACGTGTCAACGTAGAGAGCTGAAATTTTGTACACGTTTTTATTGAAATATGTGATATATAAATATTTTGTGATGACTGACTGATTAGGTTACAATATATATATACATATGAAAAAATTTAGTTTTAGAATTTGTACAAAAAACTAAAGTTAAAAATTGCAGAAAAAGTTTTAAAATTGCATTTTTAAACTCCCCAAGATTTCGATTAGCGACCGCATTTGGGGTCGCGACGACACATAGTTTAAGAAGTCCTGATCTAGGGTATGACAAAAATTGCTCGTAGACTAATTTGATTTGATTTGGCTATCTACACACATTTCTCTTCATAATAATCCAATCGACTAATTTTTTACTTTTTTATATGTATTTCATTGGGAAGTTTTTCGATCTATGTAGTGAATCTTCGATATAGGTGTCCGTTCGGTTTTAAAAAAAAGATTTCCAAAGATTAGATAAAAATTTATATAAAAACATATATTCTTGGAAACATTATACTACCTCATCTACTTGATGGTTCAGAGATGATTTTATTTATTACAAATTGACTTTGAAATATTCTGTATTTCCCGATTAAAAGCATAATCACAAAAATCTTACCAAAAACATCAAACTCATAAAAATTATTTCATTTTCTTTCTGCGATATACTCTGCTTTTAGAAGTTTAGTAACAAATGAGGACGTTTTGAATTTAAACTCTGATTCCAAGCCAATCAATCATTTCAATGGCGAAGTAGGTATACTTTAGGTAAAACAAACATAAGAAATTTAGGTCGATTTATTAAAGTTTTGTAAAAGTAGAAATTTTATTAGTATCTAGACAGTGTCAGAGTTTTTGTTTAATATAAATGAAACAAAAGTTTTAGAGTAAATAAAAAAAGATTTTCCTCCACTTTGCACAGTAAATCTGAGCCCATATGAAATAGGAAAATCCATTTACATATGTATATACATCTTGGTGGCTGGTGGGGGGTTCTGAAACTGCAATATATTAGGGTTCAGCATCATAATAAACGAATGGATATACCACAAACAAATAATATAACAGTTATCCGTGTCTATAATAGCGGGAAAAAGTCCTTTAACAGTAATTTTCAAGTGATTCTACGGAAGCACAAACCGCTTCGATTATGCATCAGTTTCAACAAATTTTAATCACTTTGTGGGAAATAGATTGGAAGCTGTGCAAGCTTATTTAAACTACAGTGTCGGCCATCAATATTTACCAGTGTTGCTTTCAACTACAGAGAATTAAGTTTTGACGATTCAGCCGCGCTTTTCAACATAAGACTTTTTAACTTAACTGCAGACTTAACACTCTTTTTACATTTCTATCAACAAATGTTTCACTGATCTAAAAAAGCAAAACATCTACTTTGAAATATTCCTCCGAACGTAACGGTACATATGGCGTTAACACGAGAAAAGTTGTATGATCATCTCACGTTCGAATAATTTGCTGGAATTATAGCAAAAACTTCGAAATTGTTTCAAATTGCTCCCAGAGAAACACTACTTTTGAAAACAATGAATAACTCTAATAAAAGCGCTTCATACCTGCTTTTTTCCGAAGCACTTGGAATTTTTCCAGTTAGGATGGGCGCAAGTGATGTTCTGTTCAACACTGTCTCCTCGACCGGATGTCCGGGAGCCTTCAATTATTTCTTGAAATTTTTTCTTTAGAATTTTTACGCATTATTGCAGGTCGACAATGGTTGCTTGGGATGCGTAGGCCCAAATATCTCCTGTCAAAAATAGTGAATAAAAATTCTACCGAAACTATTTCTGTAAATTAAAAAAACAAAAAAAAAACTGTTAAGTATTTTATATGAAATTGTTTCAATAAAAATTAATTTGTTTTGAAAAATAATTTTTGCTGTTCCTTCTGGTATATTTTGTATGGCTTTTCATCCTAGGGAAAAATGTAGAGCATTGCATCATAATCTGTGGAAAAAGTGCCCAGAAATTCCTTTTTTGGAAGGGACTTTCTCCACAATATATATTATATTATTTTTATGTATTATGAGTACAGAAAAAGGAAATTTAATCCAAAAAATCCTTATTGGGATCTTTTCGCAATTGCTGAGATATTTTGATTTTCTTCGAGAATTAGGTATTTTGAGGAAACTTAGTATGCCAATTTTAATACACTTATGTATATACATCAGGTGTTGCTCTATGATTATTTGTAGTATTATCTAGAGGTTAAAGAATCAATATACCTATAACTAGTAGCTCTCTTTTTTTATCAATATTTCACTTTTAGTTTAATCAAAACTTCAGATTACACTTTGAACTTCACATTAAAAATGAGAAATGCGTTATTTCGCACAGTAGAAGAAAGGTCCACAGTTTAGATTCGTGGAAAATAAGATGAAAGCAGTCTTTCTAGCACTTCTGCTGGAGCTTATCAAAGAATTTTCCATATATCTTCCAAGTGAAGCTTTTTAAGTTACTTGACTGCGCCTTCAGTTATTTTTCTGAATAGATACGTGTATATTCATCTCAAAAGGCTCCAAAAGATACATAGGAAAGCGCTTAAATTGTGCTTCTTTCAGAATGTCAGTTTTTTGTCCGAATGGATAATTATGGGCCTGTGATTTGTGGACATCCTACAACCGACATGAGCAAACTGTTGATTTAGAAAAAGATTGTGATTTTATAATTACGATCATAAATCTACTAAAGATTTATAAATCGCCGAAGTACGATATCAAAACGAAAATTATTGATTCGCAATGGAAAGTGAAAAATTTTAAGTTTTAAATGTTTAATTTTTTCTAACAAAATTTTTGGAATATCTTAGTGAAACAGAGGTAAGGTTTTTTCACCTCTGTCCATAGTAAATCAATCAAAATTTTAATTTTCTCAAACCGATCATCACTAACATCTTATGGAGTAAATGACAATAGCAAAAGATGACCGTTTTACCCAAATCCTCTCAATGGATGCATTATTGTTTAGCTGATTCAAAAATATCGCCCATTGATTTCATCATGCCCAAATTACAACAGTAAGTGCAGTGCAGACCACGACGCTTAAATTAATATCTAAAAGGAATGCCAAAAATAAGAGTTTTCCAATATTCCATGGAAGTTCTGATAACATTTAGATTATATTCTCTGCATATTTAGTAGCATAAATTACCAAACTGATTCTCTCAATGTTTTCCGAGGAATAGTATTATAAGAAAACCTCATTGCAAGGTTAAACATTGCGTCCCTAATTTTGTCATATTTCAAACTACCCTAATATTGCAAAACTTAAAAAATTGTATACCTGAGGTAAACATCTAAAATACCTACTAACTCCACCCTGTTTTTATCATTTAATGAGCCGAAAGAGGAATTCTCATGGTTTGCTTATGAAATTGTGGTAGCAACGCAATTCAGAGATAATTCACAGCTGTTTCAATATAAATATAAATTTTTGTCTTTATCTCGAAAAAAATAATATTTGAGTTTCTGATTTTATACATTGTATTGTTTGTGGTTTTATCGCAAATTTACTGCGTTAAAATTATCATGTTGTTTCAGTTTCAATAAATATTTTTCCAAAATTCTAAACTAGGAAAAGTAATATCTTAATTTTAAAGAAATTCCCTAACTATCTGAGTATTAAAGATTTACAATTTTTTCGTACATCAGAGATGATAAAATGTTTTTGTTGTCCGTTATTTGATAGATTAAAATAGTGTTAATTAATTTGATCCTTTAAAATTATTTCCAAGTAATAATGCTAATATACTTTTAGAATAAGAACTTCTAGACAATGAATTTAATGTATAGAATAGGGAAAATAAAGTAACTTAACAAATTTTTGCAATTTACAACAATGATATTCATCATCAATAATTTGCCAAACAATATATTTAAATGAAGCACAATATGAAATATTTCTTTAAAAAAATAAAAAGTACATAAAAATCTGGAATAACACATAAATCATATTGAAAATGATCATCCGTAATTTGATAAGTCATCATCATCCGGCGAAAACTTTTCAATTCTGGTCCATATGAATAACCTCTTTAACCTAACTTTTACTTAACTATAGTACGTACTCTGCATTTATCCAGAAATATATGTCAAACGCCCCATGCAGCCAAAAATTTGACGCCTACCATTATTTCGTTATTATTTCTGAGATAGTTGATGTGATACAGATAGATGGCATAAATTTTTGAAGTATCAGACTTTATTTCGATATTTTACATACAGGATTCTCATTTGTTGCTATATTCAGCGGCACTTTAAATGTGTCTGTCTTTATTGGAGCTTTACCAACAAAAGGCTAGTTTCAAAGATAGACATGCTGTCACGGACGTTTTTGTTTAATATGCATGTTATGCGCAAGACATTTGTCATACGATGCATTACTATATTTCTAACGGTTTAGGCAGCGTATGCCAAAAAATCTGTACTAGGTCGGTTTATTTGTTGACTTTTTTCAGTAAAATTGTCATTGCTTATTCCATATGCTACGTACTTTAACAAAATATGTACTAAAACCTGACCAGAACACATAAATACAGGGTGTTGCGGTTACATGTGTTGTGGTTAAATACGCTAAACTTAGGTAGCTGGGACCAAGCAAAGAAAAGAATTCTTATATAGTTTTGCCCCATATTCCGTTGTTTCCGAGTTATGCTGGTAACACTGTTTTGTGTACCAGAAAGTAGACTTTTGAATTTTAATGTATATCTCAGGAAGGGAAGGGCCCTTAGGAACTGAAATAAATTTTGTTTAATTTACAATATCTTTCACTTTAAGAAAACATAGTGCCGATTAATTCAGTATCGATACTTTCGAAATAAAAATGGCAAAGTGGGATTTGTGTCTTTTGTTTTACAAATTTCTCATTATGGGAGCGATTTATACAAAATTTCTAGTAAAAATTTCTTTTTGTTTTTTTAATTATTTGATAGCTTATACGATTCCCTTTCCAACAATATGTAACTCAATGATGTGTCTGGAGAGTTTCATAAAATAATATCCAATAATCTTTCAAGCGGGATTCATACCACAAAAATGATTCATTTTAGGGTTTATTTGAGCGGCTTTTTATAAGCCTCGTTTCCACTTATACAAATTTTCTTACCCGACAAGTTTTGAAACAAGTTAGCAATATTCTGTCTAAATGGAAACGCTATATGAAAATTCAGACACATGTTGTCAACTAGTTGGATGTTGGCTGTAAAAACTCGCAGAATTTGTTGGGCGGATTTGTTCATTTAAGTGGAAACGCTCATTTGTTGTGTTGGCTAAACTAGTGAAAGGCAATGGAGTAGAATGTAAGAAGTTAAGCCAACAAGTTCGCGAAAAGTTATATAAATGGAAACACTTGTAACTTTAAGCTAACATGTAGGCTCCCAACAAGTACACAACATGTTGCCGAACAAGTTGGCACAATTTGTATAAGTGGAAACGAGGCTTTACGGTCACTTGTTGACATAAAACAAGTTTTCTGATGAGTCATACTCATTAGCCTATTCAGAGTATACGAAAATTCACATTCTATCCAGGAATACCCTATTTATACTCAGGTAAAGTTACAACATTGGAGTTTGTTCAAGAATGTTAAGTTTGTGCAAACTGCTGGTATTATACAGAAATAAACAAAAGGTTATGTTCGGATACTTAGACACTCGATTCAGTGACAGCAGGTGCACGAAAGTAATCCGTAAAAGTAGGTTTTCTGACCTACATATTATGGGAACCGAAAAATATATATTCTGTTGCTGCATGCAATAAGAAGTCAATTTAACCTGAATATTTTGCATAAAATGAAATTTCTCTAGTTGTGTCGCCTTATTGATAGACAACGTTTCATCAATTATAGCCAAGAAATTTAATTAAAAACAAATATTATGTCAGCTCCGGTAGAAGGTAGACATGAATTACGCGACTTAGCACATATGGTGTATTTTTACGGGTATTGTCGTGGACATTTTTGAAATTTTTTTATTTCCAAAGTAGCGATACTAAATTAATGGGCGCTATGTTTTCTTAAAGCGAAAGATATTGTAAGTTAAACAAAATTTATTTCAGTTTTCTAGGCCCTTTCCTTCCGGAGATATACATTAAAATTCAAAAGTCTACATTTTCCCGTACAAAAAACAGTGTTGCCAGCATAACTCGGAATAAACGCATTGTGGGGTAAATATCTGTAAGAATTTTTTTCTTAGCTCGGTCCAAGCTATCTAAGTTTAGCGTATGTAACCATACTTTTGCATCACCCTCTATATGAACTAAGAAAAGCATGAATCAGTGCCTCTCGAGTTATGAGCGTACTAACAGATTTATGTACAAAGAGACGTTGCATTTTATAATATACGTCTAAGGGTAAGGGGGATTTTACAATATTTCACACTTGGTAAAATTATACCATAATTCAGGCCGACATATTGCCCGTTTTTTTCACAACTCATGCTAATCTATTAGAAAATAAATAAAATTAGCCGTAAATATTACAAAATAATCAAAATCTAAATAATTAGAAACAACACGTAATGTCGGTCTTACGAATCGAAATAGTGGAAAACTGTTAGTAGTGCACATGCGTAATTCCTTAAACGCGCAACAAAAACTAATGAATCATTAGCACTTATTACTCATTAAGATAACGTACGTTCATAGTATTCAAAATTATGGCCAAAAATCAGATCATCATGATGTACAAATATGAGGAAAATTGAATTTTGTAATATAATATAAATCTGGAGCTCTACTGTGCATCTCCCCATTTTAAAAATTTTTAAAAATAAGAAGATATTCAAAGCACATTTTTATAAAATGTCTTCTCATTTGCAAATTGTTAAATTGAAAAAAATTAAACAAATAAAAACGAAGTTTATCGCGACGATTCGATCCATTTCGTTTCTATACTATCATACTCGTATATCAAAACCAGTTTGACAGAAGAACTTATTTATAAAAATGGCTATGTATCTGCCTAATGAATCATTATCGTCTAATGAGTCAAGAGTTAATTAATCATTACGAGCGCTTTGTTAAGCCGTACAAATGTCTTAACCTCTTCTGTTTTTATTTCTTGAACATTCGCTGGAATTTTCCCGTGAATAGTGCGAGCCAAATTTTACCAACTTCATTTCAAGATTTTGAACTTTTTCAAGTAGGTACACTTTATATAAGCAAACTTGTTCTATAGAACTCTTGTCCTTTCGTCAGATTTTGAACTGTAATTGTGTCTAGCTTTTTTCTGACAAGTTTCAGCTGAATCCTCCTATTTAAACTTTAAATTAACCTCATTGCATTTTTAGCAAGTATCTAATGATTGCATCATCATTAATAACTACTTGATGCCGGTTATTTTCTCACAGTCCTTTTTTTAGAAGCATTTGGGAAACGGTTTGTTATTTAAACCATCTAATTTATTATTTTACAAACGCGAAAACCATAAATTAATCACCCTGTGACATTATTTGCGTAAACATTATACGGAAGAAATTAGTACTAACAATTTTTTTTTACATTTCGCTGGAAAATCCCAAGTTGCCTAAAAAAAGTGGCGAAAGATGTAAAAGTTAGCGCGGATACTCAAAAAATTTAAATAAGAGCTTGATATTAGTCGAAACCCATGCAGTGGCAGAAGAAGGGGCTCTAGAAATTAAAAATAAAATCAAAAATTTTGAAGGTATACTGAGAAAAGTTCCAATAAAAACGCAACTTGTAACTGTGGCACAACAACGAGCTAAAAATCTGCAAAGAGATTTTATTAAAAAATATAGACGATAAAATCTAATATCTTGGCATTGTGTTACTGATGCCCGAAAAAATAATTCCGCAGAAATTAGGACCCGGAAAGAAAGCTGAACTTCTAACGACATTACTCGGGTGGTTGATATTCTTCATTTGTGATAAAATACGTCAGTAATTTTTGACTTCTCACACAATTTATTCAGAATGTTTTGTTTTAGAGTTCTTGCAAAAGCGGTTGCGATTTCTTCTGAGCCAACATATACTTTTAGCAAAATTTTTCCCGGATTTTGCTTCATGTAATAACAGAAAACCCTACTAAATGATATAAAAAGACTAGTGCAACTTCTGTACCAAGTGAAACAAATCCGTCAAACTGCCTAAAGTTTCGACCAAGTCTCCAAAGATATGACATATTTCCAAACTACGTGTACCGCAATAGTCAGAAAAATCATAGAAGAAACAGTAAAATTATTAATGAAAGGAATCCCTGATATGTAAGGTGCTTGTCAAAATTAATCGAAATAATAACTGACTTTTTACAAAATTTAATTGAAAATGCAGCATTTTTTAATATTTAAAAAGTGCAGGTAGTGAGTTTTTCTATTTTTCAGATGACGCAGTCTCGATAACCATTGTAACTTCCTGAGTTCAAAATTTGTTTTTGTTTTTCTCTATAGATATTAATGTTGTCTCTTGAAGTTATATATTTCGTGTGACGTGTGGTTTTTATACAGAGGAAAAAAATTAATTCATCTATATTTTTTGTACCTTTATCAGGTTGAGGTGCTCTGCGCTAAATCTGTCTTAGCCAAAAATTTATCACAAAAAAGCCGAATATATTAAAAAAAGAATTTTCGAAATTTGCAAATGAAAAAAAATTACATAGCATTAAATTAAAAAGACAGATGTTAATTTCTATGATATTCGCTTAAGCCATCCTCTATCATTGGGTATCCTTCTTTAAAAAATTCTTGCGTAGGTTAAAAATTTCCTTAAATAATATCTACGCCCACTTTATATTATATTTTTGTATCTAACAGAACTTGTATCACATCTTGAATCACAAAATCTTGCCCCAGTTCATTAACATTACCGAGAATTTTTAGATTTTTTTATTTAAAATTAATTAAAATAATTTTTCCTGAATCGCTGCCCGATTTACTCTCCTTCGCTTCCCTTAGAACGAACGAAGCTAATTAGGTTAGTACTAAATGCGAATAAAAAACGAGTGAAAAAAAAGTGAAAAAATATATCAGACGCGCTCCCACAAAGTAATCGCAGATGTAAAATTACAGCACACAATCTGTCTTCCTTCCTGCTAGAGTGTTAGCTATTAGCGAATAAGATTTCTTTCATTAAATTTAATTCGTCTTAGACATGACGTCACACCTGAACCTGATCAAGTTTCCCTCGAAATTTTGTTATTCATTTCTCAGTCAGTCACAGCACAGCCAAGCCAAGCACAGCTCATAAGTAGGTATGTGTGTAGCTTATCTGCCTGCGATCATCTAAAAGTCATGCGCGCGCACCTTACTTTTTCCCACAGTTGCGCTGCTGCTGCTCTACTCTATGTTGCGCTACTGGCGGGCACCGCTTAACTCAAAAAGTGATTTAAAATCGAAGTTCGCGCATCCATCCAGAGTCCAGACGTGTTAGCGCCTGCCTATTCGCCGAGAGCTTTTGAATTTTAGGGTAGTGAGTGAGCTAAAAATAAAAACTTTTTTGGCAAAAAATAACTTTTGTAGTTCAACAAGTTTTCTGAGAAATTAAATTTTTTGTTTTTTATTTTTTACTTGGTCCTTATATTCCCAGAATTTACATCTTAATTAAAATCGTACTAGAAGGTAAATTTTTAGAGCACCACGTGAAAGGTACTAGTTAAACATATGATTCTTTTTTTTTCCTATGCAACTTATCCATTCGCAGCTCATTGTGTTTTCCTAGTTCCGAGTTATCTGAGTTGCTGATGAAAATCGTCGAAAACATCTAAAAATTTCCCGCATATTTGTGTTGGTGCTAGTAGTGTTAGTGTGTGCGTGCACTTTGAAAATTTTTTGCCTTTACAATTTCCCTCTTTTTTTTCAATTTATTTTAAATTTTTGTTGGTGTGTTGTGTCGGGTGGACGGACTATTTCATCGGGTGGTCCGGGCAGTATGTAATGTGTACAGTGTCTGGTGTCATTGTATGAAAATTCGAATTTTCACGACGATTTTTTGGTTCTTTAGTTGAGAGAAAATCGTCGCTTAGTTAACGTGAACGTGCCGCCGAATAAAACGAAAGAATAAAAAAAAAATAAAGTAAGAAAAAAATCTAGCTTATCTCCTCTATTCGAAAAACTTCTAAAATTAGTTTAGTGTGAACTGAATTTTTGAAAATAATATCTTCAATATTATTTGTAAAAAAAAATCTTAAAGTGAGGTGAAGTGACGTCTTTATACTTACCTATCTATATCTACCTGCAGAAAATTTCTCCTTTGATCACTCGAAGATTTAACTTTTCCTTTGGATAACACATTTCAAGGTGAGTTTATTTTTAGAAAAAAATTGGCGACAAAATATGAAATAGAGACAGAGCGTGTGGCCGCCTTTATAGTGCCCTCATTATCCCTTTATGATATACATATGTCCTTCAAAATACATTTTTTGTTTTTTGGGTACTTGGAAGTTTTTTTTTTATCTTTATAATTTTTGAATATCCTCGAGGTGAATTAAAATCAAAATTTTCATTTCTAAATTTTCAGTCAGTCTTAGTGGTTGATCTATTTTCAGATTAGAGAAGTTTTGTGATGTAATTGAAAAGAAATGAAATATTTGAGGGGGGACTACTATTTTTGTGAATATTCTCATCATCGAGAGAATCTCATAGTCTGGGTGCTCTTATAGCGGATGACGACTACGAACTCTTGATGAGCTTTATAACTAAATCAAATCGTCATTTTGGTGACGTCAAATTATACTAATGGACGTATTAAATTATTTCGTTTTTTGTTTGTTTGTTTTTTATTTAATAGTAGATAATAAGTATATAAACCGGTAAATATCCTTAACATAATATTAATTAAGATGTCATTGAGCTGCCAGGAACCGAAAAATTATTGGGCAATTTTGAATCTATTTTTGTCACGCCTTAAAGAATATGCCAAATTATTATTATTTAAGAAATATATTTCACCGGATTATTTGCAGTTGAATTTTTCAGTCGAAAACAATTAAAGTTTTGTTTATATGGACATCGGCGACAGTATTATCTGATCTTGGAAAGTTAAATTCTTTATTTACAAATTTTTTTTTTTAACTTTATCGATATATTACCATTTTATTTAACATTATGGAAAATCTCGTACTTTTTCTTGAATATATATTGCAAAAGTTACCATTTATCCATGCATTGTTCAATTCATGTTGGTCCTTCGAGCCGGATGACTTAAAGAGGATTTACATTTACGTTATTGTTCAGTCTGTAAATAAATGACCTATTCCCAATGTTGTACATGATGCAAAATGGCATCTGTATGCCGATGATGTGCAGGTTTGCCTGAGTTGCCGCACTGGTATGTCGGAGGATGGTTTTTGTCGATTAAATTTGGACCTTGAACGTATACGTGAATGGTCTGTTGCTAACAATTTATTATTAAATACCGGTAAATCATCATACAATCATATACAGGAGGTAGTTGGAGCCTACTGACTTTTCCCCGATTGTTATGAATTCATCTGATATACCACAATCTAAATGTGTTTGGAATCTAGGTGTGATGCTTAACTGACATATGTCATGCTGCGACCATGCAAAGAAAATATGAAATAATGTTTATGGTGCCTTAAGAAGACTCTCGCTCTCGAGATATCTCCTCTCCACCGCTGCTAAACTTATGATAGTAAAAACCCTGCTTATACCGCTTTTCACTTATGGAAGCTTTGTTTTCCCGGAATTAAACCAGTTTTCGTAATTTGAATGTAGCTTTTAATAGTTGTATTCGTTTCATTTATGAGTTACGACGATTTGATCATGTAAGTCCTTACCGAAACGTCATCCTGGGTTGCTCCCTAAATACGTATCTTCAATTTAAAGCTTTATTATTTTTACATAAGCCGGTGTATATGTACTTGTAAGCCTGATTATTTATGGGAACATATACAGCTTGCTCAATCTTTAAGGCATTTAAATTTATTTATACCTCGTTTTGTAACGTTGACTGGCGCTCGTTCCTATTTTGTCCATATACCTAGATTATGGAATTCTATAAGCGGACGTGGGGGGTTGGTGCATTCCGGAAGAAATTAATTGAATTGTTGACTTGCAATTTTTTAAATCGGTCAGATGGAATAGAAGAAATGTGACTTAATAGTCTAGACAAATTAATAAATACTTCTGTCCCGTTAGCTCAGAGGTAGGAGCGGTCGCCCGGAAAGCGGCAGGTCCTGACTTCAAAAGTTTTTCTAAAAATTCTTCTATTCCATCTGATGGATTCTAAAAATTTCAAGTTCGATTCCACCATTGTACAAGATCAAAAATATATGGTAGTATGGTATATAACAAATGAGCTATTCGGCTTATTCTGATGTTCTTTAAAGGTGTATAAAAGTTATAAGCTATTACCTATTTCCTAAATTTTAAGGAATATTGCCTACATTTTAGGAAAAAAAAACAAAACAAAATTTGAAAATTCCCTACATTTTAGGGAAAAAGCCTACCTGCAGTTTAGGGATAAAAACCTAATCTATGTTTTCCATGGTGGAGCTTTTCTAATTTTATCGAAAAATACCTATGCTTTGTGACACATCTTGTTCCCGCTCACTTTAAGCAAAGATTTTTTACTGTGTAACTAATTTTTCAGAATAGTTTTTTTGTTGCTTATCGAACACTTCACAAATCAGTATCGTAAGGAAAGAAAATCCTTCCACAATACATCATAATCCCCAAATTAAAGTATTTTCTGTCAAAATTTTTCACCGCCAAATATGTACAAGAATCTCCCCATACGATTGGTTTCAGTCAAGGGTAGCCTTAGCAATCGCCTTGTAGCGTATGTTCAATCCAATTACGTTACAATTTATACAACAAGACGAGGAGTCAGTGTTAAGAAGAACAAAGAAGCTCTAGCACCCACAGTGAATCAAACTATTTTCTAACATGACGCGAATATTTCTTTTACATACAGTTTTTTCTTCAATAGTATCGACTTGAAGTTTTCTCCCACACTGAAGTTCATGAATTTTTTTAAGTGGCATTTCACTTGACACTATTTTCCCGGAAAAGATTTTTATTCTAACCCACCTTAAACTCAAGGGCAAGGACAAGGTCATTTCCTATCAGGTGTTTATACAAATAAACACTTTCCATTAACACACATGGAAAAAATAAAAGAAAAAGAAAAGAAAAAGAAAGGAAAAAAAGAAAAGAAAAAAGAAAACTTGACATTCGTAAGGCTCAGGGGCTAAAACTGTAACATTTGCGTTAAGCTCGATTTTCCAACGACATACCCTTCAGATTACGCGAGTTCTAAACAGATGCAAAAGTTGTTGAAACAACCTTGTTAGTAAGGGTCCATATACCTACCCATGTGGGTATGTATATATGTAATATGTACGTATGTCTCTAGATAAAAAATGCAAAGTACATTGCAGTTGCAGTAGCAGATCGTTCGTACTACATAAGTAGTACGTACGAACAGTTACTAGTGCAACTGAACCCATATGACACAATTTCTCTGTACCCCATCTTATTTACAGAATCCTCTTTCCACATACCTGCCACCTTTAAAGCCCTGCAACTGCAAATGGAGCATGGTTACAGAAAATAAAAACAAGTGCGGCAGGGGAAAATCGATAAAAACCATTGTAAATCGGTGCAAACGTTCTCATTGAACTTATAGCGAGCTCGAATTGACATTGGACCGCTGGCTGCAAGGAATAAAGTAAACTTTCTGATTGCATGGGAAATGCATTTTCTGTTGATATTTGCATACGAAACGACTTCACTTCGACTCCCGCACCGTATATCATAATTCAGGCGCCCATACGAGGAACCATAGTTTTTCCATAGTTTTTCCATTGTACACAGTCAATAGAAATGCAAGTTTAAGGCTTTCCTAGCTGAGCTAGTAGTTTACAGCGTGGTTAAAGCATATGAGATCAGCGTAAACGTCTCGGTTGAACTGTGTTTGAAAAAAAAAAACCTTCGTTCAGTTTTTTTATCTGCTATTTTGCGAGACAATTGAATTCGCGTATTCACCGAACTCGGTTCAATCACGTTAAGGGATGACTCAATAACTCGCGGTGATTATTAATTTCTTTGAGAATTCCAAAGTTTTTTCTGGCTTGCATTATTATTATTATTATTGTTGTTGTTGTTCAGTGTGCTAGCCTAGGTATTGCAAAATCATTGTAAAATGACAAATTTGCTTATTTTTGGATGAGCGCTGAGTTAACAACTACGCGACTGCGCGGCGGGGGCTAATTAGCAACCGGTATGCACGAAGTGTTGTTTTTTTTTTTGTGTTTTATTACAGGGGCAGCGCTCATCATTGAAATTTCAAAAGCTTTTTCTTAGAAGTACTTTTTTTTGCTAATACGTAAAATATCGTGAGTAAATTTTTGTTATTCCTTTCTATCGTTATAGTCTTTTTTTTTTGCAATTTACATAATCATCGCTAGAATGCTAGACTGAAATCGGTTACCTGCAGCAGCATACTAAATCTGTTCAGTTTTTGACCTTTTGAAGGCTTCCGCGATTTATTCTGGATATATGATATATGGGTGTGAGTTCGAGTACCAATATCGCCCTCTTAACTATATGGTTTTATAACGTCGGCTTTAATAAGCAGTAATCTCAAGATAACGCAATTGTTCTAGTTTTGAGGAAATTCAGAAGTATATTCCAATTTTACTTAGCCTATTTGTGACACATTCATCCCTTATATGCTTAGAGTAGTCTGGCACTCGTTTTGCCAGTATATGATAGGATATATTTCAAGCACAGAGGCGACAGAGGCGCACAAAATACAGAAAATGGAGTTATCTTGTTTTTGCAGTAAGCCAACGATATCTAATTATTTTACAATTCTATTGATGATTCGTGGGAGTTCCGGTAGCCCCATCGTTATCCGTTTGGAATGTAACTTTTAGATCAAACCATGATCTGCTAGCTGATGTAGCCTACACTGTTATTATTTTGGTGCGAATTCTTTAAGACTTTGGTGTATAATATATTCCTTAGAGGTTTCCTTTCTATGATTTGCTTTGCGATATTGATCGTATCAGATCGGAACGTTTGGTCAATCTAATTCTACTTTCATCTATCAATTTCTCTATCAATGCTTTTATTTTGGTTGCCTTCAATATTTTTCGCTTGAAACTTCTTCATTCCAAAGAATTTTCAGTATTCAGCACAAATATCTGTTAATAAGTTTCCAGTCAGAGTTACATAAATAATGTTGATCCAACAATAATATCGCATAGGGTAATGTACTCATTATCCGGACAGATTTTCGCATAAGTTAATTAAATTAAAAAAAAAAAAGTTTTATTATTTAAAATTTGCAGGTGTGTTTATAGTATCTGCAATATTTTTTCTATCAACCAATGTATACTTTCACTGTTTCCTTGAAAGACCGAAGAAGCAGGATCAGAAGAACTGTAGGAAAAAAAATAGTGAATACCTTTCGTTGTGATAAGTTAGTTTGTATATTGTTAGTATCAGTAAAAGTTGTTGATTTTTAGTTTTAACTACATATTAGCTAAAGTACTTACTGAATCCTTTAGACAATATTTCCAATTAAATCCCACTAAGCTGTCTCATTTTGACGGAAGATATAATATAAAAATCACTATCGAATGGTCGTGCTAGTCTAGCCATTACGACGGAAAAAATAACAAATATATGCAAATGAACCGATAAGGATGATTTCTAGATATTGTTTAGGGGGAGGGAGGCAGAGAAAAGCTTGACTTGAAATTGGGGACCAGAATTTCCTATCAGCTTTCTGAGGCACCATGCAAAAAAATGGTAACAATTTTGTTTTTTGTGATAACTCGGCGTCATGAAACGAAAATTACGATTATACATATACTTTGTTATTGCTTTTTTAGCGTTGAGTGTTGTTGAGATATCGGAGGAGAACGAAAGAGAGTAGATAATTTTTTACAAATGCTTCGCCGTTATGTTGAAAAAGTCCCAGCAACGAAAAGCACAGTATGCCAGCATATATTCCGTACGTATTAGCAGGTGCAAACCTGGCTGGGGTTTTACAAGGATCCTCAGGAATGGGGTTGGCGACAAACAAATAATGGACTTAAACCAGTTATCAGCCCAGCTGAACTCGCGCCACGTAAGCTTTTGAAGCTCATATCGTGCAAGTACAAGGGAAAATGTAAAGTCTATAGGTGCAGACAAGCAGAGATCGCTTGTTACATTTTTTAGCTTCAATTGCAGTCAACAAACATGCAACAAAGTCACATCCTGCTCAATGAGGATGATTCGACTATCGAAGAATCATCTCATGTGGTGAAGATTCTCCACATTTGGATGAGTATCCGGAGCAGGAAGACTGTGACCATCAAAACGAAAAAAATATATAAATATTAGAAACAGACTTCCATTCATTTTTATCTTCTACAACACAAAACATGGCTAATAAATTTCATGCGTGTGGATCATAATTTATTGTGCTTTAATTATTGCATCTACAATCCCTTAATTATTACTTGCTGACCCCCTCACATTATGGCACACTAAAAGTCGTAATTTTTGTAAAAAAAAATTACATTGCACGTATTAACATACTCTGCAAGTTTTCTAATGGACATTTTTTCGATGTGTATCACGAGAAAGAAAACATAGCAAAAAACAAATTTCAGTCTCATAATGTTGGACATTCTCATCCGATATCTCAACAGCGATGAACGCTAGGTTAAAAATTCATATAACCTCAATTGTACAACGTTAAAAGCAACAAAAAAGTTTAAAATCGCAAATTTCGTATCACAACGGAGAGCCCAGTTATCGCAAAAAAAACTAAATTACTCTTTTTTTAAGATGGCGTAGAAAGCTCATAGGAAGTTTTGGTCGACAATTACCAGTTAAGCTTTTCTAAGCCCCCTTACACAATATCTGAAAATCAGCCTTCTCGGTCCACTTGCATTTTCAAAAGTCTATAATGATTGTGCTAAAGCTACTAGCGATCTAAGCAAACAATAATTGTTCCAATTCCAAAGAAATCTCGTCCCTCCCTCTCTAGTGAACTCCACCCCATTAGTGTACTCAATTTTCTTGCTAAAACACTCGAAAAAAAGTATGTACACGCAAATCATGGAGTATGTGCGGGCAGAGAATATATTGTCAGGCTGGCAAACAGGATTTCGCTCAGGTCAGGTCAGTTGTGAATCTGCACCCTTAAAGACCACATCTGATATTCATAAGGCTCTTGACAATGATCATTTAGCAGTACTGGTCTTTCTCGATTTCAGTAAGGCCTTTGATACGGTGATTCATGTCACGTTAATCTGCAAACTTGGCACAATATATGGCTTCTCCTCCTCGGCCGTTGGGTTAATTTCCGCTTTCCTTTCAAATCGTGCGGAATTTGTAAAAGTGCAGAATTCTATCTCCGCTCCATTGTTCCTTTAAGCTGGTATTCCTCAAGGTTTGGTTTTAGGCCCTATTCTCTTCTCCCCTCTATTGTGAATAACACTTCTGTGCATTTGTATACCGATGAAGTTCAGTTGTACCTTAGCACACCCAAATGCCGGGTCGAGGACTGTATTGCTCGAATCAGCTACAGCACATACACGAATGGGCTTGCCATTAATCCAAACAAGTCTTACTGTCTGCCGGTATATAGAAGCGTTTTCCCAATATCTGATTTGCCTTCAGTTCGGTTGAATAATGCCATGCTTGAATATGTTGAGTCAGTTAAGGATTTGGACATTCAACACAATTCGAAATTTAGTTGTTGCGACTACATAACGCTTTGATGGGGACAATTTATGGCAGTCTTCGTCAACTATCTATTTCCTCCAGTTGTCTATCTGTGGATTTTCGCAGGAAATTGGCGATGACTCTTATTCTCCCCCACTATGGGAGCCTTATTTTTAGCTGACTAGACTCAATTTGTCAAAGAAGAGTTACTGTATCCTTGAACTACGTCATCCGTTATATTTATAAACTTTCTCGGAGCGCTCGTGTATCTACTCAGCTCTGTAGCGGCCTATTTGACTTGTCGGAGGGTTATCTTCCTTCATTGGCTAATTTATACTAAATCCCCTGCACATCTCTCGGAAAGCCTACAGTTCTTCCACTTGAATAGAGGTCTTCAAATTCTTGTCTCGTCCAAGTTGCCCGAAAATAGAACTCTCTTCTAAATTTAATACAGCGCACAGGTTCCGGCCTGACCTTTGCTAATTTAGTCAAAGATTACCTTATTAGATTGTGATTGATATTTATTCTTAGATCTTCAAATTCTTCATGCATTGTTTAATTAATTTTTTATTTTATTTATTTATTTGTTTTTCTTCTCCTTTTTTTTAATTTGTTTTATTTTTATTTATTTTTTTTGTTCCTTTCATTGGGCTCTTTATCTCTATGTTCTTAAATTCTCTTTTTTTTCATCTTTGCATTTCCTTTTTTTTTATATTTTTATTTATTTATTTATTATTATATTTTTTTATTAGGTATTATCTTATTTTTGCTTTAATTTTTAATGTTAGTTATGTTTGTTTTCCACCTAATTGTACGTCATAAGATTATGTAATCTTCTGTACAAGGCCGAATAAATGTATTATACGGAAACTTTCAAAAGGGCTCCCAAAAGGTGGAAAACAGAATTTTTTTCGAAATTACTTGGAATACGTATTTGCTCGAGACATGTTCTATAGCGGTGACTGCGATTTCTTCAAGAATAAGGAACACAAAGAATATTTTTCAGGCCATTCCCGGTCATTATGTATCTTATTGCTTTGAGAAAAGACATATGGGTAGAATCCTCCGAGCCTTACATGTCTTCTATTTTAACTGTCGAGCATTTAAAGGGAAACATTTAAAGTAGTATAAATGGTACTCCTATAATTGCTAGGTTATAAATGGTAACCAAATAATTTCCAATGCATAAAGTCTCTGTTCTTTGTGAAAGCTTACATGAACCCGTTCCATTCCGATATTTCAGGTAAGTGTTGCCATTTTGCGTACGTGCACAATAAATCAAATTCATTAATTTTGAATCAGTTTTAGTTCTCACTCGACGGCCAGCCAAATTTTCAAACTCAATTTTATTAAATACAGCTTCATTTGAACCTTCGTAAATGAGTATACACTGTAAAAAATATTAGGACTATTCCCTAAATTTAAGCACGTTTATCTCTAAAACTAAATGAAATTTTCTCTGATAGAAAGGGGAAAATCAGTTTAATTTCCCCAAATCAATGAAAAATTCAATGAATTGTGGTATCTGGCGCCAGAGAATCATATTTTCGTTTATATAATTCACACATTGTTTCTGAAAACAAGTCATATATTGTTTTTCAATATTTTGTTTAAGCATGCCCAGTGCACCAATATAACTTCCATACTACTTATTAGTATGGACCATAAGAAATGAGCTATTCAGCTCATTCGTATGTTTTTTTAAAAGGGGTGGTGTTCTATTACCTTCACCTATGTTGGAGAGTAGTGCGCTGCTATCACCTATTCCCTATTTTTTTGGGAATATTCTCTAAATTTTAGGGGGAAAAACTAAACAACAATTTAAAATTCCCTATATTTTAGGGAATGTTTCTTACATTTTAGGGAATATTCCCTAAAATGTAGGGAAAAACATAAAAAAAAATTTAAAAATTCCCAACAGTTTTCTAAGGTGGAGCTCTCCCTAATCTTATCGACAAATGCCTAACCTGTGTAGCACAGATTGTTGCCACTCACTTTTGGGAATTATTTTTTACTGTGTAGGCACGTGTCCAATCGAACCAAATTCTGTAGCTGTAGGCATTGTTTCTCTTCTTATCATTGGTTTATCTAGTGGAACTGCCTTCGCTGGAGTTACAATTTTAATCTCTCCCATAATGTGGAAAGTAGTGAGCCACTTTATGGTACTCGTTAAAGTCAGCGTTGTCAAATACGTATTCGAATTTCTAGTTGGGGATGAAATAATGGCTACGCCTCATATAACTGTATGCTTTAGAGAAGCTTAAACTCGACAGAATATCCAAAATTCGATTTGAAATACTACAGCGGATACGATAGATTGAGCAATAGCTATACATTTTCTACGAGGCAGTTCCACCTTTTTATTTTTGATTTTAACAATTAACGGTACCAAAAATAACATCAAGTATGTTGGCAGTAAGCTATCATTCGGAATCCAATTACAATCTTGTGTATAAAACTTGGTATCATCACTTCATTCCCGAATATGTCGCCTTATTATTGCTCCTGCACTTTTTACCAGCCTCAACCGTTCATTTGCATCTTCACTCACCTTATCATCATATACCAGGCGGTATTAAGAATGTCATTGTGATTAATTATGGTTCCGTGGTTTTTGACACAATAGTACAAATTCTGTCTTCATATTTCTAAAATAATTTCTTTGTGGTTGTTTCTTCACTGCGTACATAATCTGTTAAAATGTCTTTTAATTCTATCATTGTAAACTGACAATTTTCAACACACTTGATACAAGTAAATATTTCCTACAATGCCGAGCTACTCTCAAGACTTATATAATTTGTACGTGGTTTGAGGAAGTCCAGAAAGCAACGCCCATGATTCTAGCTTGACATGCAACGAGCTTGATTTCGTATCTGCTTTTTTACATCCCAGGCCGTGCTATCGTTATTACATTTTGCAGCCATTTCAGGTATGGAGGATTTAATAGAATGTATTGAAATTTGTTTATTTGTATTCCAATATTTTTTATGTTTCGCTTGTTCCTTTTCGGAGCTGACATCCTGACCGCAAATGAACCAGCAATCTTTAAAATTAAACGTTGATGCACTGCTGTGCATTTTGCTTTTAGGAACGCTCATCGATGAAATTACAGCGGCTTCCTTTTCTCGTATACTCTTCAAAAAGTTAATTACTGTACGGCTAGTATAAGCTTTGCGACACTCCACGTGAACTTTTACCGTTGTTAAGGTAGATAAGTTTTTAATGTTCTCATCATTTTTACTTGCGGTTTGCAAGCCTTTCATTCCACGAGACATAACCGCAATAATTAAGTTTCTTTTCTGAAATAACACATTCTCTTCCATTTTGAGATATTATAAAACAATCCGCACTCCCGGCACTCGTGAAATGCAAGGACGAAAAGTACAACTTCAGACACAACTCGACTACACTAGACTAGCCGTAACAGGTAACTAGCCGTAACAGGTAACTAGCCGCTAAAGCGAGAGGATGAGATGGATGAGAGGACGAAGGTTTTATATCTCCTTTCATTTGAAATACCCTGATATCAGCGGCAGTTCTAACAAAGTGAGAGCTGGTAGCAAACCTCAATAATTCACTGATCTCGGCTAAATACATCATGGGTACGAACCAAAAACGTTTGTAAAAATTTTGTCAATATAGGCAAAAATTCATTTTTTTTTAGAAATTTAATTGACCATATTTCTTCGGAATTCGTCTGCATTGTCGATGGTTGAGGACATTCTTAACAAGTTGTGTCTGGGCAGATGAAAATTTTTGTGAATGCAGATAGCCATACATAATTATTAATAATTTATTGCGTTTCATTTCATACGAGAAGTACGGAGATACTGTACCGGTCACCTCATTTGTGTGATAGAAGTATAGTTTTCAGATATGGAAAAAAATCAAAATTCACAAACTTTATTTTTGTTGTATCGAAAATATAAATAATTGCAGAAAGTGTTTCAATGATTCTAGAAGAGTATAAGGTAAGGTATGATTTGTTATTATTAGAGCACAACTCACTTACGCCTTAATTCCAAATGCCACTCATTTAATAAAACCCGCAGATATGAGTATATTTAAGTCACTGAAATCCCATAAGAAAAAAACATTAATAGACTACCAACGAACCTGAAAAAGTATTAACGCTTGCGTCACCCAAACAACAACAAAAAAAAGTAAAAAAAAAACAATTCAGCAAATGTGGACTATACTCATTCAATCTGGAAAGTATTGATTTTTCAAAGTGCATTAAGATTTTTGTGTGCACACAAATTATTTAAAATGGAACTTTCATTGGATTATGCACATCTCTCGCCACGTTATTTGAAATTGTAAAACCTATTTTACATTATTGATGAACTTTTTGTGAACGTATTAATATACTGAATGTTCCAAAAATAACTAGGATAGAATATGCTAACTGATTCCCCTAAAATGAGTCATTTATGAAGTAGGAAGTTGAAAAATTATTCTACTTTTTTATGAATCTCCCTATATCAAAATTTCGGAATTTAAATTATTGTTATTTTCATTTAATTAATATTTTTTTCTTTTTCACAAATGCAATATCAAAATTGTTTTTTATAAAATCCAAAATGCAACCAATTTTGCGTAGACAGGTGATATTTTTATACGACTATTATTATAAAATTTCTGGATAGTTTGAAAATAAATAAAATATAATAATAATAATAAAATAAATACAAATAATTTCGATTGCGCACGCTTTGGCACAGAGTCATGAAATTCTGGGCACAAATCAGTCAAACTATGTACGGATATTTAACTATGGTGTTGTAGTAATTTTTTTATAAAGCTAAACAAATATTCTAATAGAAATTTTTCAATATGTTTTTAACTCCATTTTCTTAGTCTGAACTATAATTTTTTTCACGTTCATATAATAAAGTTAAGGTAATAATTTGTAAAAGATATGGGATCACGTGTTCTGGGTACTGCAAATTATCTTGGGTCATTTGTACACCGTGAGATATGGAGTTACGATGCAGTAGACGGTAGATACGGTATATGTACCTTTCTTCGTACTTTTTACTATTCGTTTTTTAAATATTTTGCAGATGTCGAGCTACCATTAATTAATTCGCAGCTAATTGCCAAGTGTAGTTAGTTGCTTAAGATCTGCTTCCACTAGCTCATTTGATAATGCTCGTTCACTTTTTATTACCCGAAGCAAATATTTAAATAGGACTCTCCGGAAATCCTAATCGCACCTACCAAGAAATCCTCTTCATAATAAATAAAGCTATTGTGATGATTTATGTACTACCCAATACTTCACTCGGTAGTTTGGAGCCTATTTTTCTATATATTCTATGTCCTGCGACGATTTTATTTAAGCAATTGAATAAGGATAACGACAAGAATACTAACATTATAACCAATTCTCCTGTAAGCTTTATCTCGAACCTGTCACATAGCACTACGCATTGCTACTTTTATTGCAAGGAGTTCCACAAGGATCCATACTCGGTCCACTAATGTTACATATTTATATTAACAATCTTTGATATATAACTCGAGGCAAAATTTATGTATACTGCAATGAACTATTATTGAAATGTACCCCTCAACTCTAAAATAGGCAAGGGTGGTCTCGAGTCTCCCAAATGCTAAGTGATGTTATTGTGCATCTAATTTGACGGATTGCATGTGCATTACAAAGTTACGCTCGCATATCTATCTTGTCTATAAATCTCCTCGGCTATACTTTATGGCATTATACTCAGGTACATCTATGAAATATGTTGGTTTCACCATTAAATGATAAAATTTTCATACGCCATATTATATTTGGCAATGCATTGTTTTTCAACAATATTTATACTTCAGAGAAATTCATAAGTTCGTTACGAGTAAAATAACATAATTTCCTATCCAAATACTAAAATAGTCTTGCAGTTTGGAGTAGTATGGAATAGAATGAAGTCACACATTTGAGAATAAACCAATCTCATAACTCCTACAATTTCAAGTGCGTTTATCTAAATACTGCAAACGTAATTTAGTTTCTCTGGCGTTAAACAACTGATTTTGTTTAAATCTCTATCCTATGAGTATACTATTTTGCAAAGAATCTCACCAACTCATGATTTTTCTTTTCCAACACACTTTTATTTATTATACTCACTTCCAACGGGCACTTAGGAAAGCATCCAACCAATTAGTTCGAAAGGATTAGTGCGCATCAAAAATTACACAAAAATTACAAAATCTCCGAAATTCTACGAGAATTTATCATCTCAAGATGTTTCGCTTGCTGTTGGTATCCTAAAAACGATAAATTTAGAAAATATACTGCCTTCTGTACTCTCCCTCGTTATATCTATGTATGTTGCTCAATTTCAGTTCTTCTCGCTAATTCTGTCCTCCCAGCTACAGAGGACTATAAAGACGACATAATATCGTGGCATTGGGAACTAGTCCCACTGTGTATACATAACTAGAAAATAATTTTGAAAGATGTGGAACTAAAACGAGGGCAACTATTTCTGCACTGCAAACAAATCAGACTTCGTGGAGTGCATTTGACCAATAAATTATTGCAACAGAATTGCCGAGAGACAGAAGAAATGGGACACGAAGCTTTACATTGGGAGTTTTTTGTTGTTGTCTATTTTCTAAGGGTTGTCCAAGGTGGTGCTGTCAAATGATCATTAAGCGCAACCAATGGCGCATCAATTAGTGCCCCCCTCATCTTAACACATGCAAAGATTTCTACCGCGACGGAATGTTTCTTTTCATCTTGCCGGCGATAATTCTTTGAATATTAATTGCCCATGACCGGGATAACAATGAGGGAAAAAATAGATTTTTATTGTGCTCCCTGCCTTGTGCCACGATAGCGCCAGATCCAGAATTTTCCTGAGTTCTTTTCTTTCCATTGATATTACAAACACATCAAGATTGGATGGAGTGTACGGTTGTAGTACATGGCGGCCCAGAAGCTAAGAAAGAGCCCCAGCAGCAGTTCCGATGCATTGCTGGAGCATAGAGTGATTTAGTGCAATTTAATAGCGTGTTTATTATATCTCAGACACATTTCAATTTGTAGGTGCTGCCGGACTGCTCCGAGTTTTAGATACAATTTGGCTGCTGTTGTTATTGGCAAATCGTAAATCAGGCTAATGTTGTTTTTATTGTGACCTCGATTTGGGAGGCTTTTGTTATGGTGACAGCTGATTTAATTGAGTGCAAGCAGGAGGCTTTTTCTATATTTTTAAGCACCAAGAAAAATTGTGTTTGCCATGTTTGTGTGTACACATCTGTTCTGATGTAAGAGTGTTTTCAATACTGATTGGATCTTGTTGATACAATAAATTTGACCTTGAGAAATTGTGCTCTACTTAAGCAGTATGAATAGAAATTTTGAATAAGAAAAGCAGTAATATGCGCTGTATTCGTATACGTTTAAATTTCAAGCAAAATTGCTAGATTTTATTATGTTCGTGTGTAATCGACGGTGGCTTATGACAGATAACAAATCTCTTCTTTAGGCTCTATTCTGTATTATCAGAATTTTGTTTATTTTGCGGTTATGTGTAAAAATTCCTCTCTTTATAGTAGTTCTGGATCTACCTTTATGACTTTACACATCGGATCATAGGCGTTTGCGAGATCAATCAAATTGAACTTTCCTCATTTTATGTAGTTAAGAATTCCTCGCAACCTACTATTTACAAAGTTTTACAATCAGCTTTTCATTAATTGAATGAACTTGTATCTTTCGCAATCACCTAGTAGTAGATATTGCATTGTATTGTTTTGTCTATCGAAAGTCATGTCTTTAATTTAATTGAGATTTCGCTACAATTAAATCTCTGGAATTACGAACTGCAGGAAAATACACTGCTTGACTTTTTATCTGGCAATTGTTGTTATCATCTGTACCTACAGATTTAATTATAATGTCGATGGCTAAACAAGCATATCATAGACGAAATGATAATTCACGTTTGTATGCCCGGCATATTGTTGTCGAGTTCATTGTTATATACTTCCTGGAAATAGTTTGAAATTAACAACTTCTGGACGATCCACCATTTTAAAGAGCTGCGAATTTTCACAGTTGTCAGGAGATCAAGTACGATACTGTGTCCAGAGCTATCAATTTTGGCTGAACTATAATTTCTTCCAGAATATGGTAAAATTTGTAGATATCAACTTGACGATTTTTACCCAAATCTAATAGGGCTTACCTACTCTGATAAACATGTTGATATTGATACATTGCTTCGTCTATTGATAATTCATGTCAAAAAATACCACAATGTGAACAACATACTTACATATATGTATATTCGATCTACGTTAAACATAAATATTACATATTTACTAGGTGATGCATTCAGTTATTATTAATTATTAGCTAATTTACTGAAAATCAAATTTCGTCAAAGTTCTCAGTGAAGGTTGGGGAAAGATTCTTTTAATTTGTTGGACTTACTCTCTATCTTCTTCATACAACGCTAATTTTTGTTGGTTTTTTATGAAAGCCTTCCTATCTGCAGTCAATTATTTCGGTGCTATGTTCAATTACTCTTGAATTTGAAATAGTGGTTATTTAATTTATAGCATCGATGTGGACAGTTTTCCTGATACATATTTGACGTTTAATTCTGAAATTGAAAAATGAGACCAAGGTTTTTAAATTTCCGGTTGAAACAAACAAATGCCTTAATTTTGGAAATCTTCCAGGCATAATAATTTGTATTTGAAGTATTTGCGCATCCCAGATATGTGAATCACTCCGGTACCATGATAGTACGTTCTGGTTAGTTCTTCTCTCTGCTTGGTTGCAGTAATATTTTATTATTATTGATTCTACATTTTTAAAAATATCTTTATTTTTCGCATATTTAATTAAGTGCGTTCCATCTTGGTATGGACGTTCGTTTCACTTTACTCCTAGGCGTTAGCATAACTTTCTGAAAATTTAACTTGTAACATAGCTGATGTACCTACTCTGAAATTAGCTAATAGTACCTACCTATATAATCATAAAAGAAAAAATTAAATAACGACACATCTGGACTGCTGTCCTAGTTGGACAAAAAGTTGATCGGAGAACTTGTTGAATTGGACTGCTATCCTAGTCGGATAACAAGTTGATTGGAGAACTTGTTGATTTGGACTGCTGTCCTAGTCGGTCAAGAAGTTGATCGGAGAGCTTGTTGAATTGATGACTTCATTCCTTGAGTTTACAATTTCTGTTAAGAGTGGAGAAAATGCCGCTTTTTGTTGGATTTACACCCAGATTAAATGCCAAAACTCCTCATTATGAATAGTTTTAGTCGATATATTTTCACGAGGTTTGTGTTTAAAGCTATTGGGAATTATACATATTTGTGATTCAAATCTTTCGGCCATTTGTAACATTTTAGGTAATTTTTATTTGTTCTCTGATCATCTTAAAATTGAAATAATTCAAGTTTCGAGATGTCGTAAGAAGATTAAAATATCCCCGCATATTTTCATAACTATATAAGCTGTACATATAAGCGCAGAGGAGCATATCAACATTTAGTTCTGCTAATTCATATTAATTCAGCATAGTTCAGTACTAACAATTGGGAATTAAGTACAAAAGTATGTCAAGTAGTTTTCCACATTTACTTCGTCTTAGGTACTACTTCGTTGAATAATAATTTTTTTTTTATATAATCAATTTCCTGGGATTCTACATATCGAAAAACTCAATAGTGCAAATCAAAACTTTTGTACAGCAATACTATGAAGCATGAACTTTAGCTTACTGTTTTCATGAAACGTATTCTGAATAGTTTTTCGAATAAAAGCAAGTTCAGTTATTCTTCCTAAGTTGATAAAAAAAGAAAACTTCCTGTGAATGAGAGTAGAACGGAGAACCTCACTTTCTTCATATTAAGCAGATAGATGGACTCCAGTGAGTGTACGAAATATGCCTGCCAGGATATTGGACAGCCGTAACCTTTCTGGTACGAGCGTTGCTTACTCTGATTTATATAGCAAAATTAAGAAATCATAATTATGGATTGAAGTTTGTGAATTTAGTTGTCATGAATCATTGCACATACATGGGTTCTCCATTTATTTATTACAACTCTTCTTTAGATCTCACTATATTCCGAATTACACAAATTTCCAAAACCATAAACTGGCGAATATGAATAAATATTCCAATTTAGCTACAAAAAATCCTGTGTCAGCTTGTATAGAAAAAATCACTCTTGAATTATTAAAACTAAAGTCGTAAATTATGTTAGTAATTAAATGCAAACATAAGAAATTAATGCAAATTTAAAGGACTGCTAGAGCAGTTTACATAAAATTGACGAACCTTTGCCAACATTTTTCCTAAACAAATTTATGCATATTTGACAGAGTTGGTAAACACATGTGAATTATTTCATTCGTAATTTACTGGGTTTTGAGAGTTTTAAAATTATCATAATTATATTTTGGACGATTTGGTAGGTAGGTGTTAACTATGTGTATATGCATCTTTTTCAAGTAGAGGGGTAGAGCATATTATCATTTGGCTCTGTTCCCATATGTTTTTTTTTTTGTAGTGGTACATAAACATAAATAAACCCGAGTTCGCTCGTAAAATCAAGGGGAAGTTTCATTTTCTCTACGCTCATAGTGGATTTATATATATGAAGCTCGTGTGAACTTAAGTTCCATCTGAAATTTTATCAAATATGTATCGTAAAATGGGATTAATTAGTAAATTATTTGTTTAGAAATCAAAAACTGACACTCGCAAATTATATATTGAACTGTTGCAATTTTCTTTACAGCTACGACAGAAGTTGTTCGACTCTAGTTGTAGACCCAGTCTTCTAGCATAGTTACCTAAGGCCCAGTGGACCCTTAATACCCTTAATAGTTTCCTGATGTCGCCTTTTCGCCTCCTCAAGAGATCCATTGTTTCTTCCTATTATACATAGATCATAATTGCTTCGCAATACAACAGGTGCTCCGATGGATCCACCGATGATTATCCTTAACGTAGCTGTTATTTGTGATGGCGCCTCATGGAGTTCCGATCGGAATTCTCATATAGTATATTGCATCTGAGCTAACCATTTCCGAACCCTTTTTGGCTTTCTCATTCGTTATCTCATTGCTGTCGACATTTCTATGGCTAAGAAGTCAACAGTCTTGTACCGTATGAAAATCTGCTCTTGGCTTTCTTTGCATAACTGCATTTGTTTTGATTATCACCACATCATTCAACGTTACTATTTGGCTGTTAATAATTATGGCGTTTCTGCCACCATGATGGTTCATGGGTGGTAATAGAAGTTGGGGGGAGAATATTAACCATTTTGGAGTTACACAGTTAGTCAGAAAATATGCAAATTTTTCACTAAACTCCCTGTATATTAAACGGTACAGGGTGTACGGGATCGTTAAAGAATTTCTGGTCTAAACTAAAAATATCTAGTTTTCCTACCATTTTTTTTTACTTTGACCTCTTTCTTTTTTACAAGAAAAAATAGTTAACAAAATTTTTTTTTATAAAACTGTAAATTATTACTATTACACCTAACTGTTGCCGTTAAAGTTTTATTAGGTATATTCTCTAAGCTATTCTCAAATCTATTCTCAAAGATAATTTGTTCCTTAGTGACTGAAAACATGTCATTTAAAAAAAGTATAGCATCCAATTTCGGTATAACCTGAATTGGTCTTAAGCTATCTACCATCACATCCTGCCCTATGGATCACTATGACGGAAACACCCTGTATAAGCAGATGTCTAAATCCTAAATTCTTCTGCTCCTGTACCTTATCTTATCATTGACGCATCTGTAAAAGTAGAGATGTCTGCTCCACCTCTATGTAAATTTGATACATAAGGTACCATTTATAAGTTATAAGATGATTCAGAAAAATCGAAGAAGCGTATGATCTTTAAACCCCCAAACCCTTCCACATAACTGGATTTCCCCAATTGTGTCATAAGTCTAAAATGCCCAAAATCGCCCTAATTGTTCTGACGAACAATGCTTTTTTTTTCAACAACTCTCCCAAATCTATGAACTCAATAATGACAAAAGCGAATTTTTTATGTATGATAAATGTCTTGAAATAATCAATCATATCACGTTCTGGTGCAACTTACATGTTATATTGGTCCATGTATTTCCAATTGGTTGGACAATTTATATCGCTATACAATTACGTGTGTCTACATACGTTATTTACTTCCCATTATATTATGTAGAGCGCGTATCTCATATTCAAGGCCTCGAAGCTACGATTTCGAGCAATTTGATATTCAAATAGCTCCGTATGTCGTTGTTGTCGTTGTCTTCGATAAGAAATTGTGATTAAACTTGTGGTCCCGAACCGATGACTAAGTGGTTAGTTACCCGTCTCGAATTCAATTCGAATTGAGATGGTTGTGTCAGTTGAGGAAACAAACGAAAGTCTATTATGACTTTCTTATCAGACTTCAGCAAGAAAAAAAAAGCGATGGTAATGAGGTGGTGAATTGTGATAAACACCTCAAAAAGTAAAAATAGATCACTTATCGCATTCAGTTATGTTGGAATGTAATTTATTTTTGTAAATATTTTTTGTTTGTCTTATATTACCTGGATAAGCAATTTTTTCGTAGTATACATTCGATTGAAGTAAATACTCTTTATGGGCATTTAAAATTGTTTTTAGCTCTATTAATATCTTTCCGAAATTCTTTAGTATTGAATTAAGTCTTGAAAGGTATTTAAATCGTGGTGTATTTCTTATTTTAATGTTGTCCTATTCTTACAAAATGTACTAAGTTTGTTCTATACAAACAGTTATAGCAAAGAATATATAACAGAAAGAATGCGCATCTCGTACCTATATTGAAAAGTTTTCTATGGCGGGTCGTTCTATTACGATCCACTGTCACATATTATATGAAAACTCTCTGCTTGTAGACGAGCCGGTGAGATGTTATTTGGTTGTAGTATTAATTTTTTATAGCTTAAACGAAAAGAAAATGTCTCCACATGTGACTTAACTAAATTGAACTCAAATAATATTTCTTCGTATGTTTATGCACTAAAACCGGTCTGAAATTCGAATCAACGCGGCTATTGTACAATCTACTCTCTACTGATAATAATTATATATTCCCAGAAACTTTACACACGAAAGAATGCTCCCGCATATTGGATACACTGAATTCCTGTTTGGTTCTCACGTGCATTTAACGTTCCATATCGAATCCCATTCAAAGCCTCTGTCTATCCTATCCTCTTGAACTGAATAACATCGTAAGGAAAGAGCATTACTTGATTGTTGGCATTATAGAAAAGTGCGCTGTAAACGAACACTGTAGTGTACTTTATCATCTTGTCTTGTACTCCTGGAAGGAGATTTTCCCTTGTATCCACTGTTCCCTTCCTTCTGCATTGAAGCGCGCTACCATCTGGTTTTATATCCTGTAGAATAATTTGCAAGTGTCATATCGCCATGGATGCATGTGCAGTTGGGATTTCTCTGTGCTGAGTGTGTCATGAGATATGACAATCCGCAAACAATTAATGGCGTTGTGGGTAGATAGTAACAGCTCTGATATAACAAAACTGCCAGCCGCAACGGAATATCTATTGCAGTGCATATTGTACGTCATACCGACAGATAGGAGATTTTTTTTTTTTTCATAAATTCCACTCATAAAAGGAGGATTTCGGATAAATTTAATATGCAGATTCTCTTGAGGATAGATCACCTAGCTCAGATCTAAGCTAGCTAGATACAAGCTGTCAGCAATTTTGATGGAGGTAAAAAGAGGTGATGCTCCCTATCCCTATTACTTTATGTGATTGTAGACACTTTGTGGATATGTGCACGTCAGATATATAAGGAAGATGATGAAGTTTCTCGGTTCTTTCCGATTTTATTTTTGAAAAGTTGGATTTGTTGAATGTGTCAAGATTCATATGCATTATGATGTACGGTGCATGGTAGATGTGCATTAAGTGAGTAAAAACCTGAGACAATGAGGACCTATGTTGTTGAAAGCATTCTGAGTAACACAGAATAGAGCTGAACTGAACCCGAGTATACCTAAGTATTTAGTGTATCAGAAATTTAATCTTCATAATTATTTTTCACACCTTTTACAGAGATTCTTGTGAAATATGGGAATTTGCTCAATCCTCTTGTGTTCTTGGAGACTACATACAATTTTAGTTAATGATAGTTGCCGTCACACCACAATATGTTTCTACAACAGAATTTTAGAGTTTGTTGCTAGAAGAGAAAGATAGGTAGGTATATGTACTTTTTTAGTCAAGGCTGACGTGACTAGAAATGTCCCATTTATGATTAATGCATATGACGAGTATAAGGAAGGTGCCGCTGAACTTTGCGCACAAACACCTTGGAATTGTAAAAAGCTAGAAACAAACTAGATGGTAAATTGTTCCATATTTGCAGAGTTATAATTATAAGGTAATAATTAACTTTCAAAGTTAGACCTGAGTAAGGCTTGTGAATATGGTTTGAATCACACTGGACATTCCATTAAAGTAGTGTTAAAAAAAACGTCGTACATCTATTTATGAGGATTATTTTATTTCTTGCGAGTCTTGTTACCGTACAAAATATGTACACGAGAGAAATAGATTTAACATTTATGTAAGAATACAGTGCCCTTCATTGGATATGCACACAGTGAATGGTAATATAAAATGGTCAAAAGAATCAGGATAAATAAGATTTTGTGGAAAATTCACAAAAATGAGCATATCTAATTGCATTGCTCCATACGATGTTTTGTAAAAAGTGTAATCGGTAATGTGAGTTAACAATTTAGTTCCATTAAGGGATAAAATAAATAGCCTCTTCGCAAATAATAATATCAATAAGAAAAATAAGTCATTTGCCCCGTTATGCCTCACACGTGGGGCATAATGGGGTTTGATTTTATTTTTTAGAAATCAGTTCAAATTTCCTTCAAAATCTTTCTTCAGGCTTGCACAAGTTAAACATTTAGTTCAATAGTACTACACATAAAGTTTGTTAGCAAATCTAAAGTATACATACGCACGATGGCAAAAGGGGGTACCCCATTATGCCCCAAACTACTCAGAAAAAAGGACTCCGGTATGCTCCTTGCATTATACCCTATTTTGCCTCTTGAATTGTGTTTGGAAGAGATATTATATAAAAAAACTTACTTTTAATCTTAGCTCAGTTAATACTGCTTAATACTAATAACAAAAAAAAACAGTTATTTTTACATACTACACATAAATTGTAATCACGGACATTTAATTTTTGTCGGTAGGACACAGCTCACAATTTGTACCAGGTCCGATGGCAATGAGTGTTAATGATTAGAAATCGCCTTGCGGCAACAACTTCGGATGAAGTCTTTTCGATCATAGAAAAATACCACTACATCGTTGTGCCTCGGTACCCGGTTATGCACCGTCTTCCCCTATCAATCATTCAGAATTTATTAGGCGATTTACAAAATATGAAGGGAAACTTTCCTCCCAAACGATGCATTCTCCTCTATCGCCAATTCCTAACCTCTTTTTTGATAATCTTCATCCCAGCATTTGCATTTTCTCTTTGAAAAATTATCATATTTACCTGATCTAGATCACCTGCTATGTGAATGCCCTAATCAGATCAAACGTAGAAGAAATATGCTTGGTAACTACTTTTTCGCGAATTGGGGAATTAGCAGATAAGGAGATAAAGGACCTTCTAAAAATAATCAATTCTTTCGGCTGCTTTTAATGCACCCTCTAAATTAAACAATCTTTTAAAGGTAAACTCCCAATAAGGCCACATCACAATCGATCATCGATGATATAATGTGGCTAATCGCAGGTTTTTTTTAACCTACCTTGCATACACATATTATGCTAATAGTCAATCTCTATATTCATATGCCCATCTAGACTAATACTTCAAGCTTGTGTAAAGGACTATAATATGGAGATACCTACTGAAGTATTTAAAATAAAGATACCTACATTTGAACATATTTACACGATATTCAACCTTAGCAGGAGTTGGCAGAGATCTTGAATATATAGGAGGTACCAGTACACTTAGCTACGTGGACCAAATTATATGTGTAGGAGGACTCTTATCGAACTGATAAACAAAAGTATCCACTCGAATCAATGGCTGAAAACTTCCATGGTACAACTTATTACAACAACCAATTGTGGGTATATCTATTTGTTTGAATCCAAGCAACTATAGATTTTAATAGTATTGTTTATTTAAAGTCCTGAGCTCATAATGCTCCACCCGAGAGCATTCAAAAATCATTTCAAGTAACCAAATTTGTATAGGGTCAAAGAGTGGCAAAGTGAAGGTACTATCTTTCTTCTACACTCCTCCACATATAATATATTTGGAAACTTTACCCCACAAAATTATCTACCATTTAAAAATGATATATTTAAGCTATAAATCAATTCATTCGATTGTGTGTAGATATTTTCGAAAGCTAACAAATGTTTTACACTATTTTCAAATTTAAATTTCAAAATGAAAAAGTCAAGGCGAATGAATGGATATGTAATAACGAATTCATTTTTTCTTATGAATGTTCGACCATAATTGTTTTGTTGGTATGCCTCAGATTACAAAAGCAAAAATTCGATAGTTCTCTTGAAAATCGTGAACCACGAAGACATTTTTCTCAATGGAGTACTCTTCGGCAACGAATTCTTTCCTTATTACTCCCAGACATATCATTTTCTGGTAGGAGAGTTGTCCATAAAACGTTCGAGCAATCTGAATAGCTTTGAAAAGTGGTCTTTCTTTACAGCTCTCTCAAAGGGAATTCAATGAAACGCACAGTTGATATCCATTCCATTTTTCGAATAATGTTTTTTTTTTCATAAATATCATCGAAATAGCTCATTGATACTTCATTAAGGAAGTCCTAAGCTCAAAGTCTCTTAGGGAATGATGACTTAGTCTTGGTTTCGTCGACAATTGTCGCGGACTTTATCTAGCTTTCTTACGACAAAATAGGTGCTCAGTGTAAGAATTGAGAAAACAGAAGTTGTAATACTGCTAGTGCCTTTTTCTTTCTCAAATACCCCCTTGTTAAGACACACACGAAACTCATCTTCGGTTGCTATTGAGTGCCGTCAAGATAAACAATTTTTCTTTTCTAATCTTCTACTTGTCCACGAAGTGTGATTGCAGGAGATCTACTTACTTGATAAACACGCTGCTGTAAATAAAACAGTAAAGTTTTAACTACTATTTCCATTCTGATGTTATGGTCAGAAACTTTCTCTTCGTTTTTAGCAGAAGAAATGTTAGGGGGCTGATTTGGGTGTACCTAAAAAGCGACCACCCTTCCTACAGTATATATTAGAGTCACCAGTAGCTCTTATTGGCCCATCTTTAAACAGTTCTGAGAAAACGTAACTATTTTCTTAAATAATTTTTTTTTTCGAATCGTAGACCACTGACTTCCGTGAAAGGTTTTATCTTAGAATATAGAGAGTACAGGAAGTGTGATAAGCCAAATTTGGCGTAGTCAAATAGCCGTATAGTAGAATCAATATAGAGAGCTGGGCAACAAGATATATATGGTTGAAAATACTTCAGTTGCACCCACCGAAAATGCTCTTAGTCGTGGTCTTAGTCGCTGCCACTGCGTCAAGATACCCAGTTTCTCACCTGTCACAAACGTAAGCAAATCTTCGATAAAGAAATATTTCATAGTTTTTGTTATTAATTTCAATTCAATTTAATATAAAATGTGTGTAAAGTACATAAAATAATATTTTATAACTATATTTGCCTAAAAAATGATTTCTCACTTATATTTTCACCAGATTCAAATTGTTGTAAATTAGGAAGCTTCGCTTGACAGCTGAAAATACACTTGTCACTTTCTTCAATATAATTCTGACCTAGTTCACGAAACCCTGAAAAAATCCACATTCATGCACACAAATTTTACAGGTATCAACACTTCCTGTTGTGTCTATATTCTATGGGTTTTATACGGAAACCGAACCAAATAGAATTTACATAGCCGCAATGACTGCGATTTTCGTCAATTATCTCAAAAATAGCATTAAGTAAATAAATCCAACCATATAAAGGATTCTGTTCATAAATCCATCATACCACATGATCCAGATTACTTTCAAGGCATTCAATCTAACTAAAGCTAGAAAGAAAAAAAACTGATCAGGAAACATGTTGTCAGTGACGGCTAGTAACTGTAGTTAAAAAAGTCAACAAATAAGCCCAGTCGCCGGCTCAAGAACATTAAACTAAAATGAAAAAGTAAAATAAAATGACAAATGCTGGTTCGCTTAAGTAAAAACGAAAGGAAAACTTAGCCAAATCGGCTTGGGGAACGTGAAGATAACAACATGCTAGAGTAAAACTGCAGAGCTCCCAACACAAATAGCAGCAGGTCGGTTCGGCATCACCAGCAAAATCCACATTCATTCCAGACCCATAAAGGACGTTGGACTGAGTATTATTGGCACGAGCTTGGTTTTAAATGTGCAACAACCATCACGAATAAATGCAGCATATAAATTATACAAACAAGTCCTAAAAGTAGAACAAGGGTGGAGACGGGGGAAAATATGCACAGTATATGTATACATAATGAAGGCAAGGGGAATATGTTATTGCAATCGAATATATGTATATAGTTCAGCAGACCAGGATTTGGAATTAGCGAGCCAAAGGCGCTCGCTTCACTGTCCCCAAGTAGGTTCCATACTTGTGGCAATGGATACCAACAGTCGACAAAGATTCCATTTAATGGACAGACTCCATTCACTAGAAGCTTATCAGCAGTCATCGATGCCGCGATTTTGCAGAAAAGAGGATACTTTAATTTTACAGAATATTCATTCCATGTTGTCTGTAAGACAGAAAAATAATCATTTTTGTGCTTATAATCTTAAGCAGATTTTCTAGATCTTATAATGAGGCTTAGGTCATTATACTCATCGTGTGGTATAAATGATATAAAAGATGGGCAATAGGGCCAAAGTTCAAATCTGTTGAGTCGGCATATAAGATTAATTTCTATTACACACTAATATTAGTGAGTTTGTTTTTTATATGACTCACGGAACTTTCATGGGTATCAATCTTAGACACTTTGCATAACTTGTTTGCATATGTACTACTGGGGATAATCTGATCAAATATTTTTATTACTTTCAGTCAAAACGTCACTAGTTTTGATGCATGAGGTGTTCAGTGAAACTGGAATTTATGACGCAGAATGAAATGAAAGGAATTTCACACTTTTACCATCATTCGCTTTTAATTTTTTTTTTTTAATTTCCGTTTATTCACTACACTGAATGATTCACACCTGAATATCGGATGATTACGACCGGGCACACAAAACCTCTGATTCACTAAGAAAAGAAAGATTTCCACAGCATATTTACATATACGAGTAATATCTGCCGAATTAGCATAAATTATAATATGTTGATTGCTAGATGATTTCATTGAAATGTTCAATGCTGGTAAAGCAACCAGAATAATCTAGAATTATGTATGAACAATGTTGGCGCCATTAAATGTACTTAAAAATATACATTGTACCATCCCCCAAAATGATTTTTAAATACACGTCTGCCACGGAATATTAATATACCTCTGTACTCTTAACTCCCGATTATATACATAAAGCTAGCAATCATCCCTTTTTAGCATTGGATCGAATCTATAAATCCTCCCTACTGAACCGTGGTCGCTCCATTAATCACTATCCACTCTACGAAATTCATATTGAGCACCAGACATGAAATGCACTTTGATACCATTAGAGAAAAATTACTAGTGGAAAAATCTACTTCGGTTATCATGGAAAATTTAATTCAATTCGACAACGTTAACTATCGGCACTGCATCAAAACAACGCAGATCCCGTATAGCCTGTAGTAGGTAACCTTAACAAAATTAATAGATAGAACCACTATCTGGAATCGATTCTACGACATCTAATTAATGACGGGATGACGGGAAAATAGTGTTGTACTATTTGAACACATCATCGAGAGAGTGAGATACTAAATTTATTGGACCAAGTAAAAGTATAAATACAAAATCACTTTAAATTAGTAGGTTTGTTCACGTACATCTTGAGTGAATTCGTTCTTGGGCTTTTTTGGGTGAAAATGTTCAAGTGTCGAAATGCCATTTATTAGGACCAGAAATAAAGAAGTGCTACCGAATATAAAGGATTTCAAAGAAAACTCGACTTCAATATTGAAAAGTAGTTGAAATGCTTGAAAGAAGATTTTTTAAATTTACATAAGACCTGATTTAATCAAAATATGTATAATTGTATATAGCAGTAAAAAATTTAGCAGGGGTTTCGTTGGTGAATTGAACGCATATGCTCGTTAATTACAATTTTAAACGAAAACTAAATAAGCGATGTGTGCTCTGTGATCTGTATATAGCACAAGAACAGGGTTTGAATAGTGATTTAGGAGATGCCGCAGATATTCTGGTTCCTTATTACAAAACTCGCTTCGATAAAGAAGCTTGTCGATATCGACAATTTAAGAGTAGGTACAGGGGACAGTTCAGGCAATTCGGCACACTACGTTTGTTACCAGAAATTCACATTTCAGTTCAAGCAAGTCAGCGTATCGCATGTCGTTTTCAGTTTAAAGCCAATATCGAGTTCGAGTAAAATTTGACATTTCCTTACCTACAAATTTTAGTACTGGTTAAATCGCAGGCAACCCTTTTACTGATGATTTTAGCAGTCCAGTACGGAGTTCGCCGGGAAAAACTGAAGGTTCCTTATTTATAAAGTAGCACTGTATAGCACTACATATAAATTTTCCACACATTTAACTAAGGATTTTAATGCACAAAACATCAAATGACTGGTAAAATGTTGACATCTCCTATTTCTATGACAATTTGTATTATTTTTTTGATTGATTGAAGTGTCAGGTTCGTTTTATTAAAATATAAAAATAAACTATTTTCTTTTCTCCAAATTAACATATGTCAACATTTTACCAGCGATCTTAATGTGAAACATTGGAGCCTGCCTAAATTTTTGCTTTCTCCGAATTCGATATTAGCCTTAACCATTGAATAAATAACTAATAAGGAAGCGGGGTACCGTGCGAATACAAAGTACGTTTTTAAGCAATTAATTCAATGACAGTACGACCTATGACGGTGGGTGGGGGTAGGGGGGTCAATTGACAAGTTGACAACATTTCTGATATTTCATATTTTATGAAATTGTAATTGCTGCCTAAATTATGTCAGTTATACAAAGGCAACGCCAAGAAATATTATCTGAAAATAAGGGGGCGCTAAAAATTTGTTTATTTTACATAGCAATTTGGATTATAAAAATGTCCCCCTTCAAAATGTCAGGATTTCATTACTGCCATGACCAAACGATTACAAACACAGCACACCGATGAATTTCGCTGAGTGGCTTAAATTTTCACTCGATGTGCCGTTTCCTTATTAGTGATTTATTCAATAGTAAGAACCTACAAGTAAAAAACTTAAGTAGGGGCTCACCATTTACAATTTTCATGCCAATCTCAAAGATGTGCAAGTATATACGCACACTATAAAAAATTCGAATTGCAGGCGGATGGAACAAAAGTTGATGCAAGGAATTTTGGCGCGGTTTTTGAAAGTATTAGGCAAAATCGTATACCAGAAGCAGTACCTATAGTAAACGCTAGTAAAATAAAACAACATATTTAGGTTTCCGGTTTCCAAGTAACCCTATTACCATCTTCGGCAGCCCAATAACTTGCCTTAACATTTCGTCCTTGGTAAGTCTATATCAAGAAAATATATTAAAAAGTGAGAACTTTTATCAAAATTACAAACATTTAACAATATACTAATTTCCAGATTATTATTACAAAAGAAACAAATACAGTAATTCTAAATTTCCACATAAAAGAATGTACCTATATGTTTTTTTCAAATTAATCCCCTTCCAGTGTTAATCTTACCTACGTGTTTTGTGCTAGGGTAAAATTCATTACCGAATATAAATAAAAGTGAGACCTAGGGTACACGTAGACAGAGATGTAATCATATGTTAGAAACTGAGAAAATTCATCCTTTTTACTACGGAAAAATGAAATATACGTATATACACGCAATGGCACATTACATTTTTTGTCTTATTAAGAAAGAATCAGAACGACACGCAAGTTGGTGTCGAGGATATTTTCGATAAATTTTTATCGACACTTCCAAAACGTCGAGTTGCATGATCCAAACGTGAAAATTCAAGTGTGGTTTTCGTTCGACGCCGACTTGAGTGAACTGGTCTCGGATCTGGAATCTGGATCCACTGACTTAAATGCGGGTCTGTTAAGTGACTTATATAAATAAGTATTAAGTTAAAGGAAAGGAAATGTCCATACTATGATGAAACCACGCTTTTTTTCAAAATTGAACGACAATTCGTCTTAAAAAACAGAGGTTTTTCCATGACCACAAAAATACAGTCCCATGAAGATGTTTTACACGCGGAAAAGTCCTTGCCAGAGGAAGTTATACTAGGCATTGAAAATTTTCGAATATGCAGTAGTTTACCTAACCCACAGCATACTTATGCTGAGGGATATTAACTCTGTTGAATTTCGTGTGAATATATAAATAATTTGAATTTCCAAAATTTTCAGTAAGTATTATAATTTCGTCTTACAAGGGATTATCCGCGTGCAAGTCGTCTAGGGGCTGAATTTTTGTGTTCAGAAAAATATTCTATGTTTGTTAAGGTCTCAGACATGCGGCCCGCGCATGGTGGCCAAAAGCAAATCAAAAAACGGCTGAGGCTCTGCTTCAAAAAACCCAGCAGCTTGCCTTTCTAGTTATAACTGGTACCATGAGAGCCTGTCCTACTAAACCTCCCTCCCCTACGTTTGCAGGTGAAAAAGGAAGCGATCTTAAGTGCTATTAGAGTGCAAAAGGAGAAACAGTTAAAGCCAGTCGATCTGATTGGTCTTTTGAGCAAATGACAACAATATCTGATATAATCACACCCATAGTGGATTTTGTAAGACAATTCCAAGTGATTCTGGGAGACCGACAGCAATGGCGTTCCACTAAACCGTCCTTCAAACAAGGATCGATGGTGTGGGTATACAGATGGCTCAAAACCGAGCAATGGAGTCGGACTGGGCGTATACGGCACCAAATGCCATATATCAAAGGCTCTGGGCTCTACTCCTACCGTATTCCAAGCCGAGGTATTGGCCATAATAGAATGTGCCAATATCTGCATTAAAAGAGCCATAAATGGCTCAACCATTAATAACCTCTCGGACAGTCAAGCTACCCTCAAGGCCTTAAAGTCCTACACTGTCAAGTCAGGGATAGTCTGGGAATGTCTACAAACCCTCAAAAATTTGTCGAGGAGAAACAAAGTTATCCTCATGTGGGTACCTGGATATGATGGCCACAAAGGCAATGAAATTGCTGATGGACTAGCTAAAAAAAGAGCGGAAACTCGGTTTGTCGGGCCAGAGTCATTTGCTGGCGCTTCTACGTGTTACTTCAGAGCTGCCCCAAGCGACGGGGAGAATAAACAAACATTCCTGTATTGGGAAAGGCTACAAGGACTTCGTCAGGCAAAAATGTTTATCGACACCTCTGGCGGAAAAGCAAAAGAACTCCTACTCCTTAGAAGAACAGAGCTCATAATGATTACTGAGCTCTTCTCAGGCCATTGCCCCTTAAGGTATCACCTAAACAAGCTGGGCTTGTTTCTGCCGTTTCTGTTAGAATTCCCACGAAACCTCGGAGCACTTGCTCTGCAACTGTGAAGCATTGGCTAGGCGGAGACTACTGCACCTCGAACATGCTTTTCATCCACCAACCTACGTGTGTAACCTCAATCCCAGAATGTTTCTAGAGTTTATTAATAGTCTGAACCTATAAAGGGAGTAAATGCAACGGGGAGATTCATAATAGATCTTTCAATCTAAGGTCCCACACCACGGTTCGTGCGCAATACGAGGGTGTATTTTCCGTAATTATTTTCAAGCAAACGATGAATGGAACTTTTCTTATTAATACCCATAGTCCTATGTCTATAGAAGACTGTATACAAATTTTTGTACTCGAATCCAAAGTATCGTTTGCGGTGTATGCCGCTTCCAAGAGAAAATTGCTGTTCGGCGGTTGACAGCGATTAAGCCATACGGTTCATCAGAAAAATCAAATAAAAATATACTTAGAACTAGACATATAACTTTACAGCATCACGTAGGGGAATTTCGACAACTTAAAAAAAATGGCGGACCAGCGAACTTTATTTCTGATTTTCATGACAAATTTTCATCGTTCATAAAAAAAAAAAAAAACAATAGACGGGGCCCTTTAAAACCCTTACGTGGTGCCATAGACACTGGATTTTCGAACAGTTTAAGACTTAGCGCATGCAAATGGGATGTATAGTTTTTAAGTTTTTTTTAATAGGTTGTAAACCAGGTTGAAAAATGTAGTTTCGAGAAGAACGCGTGTAAAGTTTTGCTAAACGATAATTCAACATACAAACTGAATGGATTCACAAAAAATGCTGTATCTACGTATATTTTATAAATTTTCTTAAAAACATTTTGCGAAAGAATTCTTAACAAATGAATCTTTTAGAAAATGAAGACGTGCATTAAGTAGCCATACTTAGTCATTTAATTTCGACAATTTTTCGAATCGAAACGAACATAACAGATGTATCAATTACTCCTAGCCATATTTACTACTGCCAGGTTAATTTCAGAATCATACAGCCAGTTGAATTTGAAATTTAGTTTTCATAACTTAAATAGCTAAAACTTTTTTACACGCCCGATAGAGTTCAAATATATATTCATTAGAAACAAAGCGGAAAATGTTGACGTTGTCAACATAGTCTTGAAATGATCAGAATCAAAGGGACACAATAAGTATTATCTATTTGGTCTGAAAGAGCTGTGAACTCACTGCATGCAATCAGATAATGAATTATAATTTGTTGATTAGTTTTGCGAAAAGTTTTACTGAAATCCGTAAATATTCAATTGGCTAGCTTTCCTCCTTCAATAGTAGAAATACAGAAATTGGAAAGGGAAAGAAAAGCTTGCGTGAGAAGTATAACGCAATCGCAGATCAGGGCTTCAAATATCTTAGCAATACATCTCAAATTTGCGACAAGCCTGTAGTTATAAATGTCGCACGCACTTGCTACCTTTTTTATGCAAACTGCAAAGGAATAATGGCAGAAAACTTCTACTGTTTCAGAAAAATACCACTAAGTAAAGATAAATTAAATAAATAACACAAAACATGATTTTTCATAAAAAATATACAAATTGAAGTTTAGTTAAATGCGTGATGAGGAGGGGGGGCAGTGGGGGGGGGGGGGGGGTATTTACAGTACGGAGCTCAATGCAGTCAAAGATTTAAACACCTTCGTCTTTATTAAATTAACTCAGAATTAATCTCAGTACAAAGTCGAGATTTTATTATTTATGAAAGTATCAAAACCAACCATAAAACATCCAATTTTGTACGAAATTTATTATTGTATATAAAAAAAGAAAAAGCATTCCAGGTAACCACAGAAAATTTCATTTAAATAAAATTCTAATTATGTTGCTGGTAATAGCGACAAATCCAGTAATTTAAAAGTCAAGTACGGAACGAAAGAGGCAACTAATTTACCTAATTACCGTGCTTGGTTCATTGTCAGCTCGTAACCGTGTACTTAAAGATTCCTTCTGACTATGTACATATATATGTACCTATGTCTGTATTTATGTAATGGCATAGCGTACGGCGCTGCTTAGTTGAAAGTTTATGGGGGTATTGGCATATGCATAAAACCCTCATCCAGTAAATCACTTACTTACAATATTAAGTTACCCACGGAAAGAAGAATATAAAGTGAGCTAAGCTACCATGACAACGTCTACTACGTTCTCTAAACGCCCCCGTAACACAGCCAACACATGTATCTATATCTACCTGCATGCATATAATATATTCGAGGATCTAATTACACACCTTAATTGACTGAAATAAGTACAGCATCACTACTTAATTAACTCGAAGAGCAGCAGCCAGGTTGAATCCGAACTAATGCCAGGACTTTTGTCTTTTCTTGTTACAGATATGGCTCAGCTGCTACAGTTACGTTTGAATCGCCACGATGCTCAGCCCTGGGGATTTCGTCTTCAAGGTGGCAAAGACTTTGGTACGCCACTCGTAGTCCAAAAGGTAAGTCATGTTAAAGTTAATCTATGTCTTTTTTTTTGTTTTTGTTTTTTTTTCTTTTTCACTGTCACCATCACCGTCACCATTGTCCGTCCCTATGGAAATATATAACAAGACGACAAAATGGCATGGATGGTATTTAGGTAAGGTACGTACTACCTACCTACTTCTTGTCGTGTTTCGTTGTCAGCGAAAGGCATCAATTTACCTTGAGGCTTTTATTCCGGCAGTGTGACAAAATATTCATGACCAGTCTCGGTATGGTAACACAATTTCAAGCCTGACATTTCACCAGTTTGCCGGATCATGGAGATTTCATATTTCGCCCTGTTTTTCATTTCTTTTTCCATAATAACGTTAATTACTTCGCAAATATGTTCCTTTTCAGGGAATTAAACTTTTATCTGTTTACTGCCAGTATGCCCTTCCCTTGCATGAATGATACCTACGTGTGTGATTTAAAAAAAAAAAAATGAAAAATTTGTATAAACATCATCGCATTCAGTGGAGTAGAGAGGATACCGTTTAATCGGGAAAATGTGGGCATTAAACCTCTTCACGAAAGACAAGCAGGTGTTACGTGGCATAATTGTGTACCACCTTTCATTTATACATAAATTCGCGCATAATGCGAACACAAAACGTGAATCCTTTATAGGAGGCTTTTATACAGCCAGTCAATGGGGATTTTCGAAATGATGTATTAGCTTGAAGGGAGATGCTTGGGGCTTGCTCGCTTATTAAATATTGGTCAATTGATAATAATATTTCTTCCAGTTAATAATAAAGTAATTAATTTCAATTACAGTTATTTATAAATTTATAAATGAGAATTATGAATCCATTTTTTTTTTACTATTAAAACCGCAAAAAAGTGGTTTTAAGTTACGCCATTCATTGGAATTCATGTATGTGTGTGCAAAGTATGGGTCGGTCGTAGTGGTACAGCTCCAAAAGTTTTTTGATGTAGAATGACGAGTTCGATTCCTGACAAAAGTATTTCAATTAAAAGCGTTCAATTAGTGGCAAATTTATTATAGAATCCAATCACTTTTATGACAGGACCTAATTAAAACAAGGAAAACAGAATCACGATATCCTATAGTTGAACACCCGTTTGTATATCCAGTCCATCTGCCTAAGATTCATATGGACACGATCAAATCTATTCACTTAGTTGCCATGTCAAATCATTGCTGTTCTCCATTCAATGAAAAACAAAAACAAGATTTGGGGTTGGCTAGAAGCTCGGTCTACTATGTTTTTGTTTTTGTGAATTCTGTGAACCTTTTGCGAAATAAAATAAATATCCCTGCCTGACTTTAGCTACCGCGATATCTCCTGTGCCGTGTTGGACCACTGTGTCAGTTCTCTTGATGTTAACACTTATATTATTATTATTTTCGGACTCCTCGTGATCGTCAACATCCACTGGAGTCACATTATAGATGGTTCGGGGTGATTACATTTGCTTATGTTTTTTTCTTCGTTGATCGATAGAAACGCATTCGTTCTGCATCCAAAAGTTATTTTGGTCGGTCACAAATAGGATTTAATTTAGTTTTTACGATCTCTCGTCTTTTCGGTCTCGGCATTTTCATTTTTCGGAGTCGTAAAATATTTATTTGTAGTTCAAGTGTATTGGTTATAACATTATATGATAGCTAATAGGTAAATAAAGTTTATTTCATCCAAATCCATCTAAAAATTCGTACGCTGTAAGATTGGATGGCGTCCGTGTAAGAGGACAATTTTACAGGTCACTTGCGAGCATCCGACCGCGGAATGAAGAAGTGAGTGATAGGGAATATGTGCATATATAGCTTTTTGGTAGTCGCAGAATGGGTCTATACAATGGTATTAATTTTGTATTCATAGCTTTAAAACATTAGCCACATCAGCCTCTCGAAAGTATACATTTTTCGTAATGCAACTTACCCCCTTCGTATACCGAAACTTAAGCCAATCATCGAGTTCACGTCAAAATATATTATCATTGCTTATTTGCGATAATTTGTTCTGTTGCAATAACTCACACCAGTAATTGGTCACCTACTTGGTTGACCACAGAGCTCCTGCATTCCATATGGTGATTTCAGATCCAAACATGTATCAATCTCGTGGTTCACAGCTTTAAAGCTGTGCTCAGCCTGGAGAGGCTTGAAGCAGAGCGGTTGTGCGCGTAACCGCTTCAAAGCTCTAAAAACAGGAAGAAAAACGTAGAAGCAGTAATGCGTTAATTTCTGTTCAATTCGAAGTGGTTTCGAGCGGTTGATATTTGAGCGTTAAACATGTCCATGTCAAGGTCAATGCGAGTTTTTGTTTATGAAAATTCACATTTCAGATTCAAGAAATTAAAAAAAAAAGTCACATTCACCATTGCTCATTACCTAATATCTATATCGTCGAGTATTTTTAAAAATAAGAATTTTAAAAATGTCACTCAGTACACTGTTCAAGAGGTTTTACGCGATTGAAATCAAAAATCTTGATGTCTCATTTTACCGCCTATAAACGCTTTGGAATGAGTCGTAACGCACCACCTCTAACCGCGCCAATTTCAACACTCGCATTGTTTGCCGTATCTGTAAGCCGAGCCAGTAAGTATTTCCAGAGCCGATTTAAAAAATTTTAGCTGTTGTTGCTCACCTTGTTCAAATGAAGATCAATCTCCAAAATAAATGAGGTCTTGGTGCTTGCAATGTTCTTGTACAAGACTTCAATCTTTTTGCAGAAAATCTCAGTTCATTTTGTTGACGTCTTGTCTTATTGCAATGGCAGTATTGACTCCTGTTTTTGAAGTCTTAGCATCTATCGGAAAATCTGCTATAACTTTCATTACTTTTTAATTTTAATTAAGCACCGGTAATCCTGCAGGGAGAATGGGAAGTAGTATGAAAAAGAACATGAACGGCTTTAACTGACTTTTTTGAAGAGTCGATTTCGACTTTTTTGAAGAGCCGATTTCGACTTTTTCTGAGTATAGGCTTGAGAATATTCCATTCATGATGTGCTGAATATATGTATATATCATAAAATAGTAGCGGATGCCAAAGTTTACCTATCTATTATTGGTAAAGTGCACTATTTCTTTCCATCTGGACCAGTAACTGAGCTAACCAAAGTGGTTCCTCGATATGTTCGGCATTCGTTTAGGTCCCCTTTCTTGGATACTCTATGAATATTTCTTTCTTTCTTCCAGGGGTAGCTTATGCTTCTTTAGTTTATCCAAATTTATATTATCTTTATCTGTACTTCTTTTAGTTGTAATCAATTTGGTTTTTAATGCAAGATTTACGTAGTTTTTATACTATCAAGTACCTATGTACAGGATATTAGCCGCATCATATATATTCAGGCTATTTATACAATAATTTCTTTAACGAAATTTTTATTCAGTTTGGGTACTTATCCTGTGTTAGGCCATTTAATTTCACTATTTTCAACATCATTTTATAGTTCTCAAGTTTTTTTTTCCATTTGCCTAGTCGCACGGTTTCTATATACTTCTAAATATATATGTATGTCTAACATATAGTAGACATAAATGCATTTCCACATTTTTAGAATCGACAAATACCTAAAAACTACCATCAAATTCTTTTTATACTTGACAAAGTTTCTGAAGTGTTACGTGCTGTTTTTGAAAAGTTCCTGACATTAAAGACTAAAACCAAGAAAGTTTTTGAACTTGTGTCCAGTGTCATAGAGGAATTCAGTCTAACAAAAATTATTTTTTTTTCTTCTCATCGAGAAATTATTTATCTGCTCAAAATATTTCGAAAATATTATTTAATTTTGTGAATTTTAAGGTTATGAAACGAAGAATGATGAAAACTTTAGAAAACAGGAAAATTTCGTGTTAAAGTAGCTTAAATTCTGGGGTAAATATTTCCTTTAAGATGTCTCATACTCATACTACGTAATAAAACGAGAGAAATTTGTCGATAAATCTGATAAATTTTTTTTTTTTATAACAGTCATCTCTTGGCACTCTGTGAACTCATTACCACGTCAACAATTGGTATTCTTCCGCAACAATTTCACCTCACCCATCACACCACGTTTTGAACATAATCATGATTTTTTCTTTTTAACTGCAATCTGCTTGAAGTAATAAATTCAGGAAAATTTCATAACACTTCTTCTCTGTCTGGATTGAAATTTCTTCTACACCATTCCATATACTCACGAAATACCATCATCTGTTCCTCGCGTGGTTCGAACAACCCTTCATCTCAATTCCCGAAGGACACAGAGGAATAAATCTTCAAGTCATGTCGCTAATGGCTCCTGTCCTCCTCTTTCAACTAATTAAAATATCGCATTATATGATGTAATTCATTGCGTTGGTTGTCCCCATGGAGAGCATGGATAAAACTGACTATAGTGTACACCGTTTCCGTGTAGATAGAAGGAATATCGGCATAGTCCAGAGGGAGTACCGGCTCCTTTATTCAAAAGTCTCGCATAAAAGGGGTGCGTGCTTTATATTACAAATGACTCGCAAATATTTGATACTTCCACAGGAAGGATCCGCAGTTTGCAATTAATGAACGCAATTATTTGTGACGGGGAAAGCATAGCACAGACATAAATTAATCCTAAATGGTGTTATGCTCTGGGACATATTTTGTTTGGTTAATATATTAATTAAAGGGTGGCAATGAGGGTCGATTTGAGGAATAAAATTCTGTGGTAACTTAAACAGGACGAGGATTCTCTTTGTAAATAAATTTATAATCCTTCAAAGTGCTCTGTATCATAAAATACCAGTTTGAAACTGTATTAAATTCACTGGACCAGTCTATACATAGTAAAACTGAAATTTACATAATTTGAGGAGGAATTTATTGGAACTACCTCCCTTATATCATTCTGGATGGTTTACATTTAAAGCAAATAGATCCCAGAAATTATTTAGTATTATCGTCTTTGCTTTTCAAGAAGAAGAATGCAGGGATGACAGTTGTATACGGATCCTTTTCAATGTTGGCATATTTTGGGTAATTCATTCTATTGAGACATGCACCATTCTTGTTTAAACAAGATTGTGCAAATCAATCAGAATCAATTCATTGTGCTAAACTTTCATTTTAAGGCGGTGTTCAGTTCATTTGTCTTCTGGTTATTATATTCTCTGTATTAAAAGCTACAAATATGCCAATTTAATTATTCAATCTTTAAAGTGGAAATTATATTATTTTTGGATTTTCAAATGACACCAGAAATGTTAGAATTGCCCAAACATGAAAGGATTATTTTGTTAGTTACTTAAGGATAACTATATTACAAAGACTATCAAAATATGATGAAATTTCGAAATAACTGGAAAAGCATTACGAAGTAATGTCGACTATCATTGATTTGCTTAAAATTCATCAACAAACAAAAATATGCTTTAAAGGGCAGTAAAGGGCGCTATTAATAACTCCTACTGCTGTAGAAAGCGGTTTATCTAAATTACTTAGTTTCAAGTAGCGCCCAGTCACATTTTTATATCTTTAGACTAAAGAACAGAGATTATCAGACCTCTGGTGCTATGTTCTTACAACCAGATATTATCATTGAGAGACAAGAATATACTTTTCGCAGGATCGACAACAATTGAAAAGCAAGGACATTGCAAACATTTGATGTCAAAAAAATTTTTGGATTTAAGCGAAAGGCAGGTGGGTCATAAAAAAGCTGGTCCTATAATTTTTTTATTAAACATGAGAAAGAAGCAATTAGATATTGATATTGGCCAATAATTAAAAATCCGTCTAGAATCAACAGATTTATATATTGAGAAAACCAATCCTTAAGATCTATGAGAAGCTCCGGTCGAGATGTGAGAATTGTATTCCATTCTAGGTCTGATATAAGACTTGTAGAGTAGCGTTACATTTGACGGGCTGAAATATTTCTTACACATTTTCAGAAATCGAAGACATTTCGATGCTTCTTTCGCAATAGAGAAGTTGTGGTATGCCCACCTTAAGTTACACACCACGTTACATACCACACCCAGCTTAAGTTACTGGAAATATTAATGCTTAGTGATGGTGAAGTGAATCGGAAGTTAATCCTCCGACAAATTAAATGAAGGTTAAGAGATGAAAAAGCTTTCGGTCTTAGATGCATTGAATTTAACGCGACTCGCTTTGCCCCAAGCGAGAATATTGTCAAGCTAGCTATTCAATCTAGTCATGCAATATCGTTTGATATATGCGGTATTCCCTCTGGAGTCAACAAAAGTATTAAAGAAATAACCAATATTAAGGGTAGATACTATCGTTGGCAAAACTGTGGATGGGATTTAAAGCCAGGGAAAGCAGGTCATTAATGAAAATTACGAAGAGAGACAGAGAAATAACATATCCTTTGGGTCATACCGGTTTTTATTAGGTGAGATAGAAAATTTCAATCCATAATACAAAAGGGGGGGACGGGTGCAAGTGCTTTAAGTTTGGCTACGAGGGCAGGATCCCAGGCTGTATCAATGGCTCTTGGAATATCCAGGCAATGATTTTGGATTCACCAAAAGTGTGGAGACTGCGGCTCCCACGTTCCGTAAGAAAAATCAGAAAGTCTTCAGGTGAGCGTCCAGTCCGGATGCCATTGTTTTTTTTTTATTTAATCCCAAAATTCAGTAGTCCATGGTTTTTGTGGTTTGTTACATCGTTATGTTATATCGCTGTTATTCTTCAACAATTGTAGCGTACTTAGTTCACTACTTTAAAGTAGATTTCTAATATTCTATTACTAAAAGTTAACTTTAATAAAGCAGCTTTGATATTTGAAATAGTCCATTTTCAGTCAACCGTAAAATGGTGTAGTGGCTTGGCAGACAACACAAAATTTCGATAACCTTGAGATTACCCATATAGAAGTAACATACTGAAATCTTTGTTCATCCACAAAATTTGGTTACCTACCATACCAGCATTAAATACTTGCATGTACATGGAATGCCAAAACAATGGCAATATACATACATGATATCATGTTGCCCCCATAGTCCAATCCTGACCATTACTATTCAATTGAACCTTTCGGAATTAATTTGGTTTTGTAATTATTTATTTCTCTAAACGATTTCTTATAAATGTCCACCTTTTGAAGTGGTTTTATGTTCTATTGTTAAATCCACAATAACAAAACATTTCCTTTTCGATTAGTTTCAACAACTAATTGATTTCAGTGGAGCAGATCTGAAGTCATTGTTAGCCAATTACTGGAGCCTTATTCATATTCATTACATTATAAGTCAGTGCAATAAATATGGCATGAAGACCTACAGAAATGAATATAAAAATGTTGAAAAGTGCTTTATAGCTACTGTGTACGTTCCGGTGTACGGCTCAATGGGATTTTTAAGAAAGTCAACGTAAATGCACTTGGAATAATTTGCTTTTTTATTTTTATCTTTCAAGACCAGATAATTATGTAAGTACAACAAAATAACAAAGACAATTTCCTGCAGTTTTTATATGTGACTATTTTATTTATTTCTCTGACACAACAAATTGGTTGCCTTGCCCTAACCTTTTCACCTGAATCTCCTCAAATTATATTGTTGTCACGTAGATCGGTCATGCGGACATGTGCTTAAAGTTATGTGCATCACTATGGGCTTGCTTAAGATAAAAGCTATCTTGAGAATTCCATGAAGCAGAATATCTATAAAAATTCGATAAAAGTAAGCTGACTTTTTTCGTTTGTTATATGAGACCGGGGACTTCTTATATCGATTCATTCAAAATCCCTTATTCCTGGCTACACGCTGTGCTTCAGTTCATTAAAGCAATAAACAAGAGAACTTACCCTTGAGGAGTCCACTATACTTGCTGCACAATCTTTCGTTGTTTCTATAATATTGAATTCCCGATGGTTTGCTCTTTTCTATACCACTCGTTTCCTAAAGTTTGATTTCAACAGCAAAATAAACACTTTTTGGCGAACCGTAAAGAAGAAATGGCATTCGGCCAAGGAAAAATAAAAATAAAATTAACGACCACAACTAGGATTTACTTAATCAGTGGAAAGTGGAGGAATTGTATTGGACTTCAAAATAAAATAAAATATATAAATTCGAATTCGTCCTTATTTTATTCGTACCAATATTCCCGAAAAAGGAATGGTTTGGAATCGATCTGCGACTAATTAATAATTTCGACCGGGATATATTACAAAAGTTACGCAATCCATAAATTCATATCAAGACTTTCTTTTTCCTCTGTTAGAACTCATTGACCCTCTACTAGAATAGCTTTCTCTAATATTCAGTTATTTCATCCATTTAACTTTGATATCGTTAACAATATTCCGTTTAAGACGAAAAGAACTGCAACGGTTTTTAGATGTGGTCCGAAACGTTAAGTGAAATATCACTCAGATAATTCCTTATTGAAACAGAATTTTTCAATCATTAATGGCCTCCGGTGGGGTTGAAGTCCTTTAGAAGTCTTGGTTACTATACAGATCGGGATATCAAGTCCATCTATATCGCCCGCAGGTTTACTAATATAGGCGTATTTCAATTTATCAATGGTGGGATAACAATGTCTCATCTTCTGTCAGAATGCAGATCAGAAAGCTGTCATCTTGTTATTCGTAACTCTTGAGAATTATTTCTGCTACAGCCACTTGATTTTTCTTGGCATTCACCGTACGCATAGCTTCCAGTAGCTTGACGTTGCGGTAATCCTTTAAAACAGAACAGTTCTTGACACTTCCTGAACGGCTATTGACATGAATTCTTTCTTTAAATTTCGAATAATTTCATCAGTGACTTTAGATTTCCTTTCACTTCTTACATCATCATGAACATTATTTATTTCTACTTTAAATTCACGACACCATTTTGACATATTTACCTGTTCATATAAAATCTTCACCATAAACGGAAGCAAGTTGACGATGAATTGAATAACTGACTGTCCTTTAAAAAAAAACACTCACTACAAACACAACGTTTCACTGACTGAGGTCTAATAACACCATTCCGGCATTTTTAATATCGTTGTATCTTTACTTTCCACATATTCCTCGTAAGTTCAACGATAAAAATAAAAATAGCTATGACAAAAGTCTAACACTGAAATTACAAAATAGAGCGAAAATTCTCCTACCTCAAAATGCTTTAGGTCGCTAAGGACAATTATGATAGTAATAATCTCATCTGAATTTGCTAAACTTTATTTCGAATTTAACACTGGGTGGTGTCCACAAACTATCCGAAAGTAATTGAGTTTTATTGAAAATAGTTAGAATATATAAGTTCGATAAAATTTCACGGAATTTAATGTGCTGCACAAGGATCAATTTGAAATATCGAAACAAATCAGTTTGAATTTCAAACTAAGTTTTGTCTCATAAAAGGGGAGCTATAACCTAATCGTGATGCAATATTAAAAGTTGGTATATGTTTGATTATTATCTATCGACTTGTTTTCAGTATTGTTGAATTTTAATAGAATGTTTTTTTTTTTCGAAATTTCGAAGAATTTGCATATGCTGCTTGAAAAAATCTCATATGGCCTAATTACACACATACAACTTAACCAATAATTGATATTTAAAAAGCAGTAGGTGAGAAGGGAGTTTAATACCTTTTTATAAATTTACTTAAATCCGGTGAAGCATATGTTGCTGCTGTTTTCTTTAAAAAAAAGCGAATTTCGAAATTTCTTCATATGATGGTTTACATTTTCGAAAATTGGATTGCTTGTCCTGTTATTCTGCTATTCTGCTGGATTTCTCTGAAATATTCGAAACTGGGATTATCTGCATACTTCGATATTTATTAAGAAATAAAGATAGCTCGAGTTTTGTTTTAATTATTGAAGCGTATACTATAAGAAGGTGTAATAATACGTGTCTGCTTCATTTGATATTGAAAATCGTATCAGTTCATTCGCAAATTAGTTAACTATTTTGGTTTACTACTTTTAATCGACTATAGAAAAGCAGGCGTGATCATATCAGAAAATTGTTTTTTTCCATATAATAAAATTCTAAATTTTCTGTATAAAATTCTGTAATCTGCGACATCTTTTACCCTTTACTGTTTAACCTCTTTGAAGTAGATTTGTAAATGAAAATGAAAATCTAGATTACGGTTCGTTCACTTTTCCCTTTCAAATACTGATTATTTTTAAATAAGACCTCCATTTTGCTTTTGCATATATTTTGAAGAAATAATTTTGTCCCATACGGGAGTTGAGCTCACAATTTCTGAAATCGGTCATAAAATAAAAGTTTTCATAAATTCTTCTATTTCAAGCAGAAGAAATTTCTTTTGCATGCAATCTTTACTCCATGATTAGCAGTTATGTATAAATAGGCATCTCTGGTGGCAGCGCAATTTCTTGCGCAGTCAATAACATCTTTCAACATACTAGACCCGATTTCTGGAACTATTTGCTCGATTTTGTGTTATTGAACTGTTGTCTACAAAAAAAAAACTTATAGCATGTTCCAATATGATGAACGTTGCGGCCAACTTTCATCAACACCGAATTTGCATGTTAATGTATTCTTCAAAATTTTGATTGATGGGTAGTGACATTTGTTCAGAACTACATGTTCTGTTCTCTACATCGTGTTTTCCAATTTTCGGCAAAAGTACTTTAGCAGTATCGCACAATGTTCGTCTGTTGAAACAGTCATGGCATGGTCTCCAGGGTTTTTGAAAATAAATACTGAACGACACTATCATTCTCTGAGGATGTAGAGATTGTCCAATTGGCTATTGTTCTTGCAAGCATTAATTAATTTGGAAATGTATTTAGTCATAAATTCCATACAAAACTGGTATCGTCATGGTGGAATAGTAGCATTCCATTTACGACGACGTACATGGGCATTTTCTTGCAGTTGTTGTCTGAAGTAAATTTTGTACGAAAAGAAATGGAAATCTTTCCATACAGAGATTGTAGAAACGCCAACTTCTTGAGCATGAAACTGAGCATCTAACTGAGGTGCATAGAGTTTTAGCCACACTTTCCCTTATAATGTCAATGTTTTGTTGATTACGAACTATCTCATGCCAAGCTTCAATAAATCTTCTAGCGTGTAGTGTTCCTCGAAGTTTTTGACTACATGCCGCATTTGCTTCTTTGAAGGGACATTATATATGCCAAAATTATCGTGTAATGCTCTGTGGATATTCACAATAACTGACGACTCATTTTTATAAAAGTTTTTGCAGTTACAAAAATTCCAAAGTAACATTGAAGCTAGAATTTTCCATCATCGAGGTCCAGTCGATCTACTTTGAAGCTTAAGAATTTAACCTTAAATGCCACTCGGCTTTGAGGTAAATTAGGAAGGGAATATTACTTAATAATTCCTTAAATTAGGCCTTCAAAGTAATCTTGATTTTGTAATTAGGTATAAGGGATAAGGGTATAGGGAAATAAAAAGGGAAAATTTCCCAAATCTGGGGCATATTTCCTTAATTTTACCTAAATTTTACTTAACTTTGAAGTCAAATTTAAGGAAATTAACGAATTTTGTAGTTAGATCTATTCCCAAATTTAAGGTCAGATAACGTAAATATTTCCAAAATAATTCCCTATTCGATTCTGTTCACCCTCAAAGTCCGAACTCCCAAAAAGGTTAACCGCAAGGTAACGTTTATTGAAATCCCTAATAATTGAAATTAGGTAATAATATAACCAAGAATTAAAATTCATAAAATAAATGACATTACCGAACCCATAACATACCCGGGTATGTACCCATATTTACGTATATTTCTGTGGAACTTGCTTTACATATTAGGAGAATATTTAATTAAACAGTTCCTAAAAATTTATTTTTATAATTAGGCCTACTCCAAAAGATAGGTATGCTACATATGACTTACAAAACTTGGAGGAAGGATAATTGTTGATGGCAGAAATGCAGTTTTTCGAGTATATCAAGGAGAATTTGATCATTTTAATTGTAAATTTTATTCTTGAAACTGGCATTTACTATTTCTACTGACTGGCAAGGGTAATTAGATCATCAATCTCATTTTGAAGTATCGAGTATCGTGGAAACTTGGACTGGGCGGAATGTTGAAAAAAAAACATACATTCCTACAGAATTTCAAGCGATACTGCTTTCTTTCGCGTACACTGCTTTCTACCGAGTTCGGATTCTGTAATAAAACTACGATTTGCTCTTATGTACCAAAACGAGAAAATCTTTAATTTTGCTTTCAACAGTGCATTACGATAAAATTGTTAGTGGTGTCCTACAAAAGCCTGAAATCATATTGTTTTACAATAAATGAAAGGGGGGGGGGGGGCGTAAACATTATAGATAAGATAGTTGGTCATTACACCATCAAGGGACGTACGTTACGGTGGACCCTAGAATTTTTTTGTAACATTTTGGATGTGGCAGCCATTATTTACGATACCCACAATCGTAACCAAAAAACAAATAAGAGACGTACGTTTCTCCAAAATCTTGGTGAAGCCCTCACCATCCCACCTGTACAAATTAAAGTAGTAAATTCAAACATTATGAGGAACTTCGGAGATCAGATATGCTATCGAGTGCATGATGGGCCACCAAATATCAAATCAATCTACATCCACGTCAAGTGGACCAGTAGCACGGGATTAAACAGACAGACTGAAAGTCAAAGGTAACTGCGGTATTTGCAAAGAGGAGGAGGGTAAGCGGCGACCGATGCAAAAATCTTGCAAAACATGCTGTAAGCCTGTACGTGCAGAGCAGTCTACAGAATTCAGCCGATGTAAAAAATATTTGTAATAATAAATTCAAAACATTTTTTTTATGAATTAACTCTATTTTTTTATTGCTTTCAATCTCCATTCCTAAAAAAATATATTACAAACCTGGGTTGGGTATGCTTTGAGCTTGGTAACGTATATTTATAATTCAGGTCTATTTTCTCACGAACCACAGATTACTTTTCAAAATTTTATAGCATATATTAGCTACAAATAGAGCCGTTGAGGATAACTACTAAAATTATGGATGAAAAAATTCCAAGATTAGATAAAGTTTTTTCATTCTCAAAATTACAAACATACCCGGGTATGTAGGAATGCATAGACAAATTGCATGATATCTTAATTTATATTTTTCCATAGTTACTGAAAATCACCCAAATAAATGATTTTTTCTTAATTTCAGAACGATTTAAGAATATTTATTTATTTAATTTAAAGCTTCTAAATGGTAAACCAAAGAATAATTATAAAAACTTTAAAACTATTACGAGTATCTTTAAACCGCGTTGGTGTTTTTCGAAAAATTATTAATAAAATGTTTGTCGTTTTAAATTGAGCGCTTAGAAGCTGAGACAATTAGTTTTGAACGAGCCCATAATTTCTATATATTTTATTAAAGCAATACTTCTCATAATCATTCAAGTTAAAGTTATCTACCTTAAGTTCGGAATAGTTTCATTACCTACTAGTGAACATATACACACATAATTTTTATAAAATAAAATTCTTTCTACATTTACACAGACGTTAACATGAATTAAACTAGATCGAGATTAAGGAAAATTTACGTAAATTCGACGTGTAGTTTACGTTCAATGTACGAAATCAAGCAAATGTGTCCTGTCCTATAGGAAAATATTTCCCTATTTCCCTTCTTCGATACAACGTCCACTTACGTAAATTGGACGTAAATAGTAGGTAATCTCAACAAAACCATAATTGGTCGCTGCCCTAATTTACGTCGAATAAGTTAAGTTAATTCAACCTGAAAAAAGCGGCCTGTTGCTTAGGTTAAAAGTATAAATTGCTGACATTTGCACTTTACTCCGCACCTAAAAAAACGTATTCAATTTATTCCATTGCAGACAGTTATAAGAAGGCCAAAGCTGACAAAAACATGGATAATTCGAAAATTATTTAACACAGTATTTTCGGAAATGCATCCTGTTAGTTAAATTTGTTTCTTTTCACGGTTACGGCTAACAACTCCGAATGGACATAAATAAGCATTTAGCACTTACGCATGCAATTTTTCCACCACGCCTAGTTTATTTATATATTTTCTAAATATTATGTTGACTTCAGTTGAGTCAAAGAGAGTATTGCGGATTAATTTTTACGGATTTTAAGTTGTTTCAATTTAATACAAAACAAAAGAAAGCCGACTACAATAAATTATTTCATGAAAAAATATATTTAACTAATTAAAGCATTTAGGAAATGCGAGAATTCGAGTTGGAATCGCTACTTGGAATGACATCAAAATGTAGGAATTTCTTGAATTTTCGCCTTTACTCGCCTTCCTCCCTTCACCAAGGTGTCAGCTCTTTTGCAAATCTTCACCCGATATAATCGATGACAAATTTTATTGAAGAATTTCCAAGAAGACTTCGAAACTGTGAGTAAGCAACAAAGTCGTTAAGGTCAATCAGACTCTATTGAAGTAGGGAAAGTGCAATTTTCGATGGTTTCTTACATTTCTACATGTGTGTATATTTTACTCTCAGTCATAAGACTATGTAAATATATGTATGTATGTATGAATACACACACACACACACAGAGAGAGAAGAAAGATCAGTATGGCGCCAAGAAAAAATCATATTGCTTTACGCTACATTGAGGATTAGTGTCACATAGGTAACAAAATCAAAAATCCTAATGGATTTATATAACGAAAACCACACGAGATTTATGATTCGAGGCACTTTCACGAAACTACTTATGCTTTTCTCAGATCAACAAGTTCACAGTGTTTACATATTATATGTGAATATGAACTCGCCTGAATCGAATGCGGTCAATTAAATAGCAAACTGATAGAGACGACCAGTCAGAAACAACACGATTAATTTTCTTGGCCGTTGACAAAGTGTATACACGGTCCTCCTGTGACGTTAATTGATCTGATCATATCACAAATTTTTCAGTTTACAAGTTTTCTCTGCTGGCTGTCAGCAGCAGCAGGAAATTCGTGGGTGCCAGCTAGTACATATGGTCGTAGCTCGAATTCAGCTTAAAAGACAATTCAAACTTGTACCGCCGCTACCCGGCCCGACCGGCCGACTGATCGAATGTCACTTGATTTAGATGACTACACAAACACAAGATTTAGATTTAGTATATAGGCAACGCCTTTCTTTAGGCTTTTGATTTAGGTGAGCTTGCCCCATAAATCAATCAGTGGCTGACTATAAGATCCTTAACTCTAAGAGAGGAGTCATAAATTTATATAGATATAAAAACATCCATTGAAACATTAATGGCAGACCGACGCTCCCAGAAGCCGACTGTATGTCTCTTAAATCTATAACCAACAAAGGCCTTTTAACCTCAAGGCTGCCACCGCAAGCTAGCAAGTAAGTAAGTAAGCAAGCAAGCAAGCAAGCAAGCAAGTAAGTAAGCAAGAGGTACATAACAAACAAAAATGATTCTATGAAAGACAATAAGTCACCTTCAGCTTCAGGTGAGTAATATAGAACTTAACAAAACTGATTTTACTAGTCAGGCTATAGGATAGCTTTAAAAAACCAGAGAAAATTGATCCTTGAATTAAAACTAGACCGCAGGTTAACCTGATTCGTGTAACCGCAAATTACTTCCTATCAGATAACCTGCAGCGCAGCATCTCGCAGCATCACTTCACCGGAATATTCGTAGTATAATTCAAAGCAATGGAGCGTGTTGCATATATTGTGAACAATTTGTCTACTATGAATGTGTGGTTAAAACCTGTACATAGATATAATAGCATCTCTTGCATCACTTTGGCTTTTTGTCCAAAAACCAGTCAGATAAGATTGGTGTCCATCCCAATCACTCCATAGATAGGAGGCACAGAAGCGCATTTTCCCTTTCTTTTGAATATTTACTTTCTCCTCACTTTCCGAATTTCCGATATCTGAGATTAGTTGAGGTGTATCTGCTATCTGGTATCTAGCGAAGTTATTTGTTGTGCGTTTGTTAAGTGCTTTTCGAAAATGATGTCATCTACAACATTGTTCCGTGGTATCTCTACATGTATACCCCATATCGACCTCACCTGAGCTGTAGCCCAGCTTCTGTAGGTATAGCTATAGTTGAATGACACAATTTATATGCTAATTGGATGCGGCGGGACTGGTTGTCGTTGACCGTGCCCGCAAATAAAATTCTCATCTATCCGACATCCGTGTGTATGCGGAAATGAGAAATTGATTTCTGGCGAAAAGAGGCTATACCCAGACTATATAGCCAAAGTGGTGCCCAAAACACAACAACTGCAACAATGAAATGAACCAACTGCAGCGAAATAAGTTTTCTTATAATTGCTTTGCACTTTAGCAGTTCCGATATTATACCTAGCAGCAACTGTTACAGTAGATCTAAAGTTAGCACACTAGATTTGGTGAGATATATGTATGTGCCACTAGACGATGTGTTTTTCATATGGCTAGGCAGGAAGTATTTCGTGATCTCATTAACTAGGGCGGATTGAAAATGCATAGTCGCACTTTTCATTGTTTTGTTGTGCAATTGGAAAATACTTTAAAACGCGTGAAAGTGTTTATGATTCTGTTGGTGTTCGGTGGGGGGACTTTAGTGGCATTTTCGAGATTTTGAATTTTCGATAAGGATTGCTCTACAGAAAATGTTTCTTTTTTTTCGTGTTACTGGCTCTATATAGGTTATGTTGCCTTGCCTATCAGCGTTATGAAAAATATAATAAAAAATAGTGTTTTTGAAGTTTAGTGTGCTGCTTGTTCTGAAAAGAGTAAAAAAAGCAGCCAGACACATGCATTAAAAACCTGCGCAAGTTTTTGTAGTTAATTAAGAAAAAAAAGCAACCTGAGCCAAGTGTTATACTGCGCAGTCATTTTTGAACAGATTAGTATTTATCGCAGCATCGTTTTAAATTGAAACTAAATGTAATTTTGACAAGCTTTTTTGTACAGTAATTTGATTTACCAATTGTAATTGTGAACCCAGTTATTCACAGAAATTTTTAAGTTTCAAATATATAATAAATGCACGAAAGAAAAAAATATTTGCTACTAATAGTAATAATATTGTTACGAGCGTGGCTTTAGTTCGTTATTTAAAACAAAATATTTCAGATGTAATTACAAATCAACATAAATGATCTAAAAGAGATCAAAGTGTTGCAAGTGAAAACACGAGCAATGTCAAAACCGACTAAGTCAGATATAGATACAAAAACAGAGACCAATCGCATAACACAGCAGCCTGATCAACTGCATGTAACGGAATCTCTGTCTATATCAGAAGTAAAACACATATTCGAATTGGAATTCAAAACTAAAAATAACAAGCTAAAAATAATTGTGGTTTACAAATATGACATATATTACAAGCGCTACATGAACATAGAAAATCTCCAAAGAATAGACTAGAGCAGGCCTTCAAAACATTGGAAAATTACGTAGATAAATGGTTTCAGACCAAGACTCTGAAACTTTCAGGCGAAAGCGAAATTTTTAAATTAATAAATATAACCGCATTCAAACAAATAGGTAACAAAGTAGTGAAAAAGATAAAAATTGTATTATTTAAACCACAAAAATACATATCAGACAAAACACGAATAGAGCCCATAACTACTCCACACCTACAGGAAGTCATTTGGGACAATCCAGATTATATAAGAAACTAACCGAAATATATAGATGGAGAAACATGAAACAGACAATAACAAGATATGTAAAAAATTGTGAGTAATGTTCAAAAAATAAATATCAAAAGCATAGCAAAGAACAATGGTAATCACAAGCACACCCATAAAGGTTTTCGACATAGTATCCATAGACACAGTAGGTCCATTTACACGAACACACAATGGCAATAGGTATGCAGTAACAATCCAGTGTGATCTGAGCAAATATATCGCAATAATCCCAACTAGGGACAAAGTTGCAACAATACGAGCACTTGAAAGGAACCACAAATTCCTAAACGAATACCTCATATTATTCGTTAACGATAACAAAGACGACCGGGATAACTGGATACCCTATTATACATTTGGCTATAATACGACTTCAAACGCAGTACATGGATACACACCGTTCGAACTTGTATTCGCCAAAAAGGGATGAAACACAGGCTACAACAATCTGTGAGCAAAGCAAAACATCATCTCCAACAGTCACAAGCCCATCGAAAAGATTTCAATGATTTGCATTGCAACCCAATATCGTTAAAAGTAGGTGATCAAGTACTAATAACAATTCAAAATAGAAAAAACTTTATAGGGGGAGTATAAAGGCCCATATGAGGTCAAATCCATCGATAACGTAAATTGCACAATCATAGACAAAAATAAAAATATAATGACAATACACAAAAATAGATTGAGGAAAGTAGACGATTAGTACATATACTTAATAGGAATTAGAGAATCTTTGTTCGAACAAATAGTTAAAATATATATAAAAGAAAAATAATCAAATTAAGTATAAAAAAAAATAAAAAAAATGTTCTTTCTTTATTTAACTTTTCGGTTTACTCTCACAAATTCACAAACAATATATCAAATCAACTCTCTTTAGTTATTATCACAATCCAAATAGTTTACCTCGTTCACTTCATGTGTCTGAAATTAAACTCGCCTCCTTGATGTGAGTAGCGCCGTATTTATACTCTACAAATTATCGTAGAACCTTCCTTAATATTCCGTTCTCCGAACCCAAAGTTTACTAAGATGTCACTAACCTAAAATTGTTTCCATTTCCAATAGATGTCGCTTATATCACTTTGCGGCGCGTAATAATATGGAACGTTGCGCAAACGCAACACCAGACAATTTAAAGCAAAACATAATTTTTTATGAAGTTCAAAAATTCAATTTTATTTTGATCCAATAGGTGTGCAATATTTTATTTTATTTTAAATTGCTGTGGACTTTTTCAAATAAACGTATTATATATTGTAATTTGGCTTTTGTATTCCTTTAGATGGAAGTCTTTTGTTAATCATGGTTTGTAGGCGGTTTCCGGTATTTAGTCAGAAGCGCTTTTACTAGCTGACGCCTTAATTCCAGGCAATCAAGCTAAGAACCTTAAGTTCCAGATTAGCCTTGGTAAATGTTGATGATAGTTCTGGATGGAAATATTTATTTCGGGCAGAGATTATCTTAAAAACTATTTAGCTTAAATAATATTTAAATCGGTCTCCAAAAACTAATTTTATCATTATCCATAAAGTGCAGTTGCGTACAAATTACCTCAAATTTGTTGCGTTCGAAACTTTTAAATTATTGAAATCGTCCCTCTCTTCATAGAATATTATTCTTCTTGGTAGAGGCATCTATAAAATCACTGCAAAAAAATACTCCACATAGAAATCATTCTCGATTATAAGTACACACCGAAAAGTTTTTATTTTTGTTGCAACCCCATTAATTATTCTCCATAACAAAATAATTGGAAAAACTCCAAGAACTTTGATTCAGCTGACAGCTGAAGTGGTGAAGTCCGGGTTCCATTCCACTTTTGTAAGGATAGGTTCCAGAAAAATATTTGAAAATAAAATGGTTAATTTTGCGGGTTAATGTTAAAATAAATAATTATAATAAAATTAATGAATATAATACAGACACATTTTTAACTGTATATACTTACTTGTGAAAATTAAGATCTGTCTCAGAAAATATTGATAAGTACCACTTTTCAAAAGCTTTTATCGTTCCAGATCTTCCAATGACCATAGGGGGGGGGGGGGGTGATTTTATTCTATAAAATATGACCTACAAAACATATCCAATGCTTCAGAGCCGAACTGGCAGTCCGGGAGATCGGGCGCTAGCCCAATGGGCCGCTGGTCGTTGGGCCGGTGATCTCTACGTTGACGCGACAATACAATAAAGCAAATTAGCCCACGGCAACGACGCCATCTAGCCAGAGGAGAGTTATAAGTTAGAAATATTCAGAAATGTCCCACAACTTATAAACACTGACAGGACGCTGAGCCAAGTGGGTGTTGCCAAAATAGCATTATACATAGCAAATTTGGCATTCTCGTGGGTTCAAAAGCATTCACTTTTTTGTAACGTATTTTACATTACTTTTTGCATCATATCTTTTTTATTTCGAAAAATGCACGGAAAATATGCTTTTTATCAGAAGGGTTCAACAAGGCTTTCAAAGGTTTGCTATACCTACGTGTACTTTTAAAACAAATTCGAAATTGAAGATAAAATATAAAAAGAATTTTTAAATTTTTTTCTTGTTTTCTAATTAAAAAAAAAAAAAAAGTATATTTATTGCATATAAATCAATTTTGAATTAGAGTATATACATGGTCATTGTTCTGCCTAACGAGAACACTCAAGAAAAATATAAGTAAGGATGGAGACTGTAAATAATAACGCCAATGAATACTTAAAATTAGTGGTTTATTTCACAATACGTCAAATTTAAAGGGAAATATAGTTCAGAGATTACACACGAACATAACTTAAGATTCTTATAATGCCGACTATATCACTTAATAACTAAAAAGCTCACTTATATATCAACTTAAATAAAAACAACTTATGATAACTTCAAAGGAAATACACTTCGTCCGAAATGGCACCAAGATGTAAATATGTATAAATACAATTACTAAATATAATTAGATATAAGATTACTGAAAAATGTACTCACCAATCTAAAATGTGGAATCGATTGTGTGGCGTTGGTAAATAGACAGTTAGTGATTAGCTTGTTCTAGTCATGCCCCGGAACAAGATATTTTGTTTCAGTCGAGACCCAAACAAAAGTTTGTGTATTAGTAATGAACTACAGTCGCGACTCAAAGCAAAGTTGTAATTTGATTAGTAGAATTCTTGTTCTAGTCGTTCCCCGGAACAAGATACTTCAATTCAGTCAAGACCCAAAGCAAAGTTGTACAGGGTGGGCCAAAAGTCACCATGGGGGCCAAAAGTCACCATGGGGTTTAAAAATTTAATAATTTTTACGTATATATATATATTTTTTTTTTTAGATTATATAAATAACATCTGGAGAATAAATAATGGAGAGATTCACAACTGAACAAAGAACCAGAATAATACAGGGTGGGCCAAAAGTCACCATGGGGTTTAAAAATGCTGCTCTTTGCGTTAAAATAATTGATCGCTGATTTCTGTAATAAAATTCTATTATTCTGGTTCTTTGTTCAGTTGTGAATCTCTTCATTATTTATTCTCCAGATGTTATTTATATAATCTAAAAAAAAGAAATAAAAAAAATATATAAACGAAAATATTATTAAATTTTTAAGCCCCATGGTGACTTTTGGCCCCCATGGTGACTTTTGGCCCACCCTGTATTAGTAGTATTTATTCTAGTCGGTACCCGGAATAAATATCTTTATCTTAGTCGAGACCCAAGATAAAGGTTTGAGATTAGTAAGTGTTATTCTAGTCGCTACCCAGAATAACTATCTTTATCTCAGTTGAGACCCAATATAAAGTGATTATGTTTACAAAATTTATTCCAGTCGAGACCCAGAATAAATATCTTTATATCAGTAGTTTCCCAAGATAAAGAAAATTTATTAATAATTCTATGTTGTTCCCACTAGCCAAGTCGATTCCAAATGATGCGCAATCTATGAGAGCTGGATGCGAAAAGAGAAAGATTCAAGATGCCCTGCGACTTATATTTCCTCTGAATTACGCACGGCACCAACATATTACTTTATATTGCGCATAGCAACCGAAGTATGTTGACCTTAGCAGCTGTGCCTAGGTAGACACAGAAAAATCCGTTGACCCTAGCAACTGTGCAAACAACTGGAATTTTGAGTATTTTTGTTGCCGTTCCTGATTTTGCCTATATTCTCAAAATGACAAGCAATGGTTTACAAACCAGCCACAATTGACAATCTTTTTTGACTCATTGTAGATCACGGGTAATTTTTTATTAACTTCAATTTTCTGAAACTTCGTTCACATGAAGCTATCGTCATTGGTAATGTTACAAAGGCTCTGAACGCGATTTCAACGTTAAGATGGGATTGTTGGGGGTTATAATCGTGAATTGATTGAAGCAAATCCAAAATCGGTTTTTCTCAGACTATCGGCATACATTTTGCTTTGCAGATCGCCAGAAAGGAATCGAAAATGTTCTGCAACTCGTTCCTCCTCGTCAGTTAGAGTAAAAGCATATCAATCTATTTGGTGTACAAAACTTTTGTTTTATGGCAATATTGGGACACTTATCATTTTGTGACTCAAAAAGTTCGAGTCGCTTCTTTTTTCTTGTTTCTTTAACGTTTGCTGGTATACCCATATCTTCAGCAAATTTTGTAGTACTAGCAAAAATTTCTTCAATGGCAGGATCACGAGCCAACTTCAGCCTTGTCAAGTGGGTAAATTCAAATCGAGAACAAAATATTTATATAACAGTTAAAATTCAAAAATAATGTTTATTTGTCGAGGGTAAATGTTGTTAATATTATTTTTTTCGTGCGCAATTAGTTTGATTTTTTCAACGGGCGGCAGCGCTCCTCCGCTTCAGTGTTTACCTCACTTGCCTTACTCTTGTTACAGCTGTGTAAGTTAAATTGTTGGTCTCTCGGATACTGTTTCCACAAAGAAGCCCTGATTTAGTTTTAATTTTAAGTGTGAAAGGTCCAATCACTCTTACACATATTCTGCGCATACATATTTCCTGTGTAAATTTCTTTCTTCCTTCTTATTTAAGTCTCGGTTCAGTAGGAAATCAGCATAATAATTTGGGTTGTTTCCCTCTTATAAAAAACATTAGGCATAGGTAGCTAACTAGGTACTTCAAATCCTGAACGGGGGTCAAGAAGGATAAAGGGCTGCCAAATACCTCCGTGAAGGATATGCTTGCTAAAGAGAGAACATCAAAGTCTACGGTTGACCGAATAAAAAGTTCAAAAAGTACTCGACCGTTCTGAGGAAACAAAATGGACGTAAAATCTGGGAAAATTTAAAATAGAGCGGATAGTGTCCGAACAGTTTGCTATTCGTACTATCCGCAGCAATTTGGATCTGATTCCTCAAATCCGTATCGAATTATTCAGAGCCATACGAAAGAAAAGCTTTTGCAAATTTCCTCCAGATTGCATTGTTTCATTCCCGATGAAAAAATACGATCTAAAGGCTATTTTCGATCACCTTTGCATTGTCTGAGTCCGGATAGTTCAAATCCAGTTACCTGGATCCCTATGCAATATATATCTAATGTGACTGGTTGGTTATATGAATACCTGTGGGTTGAGTATGCAGGATTTCGTTAGAGAAACGACCATAAACCTAAGGATATATATCAACGAATGTTTACAAAAACTTTTACTATATCTTTATATTTATAGTAATTCTGGGTATATATAGTATATGTTTTTTGGCATGATTTGGCAACCTCTCACTATGCTATCAATACAATGAATTGGGCAATATCAAAATTGTACCAAAACATCGAATTCAAAAAACTTCCCGGCACTTCGCCCTATCAAAATATATTCATCCCTTATGTAAAGAGCCTGATGAGAGGTCTGAATTAAGAGGTTTGGGATTTTTATACAAAACAATTAATTAATTAATTTCAAGTATACCTATATAACTTATGTATGCAATATTAACAGAAAAATAAAGTATCTACAAAAAATGACTTCATACCCATTTTTTATTCTCGAAAAACAAAATATCAACTATTTCTGAGACAGATCTTATATAACCAAAAGAACTCGCATTGTATCAAAAGATATTTTTCTGTGAGCACCAATTAGCGCAAGGCACCTGAATCATCAGCATTTTTGTACCTGTATTTGATATACTAACTCCCACGCACCTCTCTTCCTATTCTTCCTTTATGCGACTGTAACAAATATTTTCAATACAAATAGCAAGTTCTCTATGTAATTTGGTTTTTTTTCTTTAAAACTTACCAATTTAAAACTGTCAAATTCGACGACATTATCACGAATTAAAGTTCTCTAACCCAAGGACAATCTAATTTAACAGATTTCATAATATTTCTCGCTAATATTTTTCTAAATCCTTTCCAAAATCGGAATAGCCCAAAACAATAACCCTGCGATAATTGTGTAATTTATGTGTGCCGCTTCAACCGCTTGGGAATAAAGTATACAAAAATATTTTAACAATATTTACACAGCTTAATAAAGTTTCTCTAGGAATGACCAAATTAGAGCAAACGAAGGGTCTCATAAAATTCCCAACTATATCCGGCAAAGTAAACAAGATTAATTCTCTAATTGTATTCCCGGGTGACTATTCGTAATGTTTTTATGTCCCTTGGAAATTGGCGACAGACTAGAGGAGTAACAGAGAAACAAATGGCGATAGGGAAACATTAATTTCGTAGGTATACAAAGTAAGTATACATAAGTGCTGAGACAGAGTATCTTCCTTATTAATGCTAAGTACATATCTAACCTTCATCATTCCGGAGATACCAAAATGCGTATCCAAATTGATGGCGTTTACAAGCATTAGCACATATCTTTGTGGATCAAACCGGTGGAGTGGCATAACACACATCTCCGAGCTTCTAGTTATCAAAATCAACCCTATCTTGAAAGCCCTTAATCCCATAAGCAGTACACATTTATGCTTCCATCCAATATATAATCGTACTTTCCCCAGTAGAAGGATTTCTGTCTATTTTGTATGGACTCATCCCTTGTGGCCATCTAAAATTCAATGGAATGCAAAAAGCAGCACTATGATAAGGAAAAGGGGTATCTCTGGAAACGGAGGCTTCCGCATCCGTCTGTCGAATTTGTTTTATCCCTTCTGGATATGTAAAGATTTTCCTAGTCTTGAATTGAGGAACGGCTATTTGAAAAACTTTTTACGGGTAAATGGACAATTTGTGGTGCAAGTCTATAAAATTTTTCTACTTCCGTTACTTCTATATATAGATAACTATGGGAATACTGACTTCCAGAAAGGAATGTTAATCTTAAAGGTTTCTGAAAAAAGTTCATTCTTTATACAACGGTTACCATAAATCCTTCGTTTTAAAAAGGTTTAGGTCAAATATTTGTGACTGCATCATAGCCATGGAATGCGCGACTATAATAATTACAAACTGGCGCGGCGTCTGCTGCACTTTTGATCGTGATGGCTTTTCAGTTTTCACTAAGAAACCTGGGTGCAGACAAAGCTGACTAATGCACGCACAATTCCAGACTCGTTTTTTTCTTTTCTCGTGTCGTTCTGGTCTGGTGCTGATATCAAAAGTCAAATCCGGAAATGGAGTCGAGACCTAAGAAGTTCCATTCCAATATTGTCGGAACATCGCTGTTGACCACGGAGAATAAATCGCATGCTGTTTATTACCATTTTCTGCCGAATATTATCGTAGCGAGGTGTTAATGGAATTTTGTTATTACGTTATGTTTGTATGTATATTTGTTCATATATGTATGAGTAAATCCGAAATAAACATGTAAAAATTCATTAAAGTTTCACCTCGGGCTATGGTAGTCTGCTTGCTTTATTGCAAATTTTTTAGAATGTTTGCTTGAATTTTATCGTAAAACTACACCACTCAGGGTTTCATTTATTTTTGTTTTTGTGTGTTTTTTTTTTATTTCTCTCGATGCCAGAGTGATGTAGAACGTGACATGTTACATGTTATACTAGATGTCATGTAAACATATTTTTTATGTTTGCCCATGGCAATTCGGCAAGAGTAAAAATTTTGTTCTGAGATACGATGGAGTCATTAACAAACAAGGAATTAGGATTAGTGGGTGGCATAGGCGATTTTATGTTGGTTAGTAAATTACTGCGAAGCGTGCCTTTTATTATAACGAAAATGGAGCAAATTCTCAACTTTTAATTATACTGTTTATAGGTCATATTCGTATTGATTGACGATTAATAAGGAGATCTTGAGAGGTGTCGACCCTGTTCCACTATATAAGGTATAAAGATATTTTTTTTAAAGATAGTGGATTCTTGCCCTCGGCCAGGGCTATAATATTCTCCCTTCCTCTCTAATACTTTTAGTTGAGATTATTTTTTATAACCTCAGGCTTAAAAATGAGACTATGAGTCTAGTTCCATATAGTTTTCGAAGTATATCAGAATCTCCATACAAGGATCTTCCAACATAATGCTTGCTCTAAAGTTTTTATATGACTTGAAGTAGATTGCCGAGACATGCTGAGGGCTGCTGATGTACAGAACTTGCATTCCTCAGTCCTTTTTCGGATAACCGCCTAAAAGTTTGTTGAATTAAAGTTTTCACTTTCGTCATACCGAGCAAAGTCATGGATTTGCATAGAATCCGCAATTCGGAGAAAGTCTTTTATTGATTCTGGTAACTGTTACAGTGTCGCAGTGCCAGCTACTTTTTGATATCTATTTCTACGGCACACGGCGTTTAGATTGAGCATAATCTCAAATACCCATGTATATGTACCATTTGACCTTGCTATTCAGGTTCACGTAGACCTAAGGTCTACCACTGAGGTGGTTATATGCCATTTTAGAATCTAATAAATTCATTCAAAGATATGTTTGCTGGAAAAAAAGCAATTTATTAGTTATCAGTTTTGCTAAATCGCCTCGGCATTGGCATGCTACATGCCTATGAATTCTTCGCAAAAAACTTCTACAGAAGTAATTGTTTACCAATTAGACAACCCCCTATAAAAATACTCTTTTCAACTAGGTAACGGTAAAAGTTAATATATGCATTAGTTGTCTTGAGACTACACTAATTGCTAGATTACGCCGTCGGTAGTTCTCAAACTGACCGGCTCTTGGTATAATATTGTGGCAAAAGACCCAATAAAGATTATAGTGGAGGGACCTAAATATGTAAGTTCAAATATTTGATTGATATCGGTAAGCTTATACTGCAATTAAATTATTTGAGAGTCTAGTTTTTACTGATATCTGACTATGGTAAATTAAATTTAGATATTATTATCAGCTTAGATCTTATAGGGAATCCGATAAGGCGGAGACCTGCGTCTTTAATATCTAAGAACAAATTTTATGGCTTGTGATTCCATTAATTTTTAATCGACCTGCGAAAACCGAACTTTCTGACTTGTTCATTAACTATCTTCGTAACTCTTTGCCTGTCATTATGGTAGAGAAGTGTTTTGGAAAATTTTATATTGGGACAAAACAGGCACTGTAACTACCTACAAAACAATCCAATTGAATTTTATGTATTATATTCCGTTTTCACTGGATTTAAATTTGGGCTTACGGCTCCAGATATTGAGATTTTAACTGTAAAGTTGGAGGCCTCATTCTTTTATATCAGTACACCCTAAATAATGTAGTAGTTGTTGGCAATCAACCCTTTTCCAGGGACATCCCATTCTTTTCCTACAAATCCCATAACTTTCCCGGGCTAAACAGAAAATGTTCAGTATGTATTTAGGACTTTATATCCAGAAGTTATTAGAAATTTCCAATAATTTATTCCCAGGGATATCCCACAACTACTCTATATGGGAAATTCTCAATAGTGTACGGAAAAATACATACGGGATGTGCAGGACAATTTTGGGACAATTTTGAGAAAGTCTTTTTTTCCCCCTTCCAGACTTTATTGCCGTATGCTCTCTGATTCTCGTGGTTTGCGTTGTTTTCTGGTGGAAGCGTTAATCAGTAGCTTAGTGTCATTTTTGGAGTCCAACAACAGAATATTAAATATCGAAGGAAGACAAATGAGAACTGTGTTGGTTAAGCCAGCTACATGCATATAGCTATGCATATTAGAATTCTATTCGCTTCTGAAATTTCTGTTTGTTTTGGGAAAGTTTGTTGTTTACATTTCAGAATGTGATTTTTTAATTTGGCGTTTATGTTTTGTGTACGTGCATACACCTTTGGAATGTACTTTAAAGGCATTATTATTCTTTTTAAATACCTACCCACAAAAAAAATTGCTACATTCCCAGAAAATTTCAAATAATTTCCTAAGATGTTCCCCCGAACATCCTCAAGACAAACTAGGAGATCCGTAACTTCCTAGATACACTTGCCTTGCAACGGGAATTTTACATTATTGAAAGCGATAACTGTACCTACGTACAACTACAGGAAATCTTGTAGGAAGGGTATGGGATCTTCTACGGACATCCGAACCCCGGACATTCGTCACTCCCAGGGATAGTATCCTAAGATTTTAATTGGGACCAGAGTGGAATTCCCACGGACAATTTATATATACAATAACAGGACTTCCCATTAACATACGGACGGACACACGCACACTTCTGTGCTATGTGGCTAATGTTGTTGAGCAGTCTTCGGACTTCGACTGTTAATAGTGGAGCTCAGCCGTTATGTGGCAAATCCATAAGAATTGGCGACTAGGCTTTACTTTGCTTTCTGAGAGCAAATAAGTCGTTGATACTCTAATTATATTCAAAACATTTCTTTGGTTTTTTTGACCTCTTTAAGTACTTTAATAAGATGAAGAACAATTTTACGTGGCAACCACCATCTATACCAACCCAATAATTTTAATGGGATAATACCATGGTCAACAGATTATCTTCAATCATTCGTGGAAGCGCAGATGAGCGTGGAATTCACAACCTAAAAGTTACAAGTCACTCACATCGTTCGCAGTCTCTCAAAATCATAATTTTCCCGTAACATTGACTACACCATTTAATCTTATTATAACATTGTGCATCTTGAAGGAAGTTTTCGTGGTTTATATTTTATTCGTCGCAGTATACTGGTACATAAATGTTACCCTCTTCAAGGGAAATGACGACAGTGTTTCTACTCGCAAGAAGTTGAGATCGATCTACGAAAATATCTGTGAACGGTAATAATTCTGAAATTGCTACTTTTGCCGTGGAGTGGAAAGGTTCCGATGGTCAAACAATTCTAAATAAATATTTATTCCGTCCGAAAGCTTTGAGAAACCACAAAGGCTATGAATCACCCTTCATCCCTACATTTTATACTAAACAAACAAAAAATAAATTTGCACAAAGCTATTGCAAGGACAAGTACTGGTAAAATTTTCAAGATACGCACGTATTTATCACTCTTCATAATTGCATCCAATTAATTGTGAAGAAAACCACTTCCTATTTAAAAAAAAAAAAAAAACAACATTTTGATATTGTCCGTACACGTAAAATTCGTTGCTGCAGCCTCCTCCTTCTCCACCAATCGATTTATGTTAATGATAGCTCCACTCATCTGGACGACGACGGCTCTTTATTCATCTGGCGATGTATTAAAGGCGGCCGATTCCAATGGATTCATAACAAATGTTCGTGCCACTCTTTAATAGCGCAACATGAAGGCGGTTGGGACTAATCAAAACATAAATCTGCTGGCATAAATCATGCTGGGAGCATAAACATTCCAAGCCGACTGACTGAACATAATTACATAAACACTTAGTAATTGGAAGCACATATAAAAAGAATCTGTCCAGCGTTATACCCGATCGCCCACCCTCTGCTTCTATCTAACCGATGCAATTTTTCGAATATCGCAATCAATCGGAACTGGCGCCATATCTAGAATGGGGAAGCAATATGGGTTTTCGAACTTGGAAAGTTTCCGGTAAGTCGAAAAATGGCCACTTTTGTTTTCATTGTCAAGGCTCTTCTGCTGCAGCAACGAATCTCTATTATAGGAATTTCCATCGCTTTTCGTTGGAATTTCCATTTTTGGTCCTAACATTTTGCTTACGCGCCACGCCACCTATACGTACTATATATAGGCAGTACTGGATCCCGTTTTTTGTCCATTTTGAGTGGATGACTCTGTCTGGCTGCAAATTACTTCCGGATTTCAGGGCAGCTTTCGCCGTACCATTTTTATTTTGTTTTTGTTTTTTTTTTCTGTGCCAAGCGTGCAGCAATGCTTACTTTTTCGTTTCAAAAGGTATACAAGAGCGGAGTTTGATGGTTTTTTTTCTGGTTTTTTTTGTCAGTTTGAAGTCCACGGCACTTACATTAATTGCATGAAACCGGTCTCTGCACATGTTTTGGGTAACAACAAGGGACGTACTGGATGAAATGTAGCTTCTGCTCAGGAAAAGTAGAGAAGGATTTTACTCGAAAAATAAAAATAAAAACAAAATAAAAAAAATTGGAAAAAATATTTTCTCTTCACTTCTCAATATTCTACACTTTATTAACGTTTTTGTCTTTTTGTTTAAAGGTCGTTTCTTGGGTACGAGCCCTACGGGCATTGTTACGATAATAATTGGAGTGGTTTGCATTGGATTTGTGTCCGATGAATTTAAAGATTCGATTAAGGAAAGTAATAATGCCTTTTTGATATCGTAAAACAGGATAAATTTTCTCAAACTCCCCTCATCCCACCCTATTTCTGAACGCTCATATGTATATGCATACAAAGTTTCAAACAATTCTCTTCTGAAATTAAATTTGAAATTATTTTTAACATTTATGTAAAAATAGAACGCCGCGTCGTCGCCGTCATTAAGAAAGTCTCAAATAAAATTACGTGAATGTCACGATGTAAACATTTTGCACACGATTCCGGTGGGAATTTTATCATTTTATGATGTTTTCAGGTGGTCTACATAAACTGTACATAACACATACATCTTTTTGAGAAATTAAGTATGCGGTCACAATGTGATTGCGGGACTCAAATTTGGAAATAATTAAATTTCTTGGAATTTCTGATTCATAATTGTAATTACTGCGTATCCATCAATTTTTGCGTCTATTTTTATTTTATTTGTTTTGGTTCTGTATGGTTTTCTTTTATATTTTCAAGAAATGTCCTAATTGTTTTTCTAATTTATATTCGTGTTTCTTTTTTCAGGTAAAATTTATTTAAAAATGCCACTTTGGTACCTGTGTAAGTTTAATTTATTATTAATTTTCTACGCATTTTTTAAAGTAATTTATATTATACAAGTGAGGAATTTAAAAATTGAACTTTTATATCTATGTTAAATTGTATGTAAAATCAGAGAGGAATACGATTTAAACACCGGTCATATGGACGCAAATTTTTAATTTTACGTCTTTAAGTTCATATTAAACATAATTTCTGGACTTTAGGTAGTAATCTTTAAGTCAGTACTATCGTGTCTAATCCTTGTCCGAAAAGAAAGTGTCATGAATTTGTATGAACCTTCGGTTCCACATTTTTGCTATTTAATTTCCAAAAAAATTACCAATTTATGTCCAATTTACCTTGAAATTATAGTTGTAATTTTTGCTACATTATGTTCAAATTGTTGCTATTTTAATTACAAATTTTTACGATGCTAATTCATACGGCATTATTTCACGGTGCCTAGTTTTTGGCAATATTTCCCAAAATTATAATAGTAGTAAAATTATTTTAATAATTGAACTTAGCATCAATCAGCTGCTGCGTACCATCTTACCATTGATCGGTGTTTATCCCAAGCACGGTGGCCATAGCGGCCCATTGTGCTGTCCTGCTAGAAGGCCATTCACCAAAACCTTCCTGTCCTCTTAATGATGCGCATCAGGTCTTGGTGAGGCAGGGTTTTCAGCTCATCCGCAGATAGAAGTATCCAGTCTGTACCTGGCATATATGTATATTGGTTTAATGTCATTATCTACAAAACACTCGAATTGTTATTTTAGCTGTTACGCCTTTTCATCTAAAGGCTCATTTCCATTGAAGCAACATTTATGCTAAACTATGCATATGGTAATGATACGCAGTTTTTCAACATGAAGCTTTTTGAAGCATATGGATAATAGCTCATCTCCTTCCAAAAAAGGAAAATGTTTTGCAAACGTGTTTTTGAGCTTCTTTCTAGATATGGCTTATTCCTCTGATTTAAGGATACGACATGGGTTGTCGAGACCTGGATATTCATATCGGGTTATTCCGAATATCTAGATATTAAAGTATCCCTGACAGACATAGAATGGTGTGACAAACCGTACTTCTTCTTATTTTATGCTCTGTGGGAAATGCACTGACATATTTCATATCATATTATTACTAATAACTAGATGGCGCTACATAAAGTAAGAACTTCCGGTGATTATGCTGTACCCAGTAATTTTTGATGGTATTGATATCTAGTCTATACCCACAAATTATCTGTATACATTGGAAGTATTTGATGACACACATGGTATATAAACCGAGTATTCCGAACATCTAGAAATCAATACCCCATGTCTGTCATAAACATTACGAAGACATAACCAAAACTATTGATCTTTTCTGAACTGAAGTGATTTCATTAAGTATAAGCTTCACATATGGACTAGATGATTTTCAGTTTTTATTTTAAAATCAAGAAATATTAATAAATTCCAGATGTTAAAAGAAAGAAATTAAGTGAAATGCAAATGGTCACAGAATATTTTAAAGCAGGTGTGAACCAAAATTATTAAAATATTCTAAAAATTCTATACAAAGATTGCTTTAAGGCGGTTTTAAAAACCAATATCGTAAAATTAATATGTGATGAAATGCTAAAATAGGGATTAAAACGAAGTGTTTACGTAAATGCGACAGTTGAGATTTAATTAAAAAAAAATGTTTTTTAAAAAGTCTACTCTTAAGTAACAAAGCGTGAAATGCAAGGGAAGTAAAACTAAACTATATATGGAGATCGCAACACGCCCACGAACTGATAAAGAAAAATAACTACATATTAGACCTTCAAAAGACCGCATAATAACCCGGAGTGCAATATTTGCATTTTCAAAAACAAACAAAAAAAAAACGTTGATAAATTAAGCCTGCATAAAAGAATATCAGAAAAGTGGCGAGTGTTCCACAAGACTTTCAACTTCTTATCTACAGCTGCTGAGTTGATAAAAAGGATGAATGCGTACAGCCCGTAATATTTCTGAACTTTATCGGAGTATAGAGCTTTTTAAAAGTTTTAATTTAACATACACTCAGTGGATAAATTATAAAAAGATGGTGAGGAAGCCATTGAATTATTTTCTATACTGCAAAACATAATCAATTGCACAAGAAATACCTCTGCCGTAGAAGAAAGCAAGCATCTAACCATTAACATCTACTCAAAGGACTTGAACATATGCTTAGAAATTATTCATTAGACGAGCAAAAAGAGAAAGTTTTCATTCTGGTTACGATTGAATTGTTTAGAATTGAAATAAATTGTATGAAGGTAGAACAATTGGGTGTGGAAACGTCAGATGTCCATATCTATCTGAACTAACGTTATTCAAATAATTAACAAACATTTAGTATTGACACAACTCATGTCCAGTTTTGCTCACGGAAATCATTCTTCTGCCGCATTCACAATGCAGAGTCGAGTGGAGTAGCGTGGAGTGGAAACTGGCATCCTTTTTTCGCACGCAGTAGTGCATATGGGTATTTGTCTCAGAGTAGCGCAGAGTGGAGCTGCATAAAAATAGGTTCTATTCTAATTTCACGCTGGTATTTTCGAAAGCTTACAAACTGGAATTTCGAACTACTAGCATGTAGATGGCGCGGAAAAAGCTCCATCCTGCTTTTTATCATAAATAACATGTTTTGATATTATTTTCTGATTTAATAATTTTTATGAATGCTAATAAAAATAAGATGTATTTTTTGCAAACTTCATGATTTAAAACCAAAAAAATTACGTTAATTTTTATCTAGTTCCGACGCAATCTCATGCAATCTCGTGCAACATGTGGCGCGGAAAAAGCTCCATCCTGCTTTTTATCATAAATAACATGTTTTGATATTATTTTCTGATTTAATAATTTTTATGAATGCTAATAAAAATAAGATGTATTTTTTGCAAACTTCATGATTTAAAACCAAAAAAATTACGTTAATTTTTATCTAGTTCCGACGCAATCTCATGCAATCTCGTGCAACATGTGGCGCGGAAAAAGCTCCATCCTGCTTTTTATCATAAATAACATGTTTTGATATTATTTTCTGATTTAATAATTTTTATGAATGCTAATAAAAATAAGATGTATTTTTTGCAAACTTCATGATTTAAAACCAAAAAAATTACGTTAATTTTTATCTAGTTCCGACGCAATCTCATGCAATCTCGTGCAACATGTGTGTCCTTTTTCGAATTTATTATTTTGACAACGAAAAGCAAGTTGGCGTTGCTATGGCATTTTTTAATATTAATTTCAAAGTTCCTTGTTGATTTGACTGTAAGTCTTTCTTAAGGCCAAAACACAGTGAGAGCGACACAACAAAGTCGCCGTAAATTGGTTGCTGTCAAAGATTCGAATATATGGAAGTCCCATATACTTAACACAATGAGAGCGACTCGACAAGCTGCCAACAAAAAGTTTGGGAAAATCTCTAAATTAGTCGCCAACTTAATTGACATTTCTGTGTGGACAGTGAATAATTGACATTCATGTTATGTGGATTTGGTTATTTTTATAAAGAATAGCAAATTAAAAGATTGTAGTAAATAAACTAGTTATTAAAAACTTTAATAAAATTAATTTGTTTAATTAGTTTGAGAAATTATGAGTTTTGAGGAGGAATTTATAGAGAAAAATGGGGAAAAAGTTATGCTGTACGATAAACATCATCCCTTGTATGGCAATCTCATCTTCTCTTTTTTAACTTTTTCTTTATGCTTTTACAAGTTTAAGAAAGCCGCATAAGCTATACTAAAGATTTTTCTTAGTTCTTTCCTTGTTTCCATTTCTTTTACAATAAATAAAACAGTGACTGCTGTCAAAAACATTTGTCGAGTCGCGTCCACTGTGTTTTAAAAGCGATATTGTTGCCAACTAAGTTGCCAACATTATTGTGTCGCTCTCACTGTGTTTTGGCCTTTATGTATAAACTTAAACTGTGAGCAAGTCTAGCCCATTCACAGTTTGACTGGCGTTCAAGTATCATGTAGGTATTTATATTACTCTGTTGAAGCTCTAAAGTAGCTCACTTGGAAATACAATTACAATACATATTTGTGGTTTAAAGTATTTAATCGAAATTTCTTGCTATGTATTCGACTCCTGAAGGTAATGTAGAGATGTTTACAATTGTGATTTACGATTAATAATATTGTTATTTTGAAAAGAGAAAAATCTAATTACTATCCTCCATGTGAGTCCTATATAAAGTAACATCAACCTGTGGTGAATTAGAGGTGCAATCTTTATTAGACCATAAGGTTGAGCGGCTATGCATAGAGTTTTCAAAAGTCTTGAAGCTGTTAGTTAGTAAACAGTAAAACAATATTTAAGGCTCATTTATAAATGCGGAAGTGACGGCTCTGTACCAGTCCAATTTATAGAACACTTTGAAGGTAATTCTGAAAATGATGGCAATATATTCGGGAATACGAATGACGGCAACCCGTTAAGCAGATTTTTCCGCAATATTGAAAAAGCCGCTGAAATTACTGGCGTGGATATACACAAACTGTACGTAAAATTATATGGAGGATATCAGATGCCGCCCACTGTAATAAGATTCTCATCCATTGACCTGCTGTCATTTCGTTAGAGATAATGCCCATCGGCCAACTTTCAGAGGAAGTATCTCGCCAAGTTCCATACTAAACATTTTAGGTTGTACACACAGGGATTTTCAAGAAAATTCATAAGAAAGGCTTGCAATATCGACATCATAAATAGACTATTAGATAGTCAGGTCAGATCCCTTCCTAGAACCGGTCAAAGACCTAAACCTCAAAAGAACACAAAACTTTTTTCCGCGGAAACAATCAAAATGTTTTTACCTAGTGAAGTTAACATTCCGACATTGACATCACCTTCAGGTTTAACAAATTCGATTGAAAGTGATTAAGATAAAAAAAATACTGAAGATGTCAGACTAATAAATTTTTTTTTCTTCACATTAATTAATGTAGAAATGTCACTTTTGATGATGTGATAAAAATAAGTTAAACTATAATTTCTGTATTTTTTCCAAAATCAAGCTAAAAATTTTGGCCAGGTTTTGTAGAAATATTTCCAGTTTTTCACAATTTTTCCTTTAATTTTTTCCAAAATATAATCAACCCTAGACGCATTCATACGCTACTCGTAAAACCGTTGCCAGTTCCTTCGGAGTTCATTTCATTATATTAAGGCCGCTATACACGTTCATACGAATTGTATGATTTGGCATGCCCCACATGCCAAGTGACAAAAGCGGATGTTAGCTTTTGACTCCACGCGCACGCAACGCCACTTCAATTCGATAGCAAAAGTCTGCCAAGTCGTTCGATTTTCAGGAACGAGTGCACCCTTTATAGTTATTTTCATGTATGCGGTTTGTCTTTTTTGAATAAATTTAACAAAATTTCGACTTACTAACTTCACACAAATTTCGTCTTCTTTAGAGGAACTGCAACTAGAGTGTCGCATTCTGCCAATATGCCTTAATGAAAACTGGGATAGCACATTCGCAAAATTTTACATTATGGCCATTAATTCCGCGATGATATGTAAAGTGCAATGTGCAAGCAATTGTGCTGTGCTATATGAGATACTAGCCCAATGAACAATTTTGCAGCTACTTAGTTGCAGGAATTCGATTTTTATTTTATAAGGGTTGAATAATAGCTACACAAAAACTAAAATATTTTATGGAAGTATCGGGTTTTCCTATTAAGTTCCGGTGCTAAATTGTTTTATAAGGTAGCACTGAGAACTCTTTCCGAACCTCTAATAAATCCGTTTTGCTCCGGAAACTTATTTATTCTATAAATATTTTATAATAGTTCGAAACAAAGGCCTTTTACAACAATATAGCTCTCGGAGCAATTTAGTTGTCGAAGAGTTTTGTAAGGCTATTAAAACTATTAAAAAATGAAATTAGAGCACTTATAAAACCATTTGGTTGCGAATTGAATTAAGCAAGCAGTTGCACCTTTATAAAACTCGAAAGCTGTATTTTAGCTTTTATGACAACTTTTTAAAAAATGGAAGCTGTTTTCATTGGTATATTAAAACCTTTAATAAGTACTATTCTTCACAAATACCAATGAACCTGTGTAAAACTAAGTATTATATGGAGTCCACTTTGACATTTCCGATCCTGAAGAATTCACACGAATCTAAAATGTTTTATAAGAGCTGTAAAGTCAGTTGAAAACATTCAGCCATTTTATTAAAAAAAAAAGTGAATATATTGCAGCGAACAACATTTTAACATTTAACTTTTTCGTTTATTGACACGCGAATCTTTTTTGCGAATAAAACAAAAAAAATTATGATTCCCTCTTAGTTTTTAATTTTTTTAATGATTTGGAACTTAACATTAAAAATATATTTAATAATAAATATTTATTTAAGTTTATTTTTTTTTTAAATTTAGTAGGCGCGTTGTATGTTTTCGAGCTAGAAGTATAACTTTTACAATAAACATAAAGTTGCATGAAATTTCATTCCAATATTTATCGAAAATTAATGTTTAAGCATTACGAAAACTTAATTGCAAATAAAATTATGTTGGATGACAAACTCTATTTCATAAATTAGTTTTCCTTCTCGCACATTTCTGTAGTAAATTTAAAATACATTTTTCATAAAGAAAGAATAAGACAACATCAGAGTCATATTACACAAATACATATAAGTTTTAACAAATGACTGTAGGAAGGAAGTTTTCACAATTACTATAAAATATCTGCGCAGTATAAGTGGTTTTATAAGGGTTTCAAACACTTTCTCGCAGACTGCTAAACTGTTTTATTATTGCTTTATAAATTAGCGTCCACAGTTCTTCTACAGTGTACCCAATTAGCTCTACAAGGGCTTTTTTTAAAGCTCTCACAACATTTTTAACAACAATTTTATAAAACAGTATGTTTTATAAAAACTTATGAGAACATTCTCGTGGCAATAATAAACTTTAAATTGTTCATGGAGCACTAACGAAGTCCAAAATCGCAACGTTTTCGGAAACAATGTCCCTAAAAAACGCAAATATTCCACAAAAACCTATGAAAATCTAAACAAATTTTGAAAATTCTGTGTAACACAGAATTTCTGCCCCACCCGTGCACAATCTGGTTGGTAAAAAACAAATAAAAAATAAAACAATTCCTTTATCACCTTAGAATCTGATTTCTGAATAGGGAAGAACCTGATCCCCATCCCCACTTGCCAGCTACACCCCGCCAAACAATTTCTTCCTTGTTTCGATGAGATGAATCACCTGGCCAAATATTCCCATATCAGTGCGGGATATCCTGGATAAAATATATTCCTCTTGGTGTGAGTGGCAAGAAGTGAAAAATATTAATTTAAAGTTAAAATAACCTGAACTCGTCTGTTGGTACATAATCAATCCACATGTAGAAAATCTTCTAGTGAATTTTATGCCATAGTCTCACTTCAATTTTACTACCCCACTTAAGTATTGTGTGAGCTGCCATAAACAGGAACAACCGATCCACTATTTCCGTTGACGTGTAAATCACTTCACTCATTGTTTTAAATAATATAGCAGATTTCCACGGCCAACAAAATAAATTAACAAAAAGCAAAAAAATAAAAAAAATAAATTATGTCTGATTGTGGTTAACCACAGGAAAAAGTTAAACCCGGAATGATGGTCGGACCGGGATACTTTGCCTCCCTATTTAATCAGGTCTAATGCGATTTTTGCATGCAATTCGACCATAAAGAGAAAACTTTTCCGCTTCGATTCTGAAACTTTTCGATTTTGTACGGATGTATGAAAAAGTGTGCGTGCTAGAAACTTTTTTCCTTTTTTTTTGTTTTTTTGCTGATCTGATCGATATTCGTGAAAATTTTCATGGGCGCCAATTATACCCACTTAAGCAAGTAATTCTAACCATATTGAGCTTAAGTCAATTTGATAAATTACTTGCTGATATCTCCTAGTATGGTTTTAGCCCGATAACTAACGAAGTATTTATTCCACTCATTTCGTTTTATATTTTCTGATATCGAACTTTTCTACCAACATAGTTAGGCTTAGATTTTGAGTGAGTTTGAGAGTGATAAATGCGTCACTAGGACGTAAGGTTTCTCATATTTCGGATTTCGTAAGTACACTAACTTGGAAGTGGACTGAATAATTTCCTTAATGGCATCGATTTATTATAAGAAGTTTCAAAAGAGGGTATACAAGGTGCATCCTTGCACATGAAGACATCTCACATAAACGCCATTGTCTTGAAACGTATTTACATATGCATCCCCCGCATATTTTTGGAATGCTAATGCAACCCAATTTATGGGCCACTTAAGAACGTTGTTGTTTCACTTTAAGGCAGGGTTTTTGCTTATTGGTGTTGTTATTGCTAGCGTGCATAAATATACATCTCAAAAAAGCACAGAACCTCTTTTTAGCTTTCTTTATCCCAGTGTTGGTTGGTCCTCTGTAAAAATGCATTATTCCAGAGAAGTAAGTGTACAGCCAAAAAGGTTTTCGTTGTCTGCCGTTTTTCACCTTAGTTTTGCATTCACCCGTCAGCTCTAGAACAATTTTACATACTTTTTTCGAAATGTCTGAAGCACAAAGCTTACTCTCAGCTCAGTCACACTTTATGCAAGACGGCAGAGCGCGTGGCAGGCGAGGCGAAATTGTATAGCGCTAAAGGAATTTATGTGGAATTATGAAATTGAATGAATTTACTAAGGACATTCGCACACTTTCTGCATACCAAAGTGCCGACATTGTTGATTCACTCCGCACACTGAACTGAATTTATTGCGAGTAAACTGCACGTTTTATGTTTTAATTGTTATTGTATAACGTTACCTAAGTAATTGTGTTCAGTGGATTCATGTTTGCAGACAACAAAATATTGCATTGAGCTCACCTTGTTGTATATGTCAACTTTACTTAGTTAGCTATTTATTACACAAAAGGAATTTCTAAAGACAATGTGACTGTCGAGTCTGACATAGGTTTTTGCTTATTATTTAATGTGCTGAACACATTAATCTTTAAGGCTTTACATGTTACTCATAGCGCATTTTTTGAAAGTATTAAAATTTCAGGTACTTACCTACATCATATGTATGTATGTAACCAAGGTTTTTCAATATAAAAAATTCTTCCAAAAGTAATGGAAATGGAATAAATTACTTGTTCCTGATTATATTGAAAACACATTGAAATAATTAAGACAAATTAAGATTGAATCCCATAGAGAAGTGAAAAAAAAAAGATTTAAATAAACTCATCCTGGCTTTATTACATATAATTCATATTGAAAATATTTCCTTTAAGAGGAGCCCCTACCTAAGAAAAAATAAAATTTCCGACGGTAGCGAGGTCTGTTGTAGTCATGGCTATAAGGAATTGACTGCAAAAACAATTTGAAGCCATCTATAGCAAAATTTAAGGTAAATTGTTTAATTCCACTCATACTTTGTTCTAGTCTCATTTCCAAGTTCTAACCTTGTTCCTTGTTGTTGCATCGAATAGTTGAGAAGAAGGAATAAAATTTCTGGAATCTCTGAGCATGTGGTCAATGGCGGATACAGGGGGGTTCCTGGGGGTCATGGTTATTTCAATGTGATGTATGTGTATAGGTTTTTCTCAGAATTTTAGTTTGGGACCCCAACTTTGGGTGATCCAAAACTCTCGAGAAACACTTCCCAAGCCACGAAACAGACTCCTTCACTAACACATCAGAGCCCTAACTTGGTCCTAACTAATAACATTCTAAAATATTTGCAGCGTTCTTATGTAAAACCACTGACATGTATAATATGGACTGACTCCGTCCACAGAAATACACTGCAGAAAGTGGACTCACTTCTATATAGCATCCTCTTTTGGTTTAAGCACCAAGTACCAACTGAGTGGGAACTGTAAAAAACAAACAAATAAGTGTGTACGTCGAAATAAATGTATTTAAATTAATTATTTGGGTTAATTAGTGATTAAATGTATTTTACCAAATGCAATATATTCATAGATACTCAACAGAAATTCGAAAGGTTTTATTAAAATCAATTTTTTTTCAATGTTGGCACCAACGTAAGTTTGACACAAAAAATTGTACCCGCATGAAATAGCATATCGAGCAGTTCATATTACGAGGTGTGGCTATAAAATAACGCGATTATTGCTGCAAAACACTTTATTTTGAATGTATACATTTTTAGTTATTATCACCTTCAATATACACCCCTCCTCTATCCCTACAACGTTCCATGCGAATTTTCCATTGTTCAAAACAGTGCTGGAAGTCTTCTTCTGTGAACTCCTTCATGACGCGTGCCGCTTTTTATTTCACAGCTTCAATGGACTGAAATCTTGTTCCTTTTAATGCAGATTTCATAAGTCATAAGTGAAAACCCCAAGATTCGTCACATGTTATCACTCTTTCCAAGAAGTTCGAGTCATTAACAATGACATTCAAAGTGTCAGTACAAATATTTTCGCGAGCTTCACTCGAGAGAGTTTTAGGCACCATTTTCGCACACACCTTTTGCATGCGAAAATTGTTATGTAAAATTTTCGTTACGCATTCTTTGTCAATTCATACTGTTTCAGCACGAACAGGTAACCTACGGTCAGATCGAATCAGATTACCGACTTTTTCAGTATTTGCATCCGTTTTTGACGGGGATGGGCGACCCGGGCGTGAATCATCTTTAACGTCTTCTCGGCCATCTTGAAAACGCTTAAACCACTCAAAAACTCGCGCACGTGATAAACATTCATTGCCATACACACTTCTTTTAATATCAGATGAGTTTCAGTAGCGCTTTTTCCAAGTTTCATGTGAAATTTCACGACGATTCGTTGCTCAATTATGACACTTATCATTTTTCTGGCAAAACAAAAGAACAGCTCGTGTACAAATGAAAGTTACGGCCAGACTATTTTTTTTTACAAACATGGGACGCATCGCATTCAAAAGAGATGGCTTCACGCTACACAGTTGTCGGTCGTTCGCGCTTGCGGCATGCTTACTTTTTCTGTGGAAGCATCAGTCTCCTTATTTTATAGCCACACCTCGTATATATGCCAGTATGTAAAACAGAGAAAAGTTTGGTTGGAATGACTGCTGCAGTTTGCACCCTAAACTACAATTCTATTCCGCTTTTGCGGAAATCTTCCTAGTACCTCACTACGGTACTGCGCTGGCTAAACTAAATGACTTACGGCGCAGGACAAGTGGTGCCCCATTTGATGTTTGTTTGCTAAATTTAATTGCAGTAACATGACACCCCCCCCCCCCCCATTTCAAAACTAAATCCGCCCTGCATGTGGTAGTCCTTGAGTATTTCTTTGACGGGAATTATGTTTTTCATGTATGGTGCAGTTTTTGGTAATTATTTTATTATTCAATAAAAGAGTCGGAAAAAATGATAACGGAGCTAGAATTGGGAAAATCAAATCTCTTAAGATTTTTAAGAAAATTAAAAAGAAAGAGTCATAGTAAGTAAAATATACTGTTGTTAAACAAATTCTACATTTAGTTACGTTCTCCTACTCCTATTGATGTAATGCATTACGAAAGGATAATAGCTTAAAAAAATTAGAACTTCTTTAAAGCGTATTCATCATAGTTTTCACAGTAAATTTTCAATTTATTTTTCAGTCTCTATAGGGCGCTGCAAAACTCCGTAATTCATAACATTAAGCTGGATTGTGCAGCGCCATGCAGAAACAGAAGGTTCGGATTCTCCTAATTTTAACGTCCTTAATAATATTGGCTATAATCCACTGCATTTATAATCAAAAATCATGATTACATCAATCATAATTACCCATCAAGCATTACTCACGATTACATCGAATAATCTTGGGTAAAATGCAATTATCAGATGATTAAGTAATCATGATTACGAGATTAGCTATTTAGATTACTTGAAGAAATATTATTATTTAAAGTAAACTATTAATTTGGTTGTTTAACTGGCCTATAAATGAAAAAAGACGAGAGTTTGATTGATTTCATAATTCATTTGCTGAGTTCTTATTTGCTCTATTCGCCATTTTATCACATTGGAGTTAAACCATGTGCTGCCAAAGGAGGTCAGTGCACTCTACCCAAAACTGGAGTCGTTTTTTCTCCTATCTACTCTACTTTGTAAAATTTTGAATGTCAACTTTGCTCTATACGTGTTTATCCTTATTATACCCTAGATGAAATTTATACGGGTATACTAAGTATGTCATTCCGTTTGTAACACCTCGAAATAATGATGGTAGAGCAAAATGAATTGGACACCCACGCATAATATTAAAAGTTATTTTAATTTTTGCATGTCCGTCCGTCCGTCTGTCTGTCTGTCTGCCTGTATGTGCGCTCGATAACTCGAGAACGCGTTCACCTAGAAAGCTGAAATTTTGTACACGGACATTAAAAAAAAAAAGGTAAAATTAAGTTCGAAAATTAGACAAATCGGGCAACTCCTTCGTGGGGTTGCCATACAAAAATTTCGTTGTCCAGGATATATTTGGACACTATCTGAGAACACATCGACATAGAAAGCTGAAGTTTGGTACACTGTGTTTTCATACTAATAGCAAATAAAATTTCAAAAATGGGCTAAATCGGGCGACCCCTTCTTGGTGTTGCCATTAATAATTTTGGTTTTTTACATATACTTTGAAAACGATCAGTCCTAGACATTTTTATTGTACTAAAAGCTTCTTCAGAATAAGAAATCCTATAAAATTGGTTATAATCATTTTTTCTGTCCGACGAGCCGTTCTAGAAATATAAGTGAGAAACCAATGCAAAAAATCAAAATTGCTCAAATGGGTGACCATACGAAATTTCATACGTGCATTCATCTAGGGTATCATAAGAATTGGTCTTAGACCAATTCTAGCTTTTCACTTGTTAATATTCATATGGTTTTTTAAATAACCATATTTTCGTCAATAGAGCAGGTCACTATAGAAACTTTGAGCCAGTACGAAGTTATTCTTTTTTATTCCAATCGAAGTGCATAATTATATAGTAGCAAAAGAGAGATATTGTGAAACGATGCACCACTTTGGTTATGCTTCATGTGAGTATAAATTTATAATGCACATTATACAGATAATGGCAGTAGAGCATCTGCATAAGCATAATTCCATATTATATTGCTATTAGCAATTGTATTAAATGTTTTAACGTTTTTTTACAATAATACACCAAGGATGGTTAGAAAACATCAAGAATATTAAAATTGGGTTATTTAAAACACAATATTAAGTATTTAACATACAAGCTCTTTATTTCACTTCTAATCTTATACAATTCATTAACCTTCAATTAATCAACTCAACTTTAATTAGCGCTAATACTGTACTTTCAATTATCGCAATCCAATTATAACACTTTCGCTCGTTAAATACTTTCGATTGTTATTCCAGAATCTTCATGACAATTCTATTCATTCCATTTCTGAACCTTCCCGAAGATTCCATCATCGATTCTCCGAACCTGGAGTTGTTTACTCTCCATTTCCAGTAGATGTCACCAGTTGTCTCTTCCTATTGCGCGTAACAATACGGGATCCAGCAAAACTTAAGTATATCAGACAGAAAAAGATTCAAAAAGTCAAACTAAATTGAAAACACAAAAATGCTTAGCAAGTCAGATGGTCTCTGCGGATACTGGAGACATCTGCGAAAAGAGCCCCGGAATTTTCAAATATGCAAATTTTGAGCGTGTTATTGTTCGTATAGGACGCCTTTAGAGATCGTGGAACCGTTTAATTGGCCTTTTGTCTTGCAGTCGTATGAATACCCTGAAATACCGATAGGTCATTAAATAAAAACTCCTTCCATATCTTGCGAAATATCCTGTCGAACATCAGGATAACGCTACCATGCACATAAAAAACTCAACAAAAGGAATTTAACACCATCAGGGAGTTTAAAGGTGCCGTTGAAGCTGTTTGGCTAACCTTAACCCCAGAATGTTTAGACCCTTCATGGAATCAATGCCAAAAAGACTTCTGGACATCGTGGCGATCATTGGTGGACCTACTGATTATTAATAAAAATAGTTTAATAATTTTTACGTTGTCTCAGTATTGGTAGTAGAATAAAGTTGTGTGGATGTCTATAATAATACATCACCCATTGTCCATCACTTTTATCGAATTACTCCACAATTTCCATTTTTACGGCAAATCATTTCTTGGTGATTTATCTTGACATATTTCCCTCTTTCATACTACAGAAATGAGCTACCGCACTATTACATGGTGCGTGAATAACTTCTGCAACGCAGGGTCTTTTCTTTTCCAGAAGTAAATGTGGATAAGATGGAAATTCAAACAGTGGATAACTATCCAGACTGCAGAGAAACAGAAGTAAAAATACAAATGCGAAGTATTGTGGTTTGAGTTTCCATCGCCGCGGAGTGAACAAGTCTTTTGCAACCCTGATTTTCATAAGTGTAGGCTCAACAGCTATGAAGAAGACTTCGGATGATGTTAATCTTACATAGACAGTAATTAGGAGGGTTTTCCATAATAAATAACGCTCGAAGGTGAGTTTAAGAAGACGCGTCTGGCCCAGAGAAATAAATGTAAAGTATCGATTGTGGACATGGTATGCAGACTATAAGGTATGCTTAGTAAGCTTTCTAGATATAAATCAATACGTCAAGATGGCTAAAATTGCATATGGTTTTTTTCTGGAGAAAAGAATTGAGCACAAATGCAACGAATCACAAAATATCACAGGATTCAAATACCTACATCATACAGTTCTGTCGTTATATGGGAATGAATGAATGAAATAACTTGGGTGATATTCAAAGGTGGCATATATTCTACATGTTTTCGTTAAATATATTAGCTCTTAAGAAATTTTCCAGCAATAGCCACTAAAATACGCAGTATTTCGCCGTCTAAGAAAAGTTTACTTACAAAATGCTAGCAAATACAAAAAAAATATATATCTGAAAGAAAATTATAGCAAAACCACGTGTTTTGGGAAAATACAGAAAAATAAAGCTTCAAATCGAAAAATGTGTCATTGGCCTACGATTGCATATGTGCGCTGGAATCGTTTATCTGAGTTTGAATCATAGTTCCCAGAATCAAATTTCACACCATGGCTTATAATGGGCATACCTTGTATTCTGTATATATCATGGATTGTGCTTTATTGTCTTTAGTTTTGATTCCGAGATACTAACTTTTCGATCCAGTGATCAGAGAGGTCTCCTACCATAGAAGGTTATTTCCTCCTACAGCTACTACCAGATAATGGAAGGTATGCGGGGCTCTTCAGGGCTCCATTTTGAGGGTACTATTTCAGTCTAACTATACATTAACTATTTACGCTTGGCTATGCAGCACTCATCCATACTTTTGCGAATGATTGGTAACTTTGCATCGGTTACATTTATTGATCGTAATGTGAAAGAAGTAAACGATAACTCAGATCGCATTTATAAATGATTAAAATTAAAACAAAACTCTCATTATCCTATCACGTACTACATAATTTATTTGTTAACTGTAGTTTGTTGCATGGTAAAGTCGAATAGCTAAATATTGGAATGATCTCCTGTAGCCGTAAAACGCCTGTCCAAAGTATATATAGAGAATAGTTTGGATAACTCCGTCAATTCTATTCGTGGGATTATCTATAGAAGCGAACTTTTAGATCTATCTTCATCCAATATTGTTCTCTGCTCTTATCAGCGTAGTATCCATGCTCATAACAAAATTTGGTGGTTGTGTCATCCATTTCTTTTTATTCGGTTGCTCTGCTTTGGAATGTTCTTCCGCTTAATACGGAAATAGTTACAAAGCTTTTGGAATAAAATCTGCATTAAAAATTTTATTATGAAGATAAACTTCACTAAAGTCAATAGCTTCTTAAATCTACTCCACATATGTGTTAACACCATTCATCTAATACTTATCCTTAACTTGTTGTAGCCTTCAAGCTCATTGGCGATATGGCAATAACTTGTCATACCTACTCACTCGAGCACCGCCGCAATATTGGATGCATTTCACATTATCTAGTCTCATCCCTTGTAGATTCATTCCGGTAGGCAATAATCGCACCTCCACCCTTTCCTCATGGCTCCTAATCCCTTCGCTAAGGTATCCCCTGAACTTCGTTTAATATTATTAAAAAAAATAAATCAGTCGGTGCTACCCTAAGCGGTATTTTTGCTCTTTACCCCTTCCGTTTCTTCGACCTAATTAAATTGAGAAAAAATTGTTGGGATAAGCACTATTTCATCTCATAAATCACCCATAATCAAATATTTATGTACCTATATTACTTCCGGCTTGGAGAAGTTGCTTGAATGAACCCAAGAATTCAGTAGAAAGTTTGTTCAAGAGAATCGAACCGTCACGAAGGTATTCTAATTCAAGATCAGCATTTTTCTTTTAACTCCTTCTGTGTGGGAGGCTATGTTGCACAACAACATTTTCTTCTTCCAGAACATTTTATTACTTTATTCAAGCCACCTATAATAAGTCTATATCAGATGAAAAATGAGTGTGAAAGCATCCATTTTGCACTAATTACTTACTCTGAAAATGTATTTCCTACTTACATTTTCCTGTGCGAATCTTGTTTGTCCTCTTAATAAACTCTACACAATTAGCTCCTTTAGAATATACTTATGTACATAGTCTGTGCACCACAAATATCCGTCCCAGAATATATGAAGCGTAAAGCGGAAACAGGGGACTATTACATTTTCGGTTCATCAAGTGTAACATCTGCCCCAAGCGCTAGGAGAATCGTAGTCTTGTACGACGACAACGACGAAATGGAGGTAACATCCGTACGATTACAATCGGATATACACCTGCTGTGATAAAAGCAAGGAAAACTGGCTTTTTCTTGGTTGCCTTGTCATCACTGAAAAGGAAAACTTTGCCCCAAAAATAGAAAAAAGTTGAAAAAACACTTCATTTTTTTCCAAGCGGATTTAATGCTCGCAAAAAGTCGAAAAAGTTTTTATTTCTCCCTATGCGGAAAGAACTATTGAACTTGCTTATCTCCATGTGTTCTGTAGTCCTAGTATATCCCTGTCGTCCTTGCATAGCTTCTGGCTACCGTCTTGTGGAGAAATAAGATTCGTTCATGCCATGAGAAAGGGAAATATATATCTGAAAAAGCATTTAGTGCGGTCCGTTCCGTTTTCTTTGTGCTGAAAACAGTAAAATTCTTAAATAAATGTAATGTTCCTTTATAGGGTTGGAAAAAAAGCACTTAGTGAGGGGACTGGAATCTACTCAGATCTTTCCTTTGTTCAAATATAATGTAGGTGTGGTGGTGGGCGAAGTTTCGATGGGCATCCTCCTCGCCCCACAAGGATGAATCTAAATGTTGGCTTTTTGTCAAACCTGCTAGCCGGGGAGGGAATAGTTGTACAGCTTATCGGCAGTTTATAGCAAACCCCTCAAGAAAAAGTAAGATGATGTTCCACATCACATAAAAAACGATTTCATTCTCCGTATTCTTTCAGGTTCAGCTCGAGTTATTGTTCATGGGTCATGGGTACCCGTTTTTCCTTCAATAGGATCTATAAAAGAAATTGGGATCGGAAATATTTCACTTTTGAAAAAGTTTTAAGTACAAGTACGAAAGCAGCTTATATACCTTATCATCGGGCGAGAGAGAGAATTGTGTAATCCTTTCAGGCTCTTAAAATGACCCGACTGGGGTAGGAATGGTCTAGGTAGATATAGATAGGTAGATAATAGGTATATAGGTATCCTATGGCCCTGCATAGACTCTGGTGTATAATAAAGGGATTTTAGAACTCATCGAAAAGGGATGAAAAGGGGGATGTAATTGGCTAAATTTTCTGAGAGATTAAAACAACTGAGCTTACCTAGATACGGGTAGATTTCAGCACGATGTTAACGTGAAATTTTTATGTTTAAAAAGGATTTAACGATGAAATAATTAGTGAATTTCTGCTATAAGGATTACCTTAACCTTTGGAATAATGCTTACAAATTAAAGTTAACTTTCGGATTTATCTGTTAATGTTTTTGGAAGACAAATTTAGTTTTTTTTTTTATTGTAGTAACTTGGACTTTCTCTTCTACTTCATGATATCAAAACCACTTTAGCGATGCATAGGTAAATAGGTGTCAGATAAGAACGATGGTTGTACTTTCAAGTAGTAGTAATTATGCGTAGTTTTCACATTGTAGCTAGCAACGTCAGTAAAAAAATCCTTGTCCATGAAATTGAAATTGATTAATGGTTCCTCATAACGTTTATCAGTATCAAGCAAAAGATCTTGTGCTCAAATCACCCGACTCGTGACAGAATCTATGAGAAAAAGTTGGGCAAGGTCTAATGGTGAAGTCGGCTGCATCCACTGCGCTGAGTAAATGTTGAGGTAGATGTAGTTTCTACCCCATCGCGATTTGGTAGGATGATTTCGCTGTTTACAGCCAGCAACTGATTTGTTTTAATTCGGTACTACCTTCTAAAAAAACGTTGATTGGTTTAGTGCAAGATGTGCAGTTAATTTTTTACTTAATACGCCGAGATTATAGATACGGTTAGAAATTTTGGTATAAATCTTATATCAAAGGGGTATGTATATAAATCCATAAAAATTATTTATGAACTTGATAAATTGCCAATGTATAAAATTCCATTAAGCTTCGAATAACTTTCATCCTCCAATATATGAAGGAGTTAATAAAGGTTCATATAAACTTAATATTCTGTAGGCATTAAATAGTATAATAAGAAAATTTATTAATTTTATTACGTTTTTTATTGTTTGTAAAATATTCCTATAGTTTTTATAGAATTTTTCAAATAAACTTGTTTAAATATTTGGATTGAATTTATACGTAAACATATGAAGGAGTTTGATAAGATTTGATATAAGTTTTGCTAGCGTATAAATACTACACTTCGAATGGTTTTGATGTAGGCAAATGTTAAGTAAATAAGATTAATTATTAGCAATATATCATGTACGTTTTTGGCGTAATGGTCCTTTTCAGAAAAGATACGCAGTTTCGTCAACTCTGAATGACCCTTTCCAAATTCCTTCAGCAACTAGATTTCGTAAAGTAAAAACATGGTGCTCTTTGAAAAGTAATGTAAAGTCAAATGTTTTTAAACAAAGCAGTTTTATTAAAAAAGAACATAAAATAAAATAAGTAAAAAACGAGTTTTCAAACAAAACTGAGGCCAAGCCGCATGAAAAAGTAGAAAATAAACTTTTCTTCACACACAGAGGTGGACTCAGATTCTTTCTCTTCATGAATCAAATCTCTTATTACCTCTGATTGATTATACTGAAATATATCGGTGATTGTCAGCGAATAAAATCTGAGTCCACCTCTGTGTGTGAAGAAAAGTTTATTTTGTACTTTTTCATGCGGCTTGGCCACAGTTTTGTTTGAAAACTCCTTTTTTTAATTATTTTATTTTCTGCCTTTTTTATGTTAACTAAATTGTTATTACGTGCTGCATGGAGATATTTTAAAACAATCTTTAAGTCTTGTTTGGTGCCGATCCGAAAACAAAATTTTTCGAGTATCAAATCGTTGAAGTACTGCAACGGTTTTCTGAAATTCAAATTATGTTTTAAACAGCGCTTTTTAGCTGTATTCCAACTTGATCCCATATAACACGAATTTTCCAGATTTTCCATGTTTTCCATAGACTTTTCCTATTACTATGTTTTTTTTTTAAATTTACAAGAATTTCCTCGATTTTTCATGCAAGTTTTCATGATTGTTTAAGAGAAAGTATTGACGGACGGAAAAAATGATTCTGAATAGCTTATAAAACTTTTTTGTCGGAAAATTTTCCGGAAAAGTCGGAAAATTTTCCGGAAAAGTCGGAAAATTCCGGAAATTTTCGGAAAATTTTCCAGAAAAATTGGAAAATTCTGCATTTTTTCCTGAAACAGATTTATCAGTAATCATATCGATGAAAGTTTGTCCTTTGATTTCCCGTTTTTCCTGGTTTTCCACGGAGTTTTCCACAAAAGCAAAAATATTATAATTAAATATTATAAATAAAATGCAATTTTAAGACTAAATCTAATGCATTCAAAAAAGTACTCAGATAATACTTTTTTGAATGCAATCAGGTGTATATCTAATTCTATAAAGTATTGATTAATTGAAGCTTTGGTGATACCTGTAGCGATTATATAAGGTGGCCTCTCTTCTGAATTTTTAGTATATTCCTTTTCCGTAAGTCCACACTATACAAAAATTGTCAATGTTTATACGAAGAGTAGTTTGATGTACAGCATTACCTTGTGAAAAGTTATAAGTCTCTCAATTGCTTGTTCATTAGTCAAACACTTAATTTTTTTCTTTCCATTAGGAGGGGGAGGCAGTAACCTTAGAACATTAATTACTGATAGAGTGAATGTATCCCAGTCTAAAGAAAAATCATCAGATATTTCGCGTGCATAGATTCGAAATGCTTGCCTTTTTTCTTTCGGATTCCGTATATAAAATCGGTTTACCACTATTTTTAACAATTCTAAAAATGTAGGTTTGAAATTTCGACCATTCGAAAATCAATGATTTATTACAGCTGTGCGATAATTCAAAATCAAACGTTGTCTGTAAAAAAATATTCACACACACATATTATAAAAAGATTTCAGTTGTATTGTTTACCAAATCAGGACATATAAATATGTATCGACAGTTATCGTATATATTGAATTTTTCTTCCTAATATCGCTTTCTCCTAGCAACTAAAGTTTTTTTTTCAATTTTAATCGTACAAGGTCTTTTTCATCGGGCAAAGAAGCATTTTTCATATCTTCCAATTCTTTATCAATATGCGTGTCACTTAAGCTTTCGTAATCGTTCTCTTCAGTACATGTATTAGGTACATTTTTCTCTGAAAATGAAAACTCCTTCTCTAATTTTCTTTTTCTTACGCGATCTTTCTTCCTGAAAGTGCATACAAAAATGATTCAAACTCTTGAAAAATAACAGAGAATTTACCAACTCAGTAGGTCCATTAAATTTTAGGCAATGGAAAAGATTTACGCAAGCTCGTGCAGCAGTTATTTGTTCCGTACGGGTCGGCTTAAAGCCAAATGCTTCTTGAATGTACGCTGATAAAAACGATATAACTTCCACTATCTGTTAGTGATCCCTTTTGTTCGTATTGTTGTAGTAAATTATTTCCTCCAGATTTTCTTGCAATATACTCTTTAAAGGACTATTCAAAAGAAATGAAAGTTAACTCTTGATTTCATATAGTCAATTTCTTGTGAGCTCACTTCAGACGTTACGATTAGACCTGAACCAATTTCTGCATTTATACGCCTTAAAGCACCCGGTGTTTTAGAAGGATGCTCTAATTGAATTGAGGATGTGGAGTTTTCGGTATTGACCACTTCTAAAAATCAATGCATCTACTGAATATATTTGCTCAAAAATCAAATCAAAATATGTAAATACCATCTAAATCGAGAAAAACCTTAGCCCTAATTTTAACATAAAAATTTGGCTGCAAGTAATATTGCGTGAAATAATCTGTGAGGATCTCAGGTTCTATAATAGCGTCAACGCAGTTGGTAAAGCACACGTAATCATCGAATATAATATCCGTAGTTTGAATAGCTGCAATTACGTAAAAATATTGGCAATTAAAATTTTAGGCAATACTGGAGGACAAATCTGAGCTAATTTCTTTACAGTCGATAAATTCATATCTTACAGTTAAGTATAGAGTGAACGCAATACGTTTATGGTATGAATAAAAGTCGTTAATACACATTTAAATACTTATATATTATACATGACACATAATTCACATGAATATACGAAATCCAAATATTCAAGCTCCGCACTACTTGACGTGAATTTTGTCACTTTTACGACCCGCTTCTCATTCATATACTCGCACGTTAGAAAGAATCCCGGTTGCATTTTTAATTTTATCTATTGTCAAACACACATCCGTTAACACCGGCTACTGGTACCAAACTGATACAAATTACGTTAGTAGGTACTGAATTCATAGGGATCATATGGTATAAAATCTATACGTAAATCATATGAAATCTAAAATTTTACAGAATTAGGTAACGGTAGTCTGTAGAGCTCATATCTTTTTCGTATTAAATTTATACGAATATGTAATAAACTGGGACTATAAGAAGTCATTTTATTGTTTTGATATGTTTCCGTTTAAAAGCTATACAGTTTTGTATAAAGACATAAAAGTTTCATCTGATCACTTGAACTGTATTATTCTCGAATAGAATTTGTATTGAAATTTTATAGAGTTTATTAATATTTCTAAGATTTATTATTTCAATAACAAAAATCAAATGTATAACTTTTATAAGTTAAAAGGTATAAATACGTTTATACTTATACCTAAATTTCTAACCGTGATAGAAAAAAAGATAAAAGTTGTAAACGCTCATACTATGTTAAACTAAAGTTCACTAAGCCCAAGTTATCAAAGGTCGGCTTGGTCAAAGTCGTATAAGCTCGCACTTTGTTTCGGTCTTTATGACTATAACTGCTGTTTTTATCGGAAAATCTTTCCACTTTCCAATAAATTCAGTTAATTTTAATCGCGGTGACCTTTTACTGCAATTTCGAGTAAAATTCGTTCCATTTAAAATTGAACAGAAATATTGCAAAAGGGTCCTTGATGGACTTCATGTGTGCCACACACTGCACATTTGACTCCATTTTATTAAAAATTAACTTATTATTGAGGAAATCTATTATATTATTAATCTGTTGCAATACCTTTTTTAAGCCCAAAATTATAAAAAAAGAAAAACTAAAAGTGAAGTGAATTAGAAGTGAAGTTATGTTAAAAGACAGGACCAGGGCCAGCCGGCGTGATCTTTTGCGGGGTCGGGTCCACAAATTTTGCGGGGCCTAAATACACATTCAAATCCTACACTTAAATTTTACAACGAGTATTATTTATTTACAAATGTTGTTACATATTATATATTTTTTATAAGTTGAATATTAAATAATTTTTCTCACTTTTTCCGACACCAAAAATCAATTGAATGTGCTACTTCACTTTCCATAGACAGAATAGCTTGAGATGAAAATCTCTCTTGGCTTATCGATGCTCTCAGATAATTTTTTATTAGTTTCAACCGCAAGAAACTACGTTCTGCTGAAGCCACAGTTACTGGCGTCGTTAACAAAATTTGTAATGCGGTTAATAAATTTGGATATGCTTTCGACACATTATTCCTTACGATGTAATTCATCGAATCTGAATTGGTTTGCGTAATTGACCGGAACATCTTAATTTCTTCAAACATTTCAGTTCCATCGAAATCTCCTTCCAAATGTAAAGGAAAATTTTGACAACATTTTAATAAATAATATACACGGAAGTAGTCTTTGTCGTTTATCGTCGATGATTCATCCTGCCCTTGATAATCGAAAAATTTATTAATATTATTTTCAGCACCTTGGCAAAAGCCAAATTTATGAGGTAGTGTGACCCGCTGTACGAAAAGTTCATTCATTTGATTTTGATGATATTCAAAAGTATTTTATCATTCGGGTAAACCTAGGCTCTCTCGATTTTTGTTTTTAAATCGTTGTCTCAATCGTACGAGGTCTAGGATAATGCATAGTTAACTGCATTGAAAAGACGTAAGTATATGACATTATTTGCTTCTATCTTGAGCACACGAAAAATTTACAATTTTGTTTGGCTGATTCTTATCTTCTTATTAAGTCATCTTTGGCGTTCCTATGCCCAGTTCCTATGCCAGTTTTTAAGAGCTGCGACTCGTTGACAGATTTTCAAAAATTGGGGAGCTTTATCTCTATTTTTTGAAGCAGTTCTTTTTAAACAAATCCAGGTAATATTTTTTACGCATCCATAATTCGCTTTCAAAAGGCAAACAAATTCAATGAAAGTAGAAAATCTGTAATCATGTATGACTTTTGCAAAAAAACTATTGATGTAGTTTAATGTCTCTAAAAAGTACATTTCTCTGAAAGCGTCCAGCTGTTTTTATCTAAAGTAGTTTTCCAGGATATAAAGTCATCATGCAGTTACACTGAACTTAGAGAATTTTTGTTATTCCTTTAAACTGAATCATCGCTAATAAAAAAATATCTTGCATCTGTTTTTGGGTAGACCAGGGGCCTCTCAATACGCGGTGCCGGGTTCGGGTGAACGCGCTGAACCTGCCTTACGCCGACACTGCACAGAATTTTACAAGTTTTCCTATCAACAAATACACAGTGGATAGATAAAAAAGTGGTATTTCCAGTGTAAGCTGAAATGTAAGAATCTATCTGAAATGTCATATTTTTATGAATTGGGACGTCCACAAAATCCATTTGAAACATCAATTGAAAATCAAATTGTTTATCAATCGCAGTCCTAGCCAGCTTAGGATAGTGAAGAAGATGAGATCTTGCTATTGTAGCTTAGAAACCACCAAAGAGGGCAACTAAACTTAAAAGCCTCTTGATTTTGAAATTTTGTTGCAACTCAATATATACCAAATAAAGCTGTAGTAGTGGGTGGGCCATATAGTTTTGTATTTTAAGAATCGGTATCTCTAAACAGAGGAGGGACAGTGGAAGATGCTTACGAGTGGTAATACGTCCTGCTTATTCCGTGGATATTTATTAATGATAGATCACTTCCCAGGAGCTCAGTGCACATTCTGTGCAAAATTTTATTACAACATGTCAAAAATTGGAATTGGTATAAAACCAATTCTGATGATACCCTAGATGAATGCCCGTATGTAATTTCGTACCCGTCTGTGTAAATTTGATTTATAAAGTGCTTTTTCGCATATATGTATTTCTAGAATAGTTTGTCGGACAGTAAAAGTGCTTAGATGGTTTCATATTCTGAAGTACTCTTCAGTACAACAAAAATTTCTAGGACTGATCATTTTCACAGTATGCGTAAGAAATCTTAATCTTTATATGACAACACCGAGAAGTGGCTGCCCGATTTAGTCCATTTTTGATATTTTATTTACTATAGCTATGAAAACACCACATACCAAAATTTTTGCTCCCTATGTCGACGCGTTTCCCAGGCAGTATCCGATTATCCGATTGGTCCCATTTACGAACTTAAATTTACTGTTTTTTTTAAAGCCCGTGTGCAAAATTTCAGATGACATGCAATAATCAAAATTACTTTGAATATTATGTATGAGTGGATGTCAAACCCATTTTTCTCTACTGCCATTTTTTCTGTGCATTACAAACGGATAACAAACTTAGTATAATCTATGTTTTCACTTAGGGTATAAAAATGTGATGCGTGCACGGCATTGAGCCCTTTATTTCATGTTGAATGCATATTATAAAAGCTCCATCAATATCGCAAGTGCAATTTGATTTTATTGTGGGTAAGAAAGTTCGCGACATCCGGTTGTATCCTCAAATAAAAGCCTCCGCGATGACCAATATCTTACAAAAACATTTGCAATAAGAAGCTAAAAGGAATTGACATGTCCCCAAAGATTCCATATATATTACAGAAATATCGGTTGAAATGTAATTGGAACTACTGTTGGATCTTACAGCCGAATGTCTAATTCACGTTTGGGCTGGAGTTTTTTTGTCTTGCCAGAAGCCCTTCGGTTTGGTTATATAAAGGTTTTAGTATATTTTCCGAGGGGCTCTGTTCTCTCTTTGATTCCGTATCCCGATCTTTGTTATATGGATGTGATTCTTCTCCTATTTCCTAGCCCGCTGAAATCTGCTAATTTACTACATATGACAGTTACGTTATATAATCTCGCTTCAAAAGAAAAACTTCGGTTCTTGAATCCAATCAAATATATCCATAGCTCCATTTTACACTTATTTTTCTTACTATTTCGTGTTCATTGGAGATTATCTACCTTGATTCGCTCTAGAGAACAGCAAAATAATGAATTAAAGTGAGCTATGCATGTTTCTAAATTTTTTATCTCCAAATTTGTCATTAATTAAATTTGCATTCATTCATTATCCATGAAACAGTAATTCACACTAAATTCTATACATGTGTGTTGTTTTAGTTTTATTCTTCAAGCAATAACCACATTTCAAAAGGCTGCAGAACAAGTTTCTTGTTATGGAAGCACATATTTCTCTGTCCAATTATTAATAATATTTTACTCCGTCGCCAGTTAACTATGTACTTGAGATATGATCAATAGGTGTTTGCGATATTATGGATTAGTCTAAAAATTGTAGGTACAGAACCAGATCATAGACCTTACAAGCATGTCAAAGTCAAGCAGTTAAAACTAGCCTTACGGGCATGCACCCGCATATATCAAGTGATCTAATGGCCCAATTGTATAACATTCAGTACCGTGTACGACACGTAATTTGAGTGATTATAATACGAGATTTACAGTAATTGCCAGACAATTAGTAATCTTGCATCCCACATGGATTTCTGAGTCAATTGGCTATACTAGATTTATTGACAAGAAAAACAAACAAAGGCCGGAGAAATAAAGACATTAAATTTCCATATAAGAATGGCCGCTACAACTTTTTCTTAGCATTGTCATGCTATTAATTTACCTTTGCACATACCTAATTTGTCCGTCTTTGATTTACGTAAACAAACTTTGTTTACAATAGTTCTTTATACTGTTCTATTATTAGTGCTCAATTATAAAAGGGAACTAGTTAGTTAGTTAGTTAACCTGACTACGATCTTTTGTCGCATGAACTCATTTAATAACTTTATCAAAAAAAAAAAAAGGAACTTCGCAAAATACGGGAAAACTTGAAAAGCTTTTAAATTCGGTTTCCACAACCCCCAACAAAACCAATAATTTGATATACAGACGCGACGCACGTTTATACATATGTATGTATATAGGATAGAGGTATAGTTGAAAATAACATTTTGCCATCAATATCAATCGCAAATTGAATTAAGCCCAACGGAAATGCTTTTAGTGCAAATACCAGGAAAGTAATAACATCCGCGGAAGTTATTAAAAGTTTGCTAAACTGACTGGAAGGAAGAGCTCTGCCCAGGGTGAGCTTCAGAAAAAATTTATCCGCATCACCATTCACATTTCTCTGGTTTTTGTTTCCATCTCGTCCTTTCTATGTGTTGTTTTTGTTGCAAACCCATCATCAAAAGTAGATTTTCCTGAAAGATATGGGGATTTTTGCGTTAAAAAAAAATCCTTCATATGATGGTATCCTCCCGTGGTGCACTGAAATTGTTTATTCCTCATGCCACAACTTTTTGACCAATTCTACTCATGAAGAATTTTCCAGTAAAATCCGTTGTAGGCTTTTCAGCATATTGAGGACACCATTTATGGTTGCAGGTTACATTTGTACCACAGTTAATAGTATTGTTAAATTTACATTTAATTTTCATTATAACTTCAGCAAACAAATATCGAAATAATAGCAAATTCCCAATATATACCACAAACACAATAAAACAGAGGATAAAACCGGCTCTTAACTTATTTTATAAGGGAGAGTTATTGGAATCAATATTTGAAGGAATTAAATACTTTCAGAAACTTGACTAAAGGTAATAATGGTCGGTAAAAATTTTAATGGAAGAGGTATTCAAATTTATAGCAAACAACGTTGTTTAGAATTTGCTTAGATTTCAAGGTTTTGTTGAATAATTTCTATTTCGAATCGATTTATTGAATACGGTGAATATTGGTTACTCATTGAAAATGTTGTCCAAAATCAAAATGCCTACCAAATGAGTTGCAAAATTGATTATTTCTAGAAAAGCCATTGTTTGTATATGGAGTTAGATACTTATAGCTAATAGGTTCTTTTGGAAAGGCCTGGAATATTGGCAAACAGCTAAGCTCCTGCTTAGTAGCCAAGTAAAGCTTTTTATAGCATGCTTATTTTTATTTCTAATTTTCTCACTAAATATTAGATAATTGTACATGAAAATTTAGATTGAAGGTCAAAGTTACAAGTAAATCTTCTCTTAAAGATTTATCAATCAAAATATCAAAACTCTTGTAGCTTCTTAGAGAAGGAAACGTCTGTAGTAACTTGCCTGCAGACTGTTTTCAATGAGACACTAGATATAGAATTCATATACAGAAGAAAGAGAAAACGAATTCTGGCTTGGCGACATCTATCAGTGAAGTGAGTGCTCCTTTTTTGATACTTTTTATAACATAATTACCTGCAGTAATAGATAAAGTGTGGGTTTGTGTTGGTCCTCCGGCGGTTAATGTATTAAACTCATCTCTATAGCTAGAAGTTGTCAAATTCGTATGTGAATTCATTTGAAATCCTAGTCGGAAGACTTGCATTATTTACCATTTTACCCTTTTTCCAGTAGCAATTTACAACAACTCAAATATTCTTAAAACTTCGTCTCGTTGCAGGCATTTACTTCTTTTTTTTTTAAATTAGTTATAGCGGAAAAAGAATGAAAATTTTGTGAGTTTATGGTTAATAATGCATAAATATTGGACCACCCACAGTCAACCCCAAACATTTTCCATAAAATGCTTCCAACCATTAATTTCCGGATTTTCCTTGAACAGGATTCCATAATCGGTCCGAATTTTTTTTTTATTAATTTAAATCACTATATAAAAAGGAAATTAAAATGTTTTACATTTTTTTGATAATATTTTTGGCCGCTGCCTCAAAAAAATTGTGCCTGATGGTGCCAGGTTCGATTCTTCTGAAACGTGCCTAAAGTAAAAAAAACACACATAAGCACACACACAAAGATAATTAATTATGGATATTTTTTTTTCTGTCGATGAATTTTAACAAAATGGCACCCATTTCAGAATTGAATATCGACTTAGGTAATTTTTTTTTTATTAAAAAATATGAAATTTTGAAATAATCAAAAACTCTTCTACACCGCTTTAAGGAAAGGCGTGAAAAATGATTTGGCCAAATTTAAGACGTTTATCATGAAAACTATTTTTTTGAAAGCTTCTACCATGTTGAAAAAGCGAAAACTGCGTTGAAGTTTCGAGTACGATATTTACATATGAAATGTGTATACATCGGCGATGCCGTACATATTCCTGCGGCTTTGTCATAACTACAACAAAATAAAATTAAGCGAAATGCTCCGGTCTCGTAGACGTAGTTATGTTGCATTAAAGAACAAATTTAAAGAGTAAGGCAATTATTAATCGCCAAACCATTTCCATAGTGTTCATGCAAAAAAAAGGAAAGGAAAGTAGCTTATATCAGCCAGCACCAGTGTAGAGAGGTTGCTGGTAAAAGTAATTACCTAAAACATGTTGATTCGAACAGGCTAAAAGGAATGGAGATGAAAATAATTAAGAAACAAAATTTTACATTTCAGTTATCACTTCAGTTGTTTAAGGTCTAAGCGATCGACTTTTGGTTAGTGAAGATCTCAGTGATGAATAAGTTTATTCATCTTTTCAAATACTTTATACGGTCCGATAGTGTGCAGAAACGTCTCTTACCTTCCCTGGTATCTAGTTTAAATAAGTATATTATTATTGTTATTATTACTATTATTCATAAATCCCTATAAAGGTACAACAAGAGATACATATCTTATACTAATACCAATAGAAATAGTTTAAGAAAAATTACATTCTGGGAGGTTCAAAGAGATAAGACTAAAAATTAATATAAATATAACATGAAGTAGCAGAAAGAGTATACGCTAAGCCAACATTCCGAAGATTACTTATCACTAATTACAGAAAATAAAAATGAAAATCTACTTAACCATAAGTTCATGTGGACTCAATCGAAGAAATAAATAAATTGGAATTAAATAACATAAGATATAAGATGACTCTTAAACGCACTAAGAGTGCCTGAGCGTTGAACATTACATGGAAGAACCGAATCACCTGGACAAAGAATGAACCTTCCAAGATAAATGTACGATAAAGTTGAATCAAAAGGCTGTGACCCCTCCCAGACTGGAGAAAATTAATATGCTCTGCTAGGTAACTAGATACATCATTGTGAAAAATTTTAAACAAAAAAATTAAACTAAGTAATTTGTTTGATATAAGCTTCGAGAAAGCAGTGTACTACTTTATTTCTAAACGATGTAATATGGTTATACATTCGCAGGCCATAAATGAATTTTATACAGTCATTAAATGCCACATCTAGCTTCCTGCGGCAGACATAGTCCACACGAATGAAGACTAGGTGTCCACTAGAGAAATACTTCAGGGGGAAAGTTTTTATCAGATTTAGACACATATTAAGACTTAAACACTTACTGGCAAATAACCACAGAACACGTAAGCCAAAGTAAGTAAGTAGACAAACAAGCATTAATGTGGTCACAACATTTTATACGAAAGTTAAGGATAATTCCAAGATTACGTACCTTATCGACAAATGTCAAGATACTCCCACCAAACCAAGCAGAGAGAAGAGACGGTTGATCTTTAAAGCCCAAAGCCGTGCACAGTGACTTCCCAACATTTAGCTTTAAATTGATAGATATGGATCACTGCGAAATTCTATCCAAATCTCTGTTAATATGCTCCACACAATCTTCCATAAGCCCAACTGGTCCACTCAGATAGATCTGCATAAATATGTATACTTACATCTTGTAAAACTTTTGGAATATCATTTATAAAGAGACTAAACAGGAGAGCACCAAAGGCAGATCCCTGTGGTACGCAGCAAACTAGTGGAAGCAAATCAGACGATGTGTCATTATCAAGTACAACCCTCTGAGACCTATTGGAGAAGAAATTAAAAATCAGCCGGAAACTATATGAAATTGAAATTATCTAACAGCTTACACAAAAGTTTTCTTTGGTCTACACTATCAAACGCATTAGAAGTAAAATTAGGATGCAAATCTCACCATTGTCTAAGGCTATTTGGAAATCAGTACTTACTTTGAGTAAATATGTGTCACACCCATGGCCAGATCGAAATCCAGGCTGCACTCACTGATTAAGTTGTTAATCTTCAGATAATCTTGCATTTGCCAGTACATTAACTTTTCAAGTACCTTAAATAAGGTTATGAGTCGGAAATCAATAAGGGGCCTCTGGAGAAGGATTCTTTGGAATGGAAAGCACGTAAGCAGTTTTCCATGAACCAGGAAATAAAATCTAGTCAGACAATAATTAAAAATTAGCTATAGAGGACTCAAAATAAAAGGGTGTATGAATTTCAGAAACTTAGGAGTGATTAGATCTGGAACCACGGCATTTGGTTTGATAGAGAAAATTGCTCTGATATCCTCATCTCTAGAACGGCTCGTCGGACAGCAAAAATGATTATGACAAATTTCATAGGATTTCATACACTGAAGAAGCTTTCGGTACAATAAAAACGTCTAGGTCTCATCGTTTTCACAGTATATGTAGGAAACCAACATTTTTATATGGCAACAACAAGGAGTTACCCGATTTAGTCCACTTTTGCAACTTTATTTACTATTTGTATAAAAACCCCAAGAAACAACTTTTTTTATATAGTAGTAACAGTAAGATTTCCTTTACCAAATAATATAATTTAATTATATAGCCTAGTACTCGAAACCTCTTTGTAACCACTATAAACCCCTTATAGAGCATAAATGGATGATTATATAAAGGTTACCGTAACTTGATTTAGGTAACGTTACATAGCTAAAAGGCTATAAAATGAGTAACGAAAATATTCTGGTTACCTTAATATAACTTCTTATATGACCCTTATATAACCCAGAGTGCTCTCGATTAATTTATATTGCAGTGGTTTCGGTTACCTTTATAAACTTTGTTTATAACGGTGATGGTTTAAGATTTCTACAACGCTTGTAATTTCTCAGACTGATTACTTTTAGTGATTGAAATGTTAGGGAAATTACTTTTCGTTTTCGTTACCTTTATAAAACAATATAATGCAAATATTTACGAAACCTATCTTGACATACAATTTCGATATTTTTTTTTCTACAGAATTTTTATAATGTAAGGATTTAATATTTTTACATATTAGAAGTACGATTTTTCGGCATGTACGTGGTGAAATTCAGCTACAATTAAAATTAGATACTTCTAAAAAATACATACCGCTCCAAAAATAACCAATATTTAATAATTGTTTTAATTAAATATGACAAAATTTAAAATTATCACTTATGTGATATTAATTCGTAAAAGTGAAATGGTATATACATAATAAAATGTATTTTCTTCATATAAAAATAAAACGGAAGCCATATATCTGCAATTTAAAAAATTGGGTTAACCGACATTTTCTTTTTTATCTGCAATGGACAGATGAAAAAATGTCGGCTTGTACGTAAATTAACTCTGGGTCTGTTATATAAACTGAATAACCCTTATAAAGCTTCTAGAAATATTATATAAACTAAAGTAACTACCACGCGTCCTTATATATCCTTTAGTCATAATATGTAACATTTGGTAATGCTATATATCTTATAGTGACAAAAAAGCAGACGTTAGTGTTCTTATATACCTTTTGGTTATGTATATTGTGATATATAAATAAAAACAGTTTTATAATAGCTCCATTCGACACTAAAAGTAATTTGGTTGTATAACGATCACCGTAGTTACTAAAGGGCCACCAAGGAATTTTACGATATTTTACCGAGAGTTCCCAATTTTTATTAAAGTCAGTTAAATTACTGAATATTGTCGAGTTATATAAGGGTAACCACAGATACCTCAATAAACACTTAATACCAATTAGTTATATTATGTGGTGATGAAAACAATTATAAAACTCCAAGTTATATAGACCGGTGATTGAAACATTTGCATCACCAACTTATAAAAGCTTTAGTAAATTACTTCCACGATAACCATTAGTAACCTTAAAAAACTCCAATATAACTTGATGACGATCAATTGGTAATATTATAAAACTCTTACATAACCACTCAAATTTTTATATAACCGCGTAACCCCTATACACCCTTATAAAACTACCCATCACCTTCAGTAACCACAAATTTTGAAAATTGTTATTTGGGACACCATGTACCAAATTTCAGCTCTCTAGGTCGACGCGTTCTCAGCCCATTTTCGGACTTTAATTTACTTTTTTTCTTCAAAAGCCTGTGTGCAAAATTTCAAGCCTGTAAGTGAAAGTGCTCTCGAGTTATCGTGCCGACGGACGGACATGCAAAGATCAAAATAACTTTTAATTTTATACGTGGGTATCCAAGCCATTTTGCTCTACCGTCATTATTTCTGTGCGTTACAAATGGAATGACAAACCAGTATACCCTATAAATTTCATCTAGGGTATAGAAATCACAATATGAAAAATTACAAAGTGTTTAACATTTATTTCCCCAATATTGTGTTGTAATTTATCAAATTAGTCCTTTAAATAGCTTTTTAAAATAGCTCATTCTCAGTAAGAATTTCATTCTTATGTGATTCTCTATGTGATTTTTTACACGCGATTCATTTTAATCGAGTCTCACTTAGCCGGCCGAGTCTCTTTCTTTGATATAGCCAGTAGCAACCGGAATATTTCGAACCTCATGACCAAAATTAACATCATGTTTATGGAATTCCATATTTTTGGATAACTAAAAAAAAAATTTTCAAAAATTTTTACAATAGTATTGACAACAACTGAAAAGCGTTTATTGAAGAAAACAGGCAAAATAATGTTGCTTCCACGGACACCATGTAATCCACCATTGAACCGATTGTAGAGATAACTCCGTTTTTACAGTACAAATATGGAGCGCACCAGAAGCATTCGTTAGTTTTTAATTAAGGGAGCCCATGTAATTATTTGCATTTCATGTTGCTCTTACCATAAAACATAAATAAAAATAAAATATCAATTGGAAATAGGCACAAAATAATTAAAACAGACATCAAATATTATCTATTTATAATAACTCGTAATGTAAACATTCACTCCTAATTCATGCAGTCAAATCGTTAACTAAAATATTAATTAACTACGAGAATCCATTGATTGCGTTTGTAAATAAATTTTATTCATTTGTCCTCATTCATCCGACATTCATGGTTTAAAATGTGCATTTATACATTTACGAATGTGCCATACATATGTACCTATGCATATCTGATCTGACAGGCTAAAATTAACGAATATTAATTTATCATTCATCCAGATCCATCCACAATATCGATTAAATTTAATTAAATCGAGTTCGATATTATCAGCTGAATGAAATATCTATTTCCTACCGTGAATGCCATGTATGTGTTATAAATTTGTCCCAAATCTCTGTCAAATCGGATTAGATTCGCATATTACCCGCTTGATGTGTCCGCTATACACAAAACTTCGTGTTATATTAGTGTAGTGGCAGCCCAGCAGGTTAATACTGCCAAAACACCACTTGGTGCCACCGCAAATATTCATTAGAGACAAACACGAGAGTTTTCAAGTTATTACTGGCGTAATATCAGTTAATTGAATTCATTATCGCATTCTAAGCAGCACAAGTAATTTCTATTCAAATCGATTCAAATTTCGTTCATTAAACAAGTAAACAATAACTGTAGTCATTGTTTGAACTATTCTACCAGTTGAGGAGACGATGTAATTCTCGGTGGCGGGCGGCAGTCATTTATCTACATACATACAAAATACGACTAACGCACAACTTATAGGACGGAGTTCAACCTAAGTTCACAGGAAACAGTCAAAGTTTTGCTTACTAAGCTCAATGTTCATTGATGGTAGAATGTTAAGGATACGGGCGTGGGCGAGCTTATCTGGGTATGCATTGCCCATATCCGACCGAATTCATGAAAACTTTAGTGCTTGTCTCAGGCCTGTATGTCGTCCCTGTTAGGCGGGTGGATGGGTGATTTGGTTAGATGCAGAGTGCATACTGATAGATTTGAACGGAAATAATTTCTGGAGACCTGGTCTCCCATTGAAGTTTTAGTTGAATTTGCAAACTCTTTTGAATTCGGTTAATCTTTTATAACTGCGGCTACAAAGGATTTGAAACTTATTCTAACTTCGAATTCTACATATATGTATGTCTTTTTCAGGTCAATGGTGGCAGTATAGCTGAGCAGGGTGGCCTCATTCCTGGAGATGCTGTCATTAGAATTAACAACATGGAAGTATTCAACCTCCGACACAAGGATGCCCAGGATATTATAGTTAGATCTGGAAACGTTTTTGACATCACAATTCAAAGGTGACCTTTCTCAACAGGCATATAAATGAATATTTATTAGATAACGGAACAAATTGTTTTAATAGGGGTGGCTCAACATGGCGTCCCCAAGTCACTCCAGTAGGATCACTCCCATCTCCTTCTAGTCATGGCAATAGCTTACCATCAGTGACGAGAACTTCTCTAGCTCATAAACCGCAAGAGGTTCATCACATTGGCAGCGGTTACAATAATGCAGCTCGTCCTTTTTCATCTGTAAGTACTTATATATATATAGATATGTGTCTAACTATATACATACTACAGTATAGTTCACAGTTACTAACATACATATGTATTTATATAGTATATGCAGCAAACTATGTAGTATGCTCGGCTGAGAAATTATTTCCAGCATCGATTGATGGACCGAGCGCTTTCATTTTTGAGAATTTTTCTGTTAGATGAAAACTTTTTTGCCATAGTTTTCGAGATTTTTTTTTAACTTTTATCTGGTTCACTTTTTAGGTTAATGGAAATGATGGTCAAGTAAAGAGCATTGTCAACAAGCAGTACAATACCCCAGTCGGCATTTATAGTGAGGAAGCTATTGCGGAAACTTTATCAGCACAGGCGGAAGTATTAGCTGGTGGTGTTCTAGGGTAAGTAAAATAAAAATGCTCTTTATTGATTAAAGGTTAAAACTAAATGTAAATTTAAAGCCTTGAGAAAATTCTTAAGTGCTAGCAGGGTTCAAAATGACATTTGATTTTAAATTCTTTGAAAAAAAAAGTAGGAGCGGTGCTTCCCTGTTGTAAATTGACGACCTAACAAATATCAGGAAGATTTTAAGAATGTCTTCAATATAGCGCCAATCTATTAAAGGTATCCGGGCATCAGCGAGATTCAGTAGGTTACTGGTAAAAGCACTTCATTTTTGATAGGAGTTTGTATTTTAGATGAACTTTTCTGAAGAATCTGTAAAAATTTTAAATTTTGTGATAGACATCGAACCTAATCATATACCACAGATTTGAAGATTTGTTAAACTTATATTCATTTCTTGATTGCCCATATCTCTTTACTTGTAGAGAATTCTTTACCTATGTAAAATTATTTCTTTAGGTGGCGACATGTGTAAGGTTTAGGGATGACCCACAAAAACTAGTTTGTCTTGAGCCATGCAAGATCATCTATTTATGCCTCGAAACCTGAACTTGAAAGGCTCTTTGTTTTGTGTTCACTATGATTTTCCTTCTCAATATTTCACGCTCTAGGAGAGGTCACTGGCCACTCACACGTGAGGTGCGACATTGTTTTATTGAATAAGGACAGGTGCAAATATGTTAATAACAGGCTTAAACGTAAATCTTAATTATTACGAAGTAAGTTTCACTCAATTTTTTGTTTGTTAGTTTTGCATGCTTAACTGTTTAGTTTTCCCACCATTAAAAAAAAAATTGAATTTGGAAATAATTTCGCTCAAACATAGGTGAGGTATATTGCAAGACATCCTTTCCTGTATCTCAGGGAGTACTTAAGCTACACTATAAAAAATAATAGGATCATTCCCTAAATGTATGACACATTTTTCCCTAAAAATAAATACCATTTTCTCTGATAGAAAGGGAAAATCAGTTTAGTTTCTCCAAATCAATGGAGTTTTCAATGAATTTAGGTATTTGACACTAGAAAGCTAGAAGAGAAAATTCAAGAAAATAGGTATTATGCTACGTTTTTTATGGAAATATATTTTTGTTTATATAATTCACACATCGTTTTTGAAAACAAGTAATACATTGTTTTTCAATGTTTTGTTTGAGCGTGCCCAGCGCACCCACATAACTTTCGTACTACTAAGTAGTATGGGCCATAAGAAATCAGCTATTCAACTCATTATTATGATTTTTAAACGGGGTGTTGTTCTATTGCCTATGGTGGAGTGTGGTGCACCTATTCCCTACTTTTTGGGGAATATTCCCTCCATTTTAGGCTAAAATAAGCAAACACATTTTTAAAATTTCCTACATTTTAGGGAATATTCCCAAACTTTAGGGAGAAAACAAAAATTCCCTAAATTAAAGGGAGAAAAAGCACCTACATTTTAGGGATAAAAACCTAAACTACGTTTTCCAAGGTGGAGCTTTCCCTAATCTTATCCACAAATACTTAACCTTTGTGGCACAAACAGTTGCCACTCACTTTAAGGAATTATTTTTTACTGTATAGGCAGTATCTGAAAGATAAAAGATTAGGGCTACTTTCTGTCGGTACAGAATAGTTTGCTAATATGGCTACTTTAGAAGATTTCTTATCCTCAAAGAAGATAATTTTTCGAAAGGAAACACATTTTTGAAATGATATCGTTAATGAAAGCTAATAGTAATATGAATAAAACAAGCAAAACGAGTTTAACTACCGTAAAAAAAAGCGTTGCAAAGACCACATTTTGGAAAAAAAACCTCAAAAACCTCAACTGCTCCTAAATCTCAGTCAAACGCTCTTGCAAAATTTAGTATGGGCTCCCAAACCTCGCTACCCGCTTTATCAGTTCATCTGGGAGGTTTGAGCGATTCCTTGGATTACCGGAGAGAGGCGGACAGTGACAAAAAAAGTGAGTCACCGTTTAGGATTCGTCTCCGAACTCTCAGTATGCAGGATTGTCAACAAGTCACATCCTATGCAAGTAACTCATGAGAAATAAATGTGCAGTAAAAATTGACACAACGGTTCCCGAGGTTGGCATGTTAAGTTCCAATAGCATTTTTCTTAAAAAGGTATGCAAAATCTTCCAACTTTCTGCTACTTAGGTCTATTCATACTATCTATCAAGCTTCCGACAGTAAACCGTCAGCAGATCTGTCAATTTTCATTGCATTTACACTAAGTCGTCATCTGTCCATAATTTTTCCTCCGTCGCATGCAAAACTCAGAGTAATATTGGACACACAATATTCGCACTGAATTTTCACGTCTCATCACCGACAATTTGACGACATCAAAATGTTCTCCGAAGGTTCCCTATTGATAGTAAATACGTGTGACTGGCCAAATTTTCATTTGGACACTCTTCTATATCCGAGCCATGCTTTATTATTCTGCTGCGAGTATCGATTTTAAGCCTGATGAATTTATAAAATATATCTTTCTCAGATATATGAAATAGCAATCGTATGCTAAACTATTCTTAAGGCTTTACTTAAACTACCTCTCTCGTCATTCCAATCGAGGCCAATTATGCTAGATGACTCCTCGGAAATAAATCTCTACATGCAAAGAGCTGAAATGTTATCCAGGTATATTCTAGCAGTGTTTCTCTTGGAATATAGCTCGATATAAATGTTTGCACCTTTGTCAATTAGGACTTTTATCAAAGACTATGTACTAAAAATACTTCAACATTATTAGCTGGAATTTAATACTGAAACCTTTTTTTTTTTAAAACACTTTTAAAATACTCCTGACAAAAAAACACACCAGTGAGGTAGGTTTCAGTCTTTTGGGTTTCTTAAAACTTTTAATAATTTGAAACTAAAACGTTTAACAACCAGCCCCAGTCTTTCATATTGTACTACAAATATATTGCTAAACATGACGTCCTCACAACATTGATAAGTAGCGAATCAAAATTATTTTCAAGTGATCTTTCTCCATTCCCAACTGTGAATAGACCGTAGAATGTGAATAAAATTAAGGAAATTAGGTAAAACTAAAGAAGTAATTTTCCCTTCTAGTTTATGCAAAATTATATTAAATCTCTCCCTCACCTGCCATTAAACCTACCTTCAGGATTAAAATTTCCATCATGATATCCAGAAACTGTTTCTGCTTCCGTCTATAATTAATTTTGCCACTTTCGTATCTAACTCCGTGTTCTCCTTAATCTGATCTTTTCCATTCCACCAAATGTTCATTGGGAATAAAATTAACATTCAAAAACAGGCGCAATTTTCATTTTCACAATTAACAGGTCGATACCGTTCTAGCTTTGTGGAGAACGGGTTCGTTATGGTTAGTGTACGAACCAAGTTATCTACAGTAGCGTCATCTACGGGTAGGGTGAAGAAGGCGCGGCATAGAATTGCGGCCGAGTAGCGGGTAGCAAAATAATGTCGAGCAATAATTATCATGCAACACGAGTAATCAAATCAAGAGCAAATGTACTGTTTCAGTACGTGTTTAATGCTAGGAAAATTCATTTGGAATTTACGTTCACCCCATAGGTCTGTCCTATCTGCACTCTCGGAAGAGGATCCTTGCACTCTTCCTAGATATAGTATACTACCTGATACTGTAAAACCAAACGTTTTTTGCTTTTAAGGTGGGATGACGGGAGAGTATAGGAGGAGGAGTGAACCGGGGTTAGTTGAAAAACTTTTCGCCTTGTTACATAAATAAATGTTAAGACCTAGAGAAATTATTTTACACGAGTTGCTGCTGCTATTTTATTGCCTATAAAAGAGAGCTGGAACGTCTGCCTGAATGCAGTACTAACATACAGCGAGTGATAGAATTGGTTGAGAAATGAGAAAAGTTGGAAATTCGTTGGGTTTTGTGGTTCATGGTTTATTTCTTTAGTGAAAAATTTTCATTTGGTCTGAAAATTTTGTTTAAGCAGCACACCATAGAATATAAGCTGAAGTTCTTGTGTAGAGTTTCTGAACATCACCCCCCCCCCCATGCTTACACCTACAGAAGAATACTTTAGCGCTAAGGCAAATAAGCAAGAAACATATCGAGAGATACAGATACCTCAGATCAAAACAGTATCGTCTCATATACATACATATACAAAATCTTAAGCTTTTTTGGTTGGGTAATCTAAACACGATTGATATTTTCGATTTACCAACTTATTTCAGCACAAACATAATTTCCTAAATGACGTGTCTAATTTTAGATTAATTGATTTTCTTTTTTTTTCACTTTTTAATTTCAGCGTAAATTTCAAGAAGAACGAAAAAGCTTACACCTCTCAGGGTTCGGAAGTATTCAAATTCCTTCAGGAACAAGAGAATGATCCAAGTGAACCAGGTAAAGATGAAATGCTTTCACATTACTATGCACTTGCATTTATGTTAAAATTACTCAATGGAGGAAAAAGTATATTTGCCGATGATGAAATTGTCGAATAGCGCTCTATTGAGCGAAATAATAATTTTATTTAAATTGATTAACAAAAACTAAGTACAAATGTTAACAGAATTATTTACAAAAAAAAAAAAAAAAAAAAACGTTGTTGTAATAAAATATTTATTGTTGTTTTCGTTTCAAAGTGTAACCGCCATATATTAATTTGCACATTGTTAAAGAAACGTTCTCACTAAAATTATCCTCAATTTATACCAATGAACAGTGTACCTATGTACTTTAATTTCATACTCTATTTTAATTAATTTTAAGGATCATAAGCTTACTGCAATAATTAGACTTTTTAATTATTTTTATCTTGCCTCATACGTCACTCGAACTCACCATTTTTAGAATCGGTCATAGATAGGAATAGAAGAATTGTTTGAGAATTTTTATTTTTACGATTCTAAATTAAATTATAAACATAAGAGAAAAAAGCAACCACGTCGACTTATTTTTGAAGTCGGGACCTTCCATTTTCCGAGATACTGCTCTTACCACTGAGTTAACGAGGTACATGCTCTTTTCTCCTGTATATCTTAATTTTTCTAGCCTAGGCTAAATAGGCTTAAGAGGATAAAAAAATTAAGAAATACAAGAAGAACAGGCATCTGTCTCGTAAGCTCAATGAAGACTAGTCCGCCGAAAAGCTGAACTTCTTAGCTTCAAAAACTGGATGAGGTGGTTGCTTTCTTCTAATTTAATTTAGAATAGCAAAAATAGAAATCTGAAAAATTCTTCTTTCTTATTTATTATTTTGACTTTATTTTTTATTTATTTTTTATATATATTGAGGCTTCTTAATTAATGTTAATTATGATCTTCTGAGAACCCGTGTTATCTTATGTTATCCAGGTGCGATATACTAAAATTTTACATTTATGTTCAGTGATATGTTAATTATGCAAATTTTTGTGGCCGTTATTTTTCTGGTGCAATTTTTTGGCCGGGATCTTTGTAATTCAGCACATTTTGTCAATTATTTCTTTTGTCCGTGTTATTTCAGCTAGTAATTCCCATCACTCTATTTGTTCATGCTTTTTTTAGAAATATTCAAGATCGACATCGCTCACCTTTTTGTAATGATGTCAGTAACCTTTCTTTCCATTTCTCTATTGACACTTATATCTGGTCATTTGGTTCTTGGTTTATCAGTAATAAAAGAACCCGCTGTGTTGTAAAATATGAAGTCCTAACTAAATTTGTTAATAGTTCGTATTGCAGTGACGTATTTTATCAGTCACTTAGACACATTTTTTTTAGTGTACTTTCTGGTCTAAATTCATTTTTTGCTTAAGCTTGCATTCAGTTTAATCAACATTCAATTACTCTGTCGCTATTTCATACTTGAAATGAAGCAAAACCAGTTTGTACAATTTTTTGTTACCGGTCCTCATTTTAAGGCAATTATAACTTGTTTTTTCTATTTTCATTCATCAAATATTTAGAGTGGGTATTTTCCGGTTGTTGTTTATGTAATTTTTCGTTGTAATCCATTTCATGAAGTCATTGAAGTTACGATACGAGGACGAATACAATCTATTATTATTTAGCACAGAATACCTGTAAGTCCACTGTTTAGAGAGAAAGATTTGTATTTAATCTGAGTATTAGACAAAGAATCATGGCAAGCCGTAAAGGCAGCAAAGTTTTCTGGTCTCTGGACATAATGATCAGGAACAACGTCACCAGTTCCCCTATACCTTCTCTACTTAACAGCAGTGAAGTGCTTGTTGACTCCCTGGATAAACCTAATATTTTAGCTGCTAAAGTTCGAACTCTTTCAAATTCTTGTAATTCTTCTCATTTAGATGTGCACAAGAGCCAACGCACATCCGTGCTAGAGATATGCACAAAATCCTTAACGGTTTCAATGTCTCCAAAGCTGTAGGTCCCGATGATTTCTTGCGTTAATTAAAAGCTGTGCCTCATTCTTGGCTAAACCTCTGCGTAAACTATTCTACTTTCTTATTCGACATGTAACTTTCCTACTGCTTGGAAACTAGCTCATGTTCAACCTAGCAAAACCTAGCAGCAATCGCTCAAATTATCGACCAATTACAATAACTTCGTGACAGCCAATTAAGAAACCAATTTGAAAATATATTTATCAAAGAAGGAGTAGTAGTTTCGAGCTCGATAACAGTAATATAATGGGTATATAAATAAGTTTTCAGAAATTCTTGTTTAAAAAAAAGAACACACGTTGATTGAGAAAATAAACTATATTTTTATTTGATTCAAAGTATACTCAATCTGAATTTACAACCTTTCCCCATCTTTCTGGCAGTTAAACGTATTCCTCGAAGGAAAAAATCTGGTTGCTTTGAATCGATTGGGTTGTCCAGCCAATTTTTATTTGCTCCATAAGAACTTAGCCGTTCTGCAGAAAATGCACTGCGCTCTATATCAGCCGGAATAAATAGAAATCTGTTGGAGGAATTTCGGGCGAATATGACGAGTGGGGTAGAGGCTCTCAGTCTGATTCTTCTTAGTAATTTTTCACAGATCGAGCAACATGTGATCTTGCATTGTCATGTTGTAAGATTTTTGTTGTATCCATTTATCCATTCTGGCCATTTTTGCATGAGATCTCTTTTTAAACGTATTGAATTCTATAATGATCACCAGTAATATTTTATGAAGGCTGCAACAGTTCATAATAAACTACATCCTCCTGTACGCACCAACATAGTCCTTAACATGTGCTCTTGAACGATTGAAGTTATCTAAAAATCCATTTCTCGTCACCAGTAATAATAATGGTGTAAAACCCTCTTAATTTTTTTCCTTCCTAACAGCATTTCGCGAATTGATTTTCGACGTTCAAGATCTCTTATATCTCTTATATTTAATGCTGCTGATATTTTTTTTTATTTTTTTTCCCTCGCCGAGTAAAGCTTCCAATTCTGCAACAGAATTTTGTTTTATGCTTCAGAATCTTGTTTATCAATGACGTTGAAGTCTTTACATTTGAATTATCTAAGCTAATCGCCATAAATATTTTTGACATTGACACTTCCCAGGAATGCTGTTTAATAGGTATAGGGGATTCCATTTTGCAGTGTTAAATTAAACTAAATGTGAGCTGTATTAATTACGACAACTACCGAAAATTCCTTCAAGCTAATTTTTATAGCCAATATTAATATTAAAATTAAAATAAAAATATTTAAGTTCAGATTTTGCCTCAAATGAATAAAAAAAATTATTAAGTATAATATAATGTATAACGGCATCATAAAATAAAATTTCATAAGTAAAAATTTGATTGAGTCGTTAGAGAGATTATCCAACACAATGTCGAAAATCTTTTAACAATGCAAAGTTAGATTTTCTTCCTTCGAAGTCTTAAATGCCGTAGAAATATCCTCATAAAAATTATAAATATTAGCTGCACACGGTAGATTTCTTCTGGGAATATCAATTAAAACTGACAATTTATTTAACAATTTTAATTAATATGACAGCGGCACCAGTAATATTGTAAGAATTAATATGCATATAATAATATGCATATTCTCTCATGCCTTCCCCGTGGAAACATGAGTTTGTGTAGTTTATTGAACCCACTATAAACACAGTCTTCGTTTTCATTTTTTTTGTTAATTGATCTTTTTGTTAGACTTTATCAAAAATTGAACCATTTTATTACCACCTCATTACTTCTTCCGTCGCATTATACAACTAGAGTGTATAACCTATTATAAGTTGTAAGAAATGATCATTAAGAAATATAAAGAAAATTCAAAATTGTTTTCCAAATATTAATCATAAGCTTAATGTGAATTGTAGTAATACACTGTTCATTAAATATTGTTGACACGATTACAGAAAATCTTTTAAAGCAAAAAAGTTTGGAAGGTTTACAAAATTGTATATACTGTCCTACTTAGTATGAATACTTGTAATATTTAATAATAAATTAATTGAAAAATAAAAACAAAACAAAATCCTTAAACTAACAACACTTTCCAGTTGAAAGGCCATACATTCAAAGTGTCCAACACAATCCACAACCAGCTAATTACCAACCATCATCACAATCAACAAGGCATGTAAACGCTCCTATTGATAGGCCCAAAGCCCCAAGCACTGGCGGTTTACCGACCGGACAAAATATTTGTGCTGATTGTGAACGCCTAATTGTGTAAGTGTTATATATAAAAAACAAACTGTTTACAACACGAGATCTTTACCTTTGAAGGATATATATACTTCACTTCTTGTAAATTTTTTCCGAGAAATTTGATCGGTGTAATATCCTACAAAGTATCAGATCTAAGCTGTTTAATAACAAAACAAAACAAAACAAAAAAACACTATTAATTTTTGTTTCAATTGTATGATTGTTGTTATGAATGTTGTTGTATTTATTTGACTAATCTTATTAATAATATACTAAAACTGCGGCTACACAGAGAAATTTTTCAATTGATAAGAATATATAGGTTTGCTACAAGTCAAGATAAAAAACAAAAAAAAAAAACAAAATTTCATTAATTGAAGACCCACCTGCACCAGCAAACTTCTATTGGACAGCCAGTCATGCTATAGGCGGAAGAAGATCACCTGGACCAAGAACACCAACTTCAATTCAACCGCCAACGGAAGATGAACGTATCGGTACTCCATTACAGCAACATACTTTAGCCCCAGGTGCTAGCCATAGGCCAAGTCTTCCAACCCATAAACCGATATCTCAATCATCAGCTGCTACTGCATCTGCGCAAGACGATAATAGTATAACGAAAACAGAAACAGCAGCAGCACAATCATCGAAAACGACGTCTGGTGAAACTATTGGAATTCCGGCATGTAGTAGTTGCGGAGTTAGCATCTCGTAAGAATATGAAGATGTTGTAATTTTGTTTTTTTTTCTTTAATCCTTATTTTCCTTATTTTATATAACTCTCTTTTTCGGAGTTGTGATTCCTACTTAGATTTAAAATTGATTTTTTTTTCGAAATTTTGGGTGTTAATGTTTTGTGAATAGTAGTTTTCGTTATGAATTGATTGGACATTTTACAGAGCGTCATAGTTATTATCTTCATTTTGAAAAACTCCTACAAGCTTGAGAATTTCATTAATTCTAGTAAATCTTGGAATGTCCCTTAGGTATAGTTTTAAGTTATTTTAATTAAGGTAGAAATGGTTTATTTTAATTGAGTTTCAATATGAACACCGTTACTATTATTATGTATTACACCTAACAAGATCCGTGTAAGATAACTTTAGTTATACATTTATCCCAGATACATTAACGCCATCTATGGCTTTAAAATAATATTATAATTGCACACAAACTAAATTTCAGCCGAATTTATTATCGTCGAGTCATGGCATAAACTAACCACTATCATGAGTCTGTCAGACTTTTGACTATCTCCATTATAACGTCCCTCCATTGATGAAATATCTTCGCAAGATCCCATTTAAACGAACTTTTCGATATTTGGTATTCAAGGCATTCTCAAATTTCAAGGTGTTTCCTTCGAGAACTATTTCACTTTTTCTGTTCCTATTCAATCTTTAAATATAACCAAGTTACATAACTCTGCAGGATTTTATGGATTTTAAGATAATGAAACAGCAGAATTTATTTTTTTAATGCTTGATCTTAATGGCTCATTCAAAAAAATGTTTGATATTATATTTTGTATGTGGTTAAATGTAAAAGTAATTGTTACAATAATTAAAATCTGACTATTGAGATTCAGAAAAACAATAACCATTGGCGTAAGTAGGTAGGGACCAGGGTGAGCCGGACCCCCAAGAATGCGGACTGGCCCCCCTAACAGAAAATTATGAAAATTCCCAAAAAACATTAGTTAATTCGTACAATCTTAGGTCTAATTAAATTGAATCCGTTCGGATCGGAATCAAAAAGGCCTTAACGAGTTCTTTTCTTCAAGAAATCTTATTGAAGTCTTTTTAAAATTTTTAAAAACTATTGTAAGTTCGCTCCGATTCCACTGAATTTTGACAAAGGCGTGATCCGTAGGAGAAACCATGCAGACCTATTTTGACAGTGTGACCGGAGCTTTTCCATCGAGTTAAAACTTGGTTAATAGCAAATGCTTCAGGAGAGGTTTTCGAACATGGCACTCATAAACATTGAAAATGAGATAATTCAAAACAAACTAACAACACAACAGGTGCTAAATAAATTTGCAGAAAAAAAACGTAAACTGAAGCGTATACAAACTTTAACTATCTCTTTATTAGTGCTTAATAAAAACGAAAATAATTGATCTAAAATGTGTATCTAACTTCAGACCTGTAAAGTACTTAAGTACACTGGTACTTAAGTATTAGTACCAGTACGAGGACCTGGACTTAAATGTTGTTTAAGTACAAGTACAAGTCTCGATACTGTTACTCAAAAAATTCTTAAGTACAAGTTCCGATGCTGGTACTTAACGCACTTACTACAAATATCGCCATAACGCGAAGTACTTCAGCATTTGTAAATTATTTAAATACGCCTTCTAATAATAGAGATTATCTGTATCTCGACAGTGTCTCAAGAATTCTTATCGCCTTCTGTAAAATAGAAAGAAAATTAGCGCAATATATGAGTAACAGTAGGACAGAAATTGACATGCTGAATCGATATTCTTTATTGAGAAGATTGGCAGTCAAGTACCACAATCCGCTCTCTTCCTCCGCACATGTAGAGCGTTGATTTGCATTTGCAAGGCAATCATAATCTGATATGACATTTGTTTTGCTAAAGGCAAACTCAAATACTGTAGGTATGAACAACTTCCACAATTATGTAGAAATTAAAACAGCGTATAATATTTCGTAAATGGATACCTTATCCAGTTATTTAACTGTAGGCTATAGGTTTTTCAAAATCTCTGATTTGAGTTTTCGAAAGCTCTTGAACCTTATGAAAACCAGCACCAGCACCTAGACTTGTACTTGTACTAGTATCGGAACTTGTACTTAAATGATTTAAAGTATGGGTCCTAGCTCTGGTACTTGGAATAAATGCTGATCATTAGGCAGGGCGTCACTATCATATCAGTTTCGTGTATGGAACTTAAGGATTCTGATTTATTTTCCTTAATACGTGAGAGAAGCAAAGGAGGGAATGTGGAAAACAAAAGTCTCTGTTAATTAAACGACACCACTTTCTTTTATTTTTCTTTTAAAATCGAGCAAATTTTATTGAATTTTTCAAATAAACACTACTTCCTATGATGTAAGAAAAATTTTAATCGCTTTGGATGTTTAGAGTGGACTGTAGGGAATTAATCTATTTTCATAATAATTTAAATGTCCGACTGAAACTATTAAATACTCGTCGCCATTGGTCTCGATAAGCAATAAATATCGACCGATTGCCGAATGTTTACTGACAGTATTCAAAAATTGATTTAATGCTGATGACTTATTACCTACTAAGGGATAAGCGATGTAAAATGCTTTTCTCTGTTGTTGTTCTGATTAAGATCGCAACCTCGACAAAGACTGTCATATCTCAAAAGCTTCCCTGAATGTGCACACGCACCTGCATTTGCAGTAGTTTTAAAATGCTGATCTCTTTGTTTTGCTTTCTTGGGAGCGGAGTTAAGGTTTCACGTAGGAAGACTACATATTACAAAAATAGTGACGCGATGTCTGTCACTTGTGTGCAGAGCTTGTGTGATCAGTAACTTATAGTCTCTCGGTACTCGGTACTCTCTGTAACTTTAGAAATTTTATGGTTTTTTTAATCTATGCAATTTCATTGGCTCTAGGCATTATATCAACATTTTGTAAGTACTCAGAGCAATGCATAAGAAATTTCGGTCAAAAGCTGGGAATACTCGTGAGCTGGTATACTTCTCAAACAAAATGTTTGTTAAAACCTATGTACGAAAGTTGGGGGACCTGGCCCACCCCAGAAAAAAGTCCTAGGTATGCCAATGAGTCAATAACAACAATTTATGCGAAAAGATATTTATCGTTAACAATAGGAAGGACATACAAATGGCCTGGTGGCAGAAATGTAAATTTTGTCGAATGTGATGTCCATTAAATTAAATAATGTAGGCATTGATTATATGCATCTCAAATAAATTGAGTTTTACTAACCCTTATCTTTGCCAGTCTTACAGAATTTTTTTGAAATCATCCTTGTCCTCAGATAGGAAATCTTCCCACATTTATTTATTTGTTTGTTTATGCTGATATGGTTACACCTTACAGGATACTCACCGTCTACATACCTTTCTTGACATCCTTAGGGATACCGCAAGGATCTATGTATGTTAGAGCGTCTATTTTTTCAGTCCTTATTAATACTCTCCTATTTCTATTCAATGACTGGAGTTTTCACGCATTAGTTGATGATATCTAGAACTTTGGGCTTTCTCCCATTTCTATTCAATGACTGGAGTTTTCACGCATTAGTTGATGATATCTAGAACTTTGGGCTTAATAGAAGATGCATCAAAATCGAATCCTATCATTATATTTAAAAATTAAGTTAACACTAGTAAACACTAGTAAACACTTTCAATAGATCTTTTGATTGGTGCGATCATCTTAATATTAATATTAATAAAATATACGGAAATGTTTCGTACTTACGAGTACATCTCTTGAGATAGGTACAAGATTGGCAAAAGTGCTAATTTCCGAATGAGTTATTTCTTCTTAATCCAATTTCAATAAAGTAGCATGCATATATTTTTAGCCATGATCAATCTAAAAGAACCATGCTCTCTATCACAACCAAACTTCTTCTGTTGGGCTAATAAGTAGCAAATTTTTATTCAGTTCATTGGACTCGGAACACTATTCTATTCTTCTAAATCTGAGGAAGTGATTTAACAACCACGGAATTTGCAATAAATTACTTAAGTAGTTAAATGATATCTTCATAAATAATTTTATTTGCTCATATGTTCTAGTACATTTTTTTGGTTTTCATGGACCTAAAATAGTTTAATTTTACAATTTAATGTATTCTTTCTGTTAATTTGCTATATAATGTTCATATACTGTATTTTTGAGCTCTAAACTGTATACCTTCTGTTTTTCATCACTGCTCTTATGTTAAATAATATTAGTTAAAATAAAATAATTTTAACTTGAAAAAAAAATACATTCAGAACTAAAATGGGTTAAGGGTTGAGTCCTGAGGTACACTATAGTACAGAGAAAAAAAAATAAAATGCTTTGGAAAATTGTTTTCTACCATACGAAAATGCTCCACTTGCCTTCTATAAAAGTTGAACTTCACATTGCTAATATATGGATTGTTTTGATTCTTTTAAATTTGCCTGATTTCATTCCACTTTATATTAGCGCTGTTATTGTTCCGGTATCTAAAATTTAAAACTTGTTTCATATTCACTTACTTATTCTTGGTAATTTCTTTTATTTAGTTTTTTCTCACTTTTTGTTTACTCACTTCTTATTAGAAAATACTATTATTCAGGAATACTCATAAATATTTTTTACATTGTGCATTGCACTTGCATTAAAAATTCTATTTTTGTTCAAGCTGCTGCAGTTCTAAGCCCACAGAAAAATCTGTAATGACTCCTTGTAACTATTATACATACATTATAAAAACAGCTAAAAATTTCATTACAGCTAATATTTTGCTACAGTCTCATTCAATATATAACAAATGCCTCCTTTTTTTCCAATATCAAAACAGCTTATATGTACTCACTATTCTTTTGTAATAGAAAATCTTCAGCTGTAAGGAGTAACTTTAGATATTTCTGCATGTCAAAACAAAAACAGCTTTTGTTTTGGACTCTGTATAGATGCATGTTTATATGATGTTTTTTTTTATTTCTTACCAACTTTTTGATATGTCGGCCATAACATTTTAGATAATTTTATTTTATATTCAAAATTTTCGAAATTTTCACACTAATCCTTTTTTGGTAGAAAAAAGCTCAAGTTTTATTCTTGATTAAATACAACTATGTATGTATATTTTTTTTTAGTCCCAAGAACAAGTACACGTTGGATATGTTTAAGACCATTCTCCTATAAATTATTCTCGCTTCATTTAATTTTCGACAGTTATACGACTTTGTTCAGCCAAATTAATTTATATGCTTTCGAACCTCCCCAAAAACAGAATTCTTTAAAATTAAGACATCCATGAGATCTGCTACAACTACTATTTATTAAAGAAATATTTTCGCAATCTCGTTTAGTAATAGTTGTAGCTGTAGTAGGTAAACAATATTTATAAGTCAAATTTCTTCGTAAAATCGAGCATATATTTACTACGATGGTTTTATGTTGGAGAAAGGAGATATGAATAAAATTTCGTTCCGGATTTAAGTCGTAAATTTCCCGAAATTGTATTCATATTAAAAATTGCTTGACATTTGAAATAACAATTTTCATCGCATTAGTTTTGCATAAAATATTTTCTTTCTAATATTTCTTTTGGTGTTTCTTACTCTACTCTTTTGTTTTGATTTGGTCTTTCTAATTGTGTGAACTTCCACCTGTCTTTAATTTTCTTTAATTCGAATTTTTATAACCAATTTCAAAAGGAAATATTTCAGTTAAGAGTGAGTTGAGCTCGCGCAATCAGGGATCCGTACCAGAATTTCATCAACGAACCGTCGATCGACCGAATTGATTAAATATACTCGTATTTAAATCTAAACCAAATTGGCTTATCATAACTGAATAATATTCAATCAGACGGGCACAAGAGTTATTTTATTAGAGCTGCTAACTTATACACAAAATACTTTTTTTTTAACAATTAAGAGACTAACGAAAAAAGGTGCAATTTTCCTGTTATCTAAGACTCAATGCCTATTAGCACTGATAATATCAAAATTTTAGCTTTAGAAACCCAGGAGATCAAAGATCAAGGGGACGGTATTTTTTCGCACATTTTGGGATCTTTATAAGCAATTCACCAAAATTGTTTTTTAACGTAGCCCTTTAAAACTATACCCCAGACTATAAAAAAAAAACTTTATTTTCAGGGTCATATCTACCCTCATGAAAAAAAAGCAAAACACAACACATTTAATAATCCTTGATTGTTGATATAATATGTGCCTAACATTCTGCCAAATTTCAAATTCCTACATCACGTCGTTTTCGAGAAAAACGTTTGTGGGAGAGAGACAGACGTACGCACAAGCGATCAAATAAGGGTTCCGTTTTATCCTCTTGTTGTACGGGACCCTAAATATTAACACAAAATCATAATTTCCCCAACATTACAGTAGTTAGCTACTCTAAAAATATTGTTGAAATCTGTTTGGTTATTTGCATTTGCTGCATCCCTGCAAACATTTTGTGGTAATATCAGAGGAGCGAACCGGATGCGTATCGAGGATACGATCAAGAGGTCGAATTATGTCTGTTCTTCAGTTTTCTAGTTTATTGCTCTGTTTAACTAACTGCACTCCTCCTCTTCTGATAAGCCGTTTAAGAATGATTTCATTTTAAAATATGAAGTGAAATAATGGCTCGCCAATGCATTTGGAGTTAAGTTTTAAAATATTGAAAAATCTACAGAAGATGTCAGCTATATTAAAAGTTAATATTTCTTGTAGAAAATTTTAAACGAAATTTAGGAGTATATCTCATTCCAAGCACTATTTCGGACCGAATCTGAATCATAATTTCGGATCAATTTCGAACTATGTATTTAGGAGAAAAAATTAAAACCTATACAATAAAAGACTTCAAAGATATTCTAAATAAGTGGACTGGATTCGGACCGTGCCTGCGACACGTGCCCGAAATCCAAATTTTTCAATTACACTAAGAATTAATTGGAACTCAACTTCGAGGTCGGCCTTAGGTTTCGCTGATTCGACTTCGCTCTGAATTCGGTTTGCACTTACCAAGTATTTCCAGAAACAGCATTCCACATTGCTGCTTTATCATCCAAAATTTATTTAACCCAATTTGGTTATTTACTGCAAATTCTAGAAACATTTAAGTGCGTTAAGTCCGGCCAAGATTTGTGAAACAAGCATTTTGGAACAAGTTTGTCAATCAAAAAATCTCAGAAAATCACAATTTAATTTTTTTTCTGACCTACCCCGACATGTTAGTACTCATTGGAAAGGTCTCGATGAGTAGATTACAGAAATAACAAAGATTTCCCCTCTTCCTTGTAGGGATGTAAAAAACTTGTACACTTATTAAAATATATTTATCAAATCATTCCACGCAATATTTTATTATGTAGCGCCATCTATTTTATTTTATATACTGTTACGCTTCTTTCCAGCAATAGAAAAAAAATAGGAATGAAACCCGAAAACGATCAAAGTATTCAAGTAGTTTTTTACCTGCACTAATTTCCATTATATGAGTTTTTTATACATACATATTGGCTCCACTTTTTAGTACTCAATCGCGCATCAGTATTCCGGTGCTTTTTTATTTTCAGTGCAGCAGGACCATAAAAAGCAGAAAAATATAAAAATTACATCAAAACATATTTTAAGTACCTACCTATATTATGAGTTTTTCCTAAATGCTAGGTTAATCAGGCCTTTTCCTCGGATCATGATGCAGCAATATAGATTTTCCCAAAACCAAATAAAGTTAGGCAGGTGTAGCTTCTTTAGGTGATTGTTGACTAGAATGTTACAAATGATAAGACTTCTTTCTGAAATTTTGCAGGTAAAAGCTATGAAGAATAAGAAATTATCGGTTAGCCTCAGAATTCGCATAGGAATTTTCATGTTTTGAAGGTAAACACAAAACCATTGGTATTATTAGGTCATCCCACAAGTAATGAGGTTTTCCACTTTTTTTGTACACCTTTTGTCTTTAAAATAGAGATGCTAGTTTCTATTATAGCTCTGACTTAAGCCGGACAAACTGCTCGCAGTAGATCTCCTTTGTTGTTGTTTTACATTGGTGAAGACCTTCTTTAGCTTGGCAAGCCAGTATATCTCTTTTCTCTACACAGGATTTGAAGAGTGTCCCCGTCGAGCCCGATCTATCTTATAGGATAGGGCTCGCCTTCTAAGCTATAGTTCTCCGCTCAGAATTTCTGGAGCCACCGTTGACACACCGTTGATATCTTTATTGAAAACTGTACTCGTCAAAACTTACACTAACAATAACGCCAAGGCGAATTTGATACCTACTTTCATGTTGAAATTTATTAAACAAACTAACAAGCTTATTTTAGCACTATACATACATCACCTATCACCTTATCTAATTTTACATAATATTCGTCGGAGATAACGCTGGGATAAGAGGAAATTTCGCAGAGATAAAATCAGCTCCGAAAAAAGTGGTGTTATTCAAGTGGTCCACACAATACATATATTATAGGCAATTATCTAGATATCTATAAAATTTACTATAAAAAAAAAGATATGACTAAATAAAAAATAAACATTTCCACCTATGGCAGTAATTTTTAACCCATGAAGAATTCCAATGCATTTACGTGTGTTGCGTGAATGTGATTAGTCAAATTATATACTTTTGCTGCGTATTTGTTTGTGCGTTTTTTCATTTATTTTTTCTTTTCTAATTCATTTCAACTTCATTTTCACAGTGGCGTCTTTGTACGTGTCAAGGATAAGAATCTTCATGTTGATTGTTTCAAGTGTGCAACCTGTGGTACCTCATTGAAGAATCAAGGATACTACAACTTCAACAACAAGTTGTATTGTGACGTTCATGCTAAGCTAGCTGCAGTCAATAATCCACCACCTGGTACTGATGGCTATGTACCAGTACCAATTAAGCCGTAAGTATATACACTAATTAATTAACTATCAATGATACATTTCGAAACATTCACCGAGTATTGTGGTGGTATACACTCTCCCTGAATGTAAGTGCTCTTGCTAAAGAGATTTATTGTAATTCAGGGGGCGTTTTCAGGGCTCAATGAGTTAACTGGTGGCAATAGATTGTCTCAATGACTCATTTAATATGTATGTAGGTAACTACTTATGTGCACATGTGTGTAGATAAGAAAAGTGTGGAACTTATTAAAGAGGATGCTATCATTTTTGTCTTTTGATTTATTAAGGTAAAGATGCGCGATGGGAGACTTTTGGTGTCTGGTCTATGGTTTACAGAGACTAAAATTTCCAAAATATTTACACGGCAAGAAACTTCTGTACCTGGAGATCAAAAAATTTAGTCTCTGGAGACCAATAGAAAATAGGCATAGAAAATTGAAGTTTACTCACTGGAGATCTGCAAACATCTGAATTATCTGAAAAGTTATAAATATTTTAAAATTATGCGAAAAGTGAAAAAGGTTAAAATTATATCATTGGTATACACATTTTATAAAGTATAAAGGATAACACAACAAATTTGTGTGATTTTTTATTAATTTTTTTTTTTCAAAATAATCAGAACTCTATTGGCGAAACAAATTTTCTTTTATTAGTAACAATTTCTCAAACTAACTCCAATTTATTCTAGAACGCACAAATAGTCTCCGGAGGCCTCGAGATGCAAAATGAGCAAACTTCGGAGATCGGAGTCCGAACCTTGAGACCTGTTTGTTTTGAAATACGCGACGGAAAACCGGACAACAAAAAATTCTCTAGAGATTTGGTATCTTTATAGAACTTTTTGCGTCTCCAAAGTGTATACATGGTCGGTGGGTCTCCAGAGACCATAAAGGTCGTCTCTGGAGGCCCAAGTCTCTTGCCGTGTAGCTCAACCTTTAGTATGCACTTTCTCAGTGCATTATAAATTTTGGCTTGTATTATCACTAACCTTAAAACACGGATGCGCTATTTGCATATGAAAGCATATTGAGCTACCCGATGATGACCGATTTTCTCCCAAATACAGTTCGGTTAAGGGCGAGTCGGGCGCAATCAGGGTTCTGGTCCAGAACTTAGTCATTCGACCGAATTTTAGTATGTACATTTAAATATGATGCAAATTTGCCTGCGATAACTAAAAAATTAATGAATTGTGCCACATGGTAGTGGAACATTAGTAAATACGTTATCGAGTTTTATATCTCCCCCTTAGTTAGCTCTGCATTTCGTATGTTTTAAACACTACTGAATTGTCAAATTTTAATAATATTCAAACAGTCGGACGCAAGAATGATCTTATAAGATTTTCCTTTTATTAGTAAGAGTTCAGAAGTTATCACATAGAACATTTTTGTTTAGCAACTATGAGACTGACGGAAAAAGTAGTAGTTTTCTTCTTCCAACCCTAACAATATGAAAAACTTACCTGTAGGTACTTTGAGGATCAATGGAATGTCAGATATTCTTAGCGTTATCTCCATAATAACACCGCCAAAATATAAAAAAAAATTGGAACCCTTGAAAGTAGCCCTTTCAAGCGATACGATACTAAAAAAATATGGGCACACACTCTCCCCCATAAAAAATAACAAAAAATATTTCATATGATTTGACATGTAGAGACACGCACATGGTCTAACATTCTGCAAAGTTTCAAATTCCTACATAACGTCATTTTCGAGAAAACTGTCTCTGACAGACAGACGGACGTACGCACGAGCGATCTTATAACGGTTCCGGTTTTTTCCCTTTGTAATAACTTTCGTTCGTGACGAAAGAGTCTTAGGGTAATAAAAGAGGATGGATTTACATGGGATTCTTTGATTTAGAATGAGTGAATGGAGAATTTTCCGATGGGGTAAAATTTTCTAACGTGTTGGGCATTTTAGGGTGGGTGTGGTAACTACAACCCTTAGGGTCGTTCAATTTAGGCCGTGTGTGATATGAGTCGAGCGTCGTGATTCGAGAGACGAGGTTCAGAGGTCTATATTCGAAATTCGAAGTTCGAGAGTCGTAAGTCGAGCTTCGAGAGTCGAGATATGAGTGTCGAGGGTCGAGATTCAAGATTAGAGTTTCAAGAATCGAGAGTCGAGAGAGTGTATAGAATTTATAACTAAAAAATCTGAAATAAAATATATCAAAAAACTTTTAAAATAAATTAAATGCACTAAAAAGTAAAAAATATTTTTTTTCTTTCTTAGTGATATACACAAGAAAAGTTAAATTGCAAAATAAGAAACGCTAGAGCTCAGATTAAATCTTAAAAGTTTTAGGATGAGTTGCAGTTAGACAATTTTGATTATAGTCATGGATGACCAAAGTTTTATGATTTAATCTGAGTTGTAGCGTTTCTTATTTTGCAATTTAACATTTCTTGTGTATATCACTGAGAAAGAAAAAAATTATTTTTCACTTATTAGTGCATTTTATTTACACAAGTTATTTGTTTTAAAAGTTTTTTTAAAATATATTTTATTAGGCATCTACGGAACCATAAAAATGGAAAAGCGAGGAACAAGGAAAAAACAACAGAACGGAATAAAAAGAATATTATAACTCTTACAAAACAAGCGAAAAAGTTGTTACATATTATACATCTCTAACCACCCTACGCCGACGGGCTCCCTCTAGTATTTTTTTTTTTAAATAACAATTTAAGTTTTTTATTCGGAATTAGTTTCATCTCAGCATTTTTGGACAATTTCCATGCTTGTGCTAGTTCAATCCATTTATTTTGAAATTGTCTACTTAACGGCAATATAATCGAGTATATTGATTGCAGTATTTGGCAGAAAACCTATTAAACAAATCAGTTCATCACTCCACTTTCAACGAGGAGATGAAATAAGATGCTCGTCCGCAGAATTAGTACCCGAACATAGAATTTTTAATTTTGGGGCAAGCAAGCTATGTATTTCCTGTAGGAGTACATTTTAAATAATATTATATAATTTTTGTATAATTTACTGTAGTTCTTGTAATTTTCCTCTTTTATCTAGTATTATTATCTAGTCAACGTTTGTCTTCACAGGGATAACATACATACATAACATACATACATGATGCATTATAAAACAATGGCTGCATCATGTAAGTAACTTATAAAAAGGAGCTATTCGAAGGTCACCACGCTACAAAATTTTCATAGAAGTGATGTTAATGCGTTTCTACTGAACATAATTGTTGACAGAGTAACTATAAAACACAGATATATATATTCTCTTAGAAAATCGAATCTAAGAATATTAATACTGACCATTGACAAAATTGGTAAGACCAGCATACTTTCTTTTCAGTCAGAAGATTAAACTTGTCATAGAATTACTAAAATTGCAACAAACTGTCTTGGAAAGTATCTCCTTTTTGGCGGGTTATAAATGGCTCACACAACAGCGAAAACCTCTTAAAGGAAGAAAACTTTGAAATTATAATTAAAATTAAAACTAATAAACGACGATAAATGCCTGTAATTTATGCTCTATGCTGGAGAAAAAAGAAAACAATTATCTTTTCTATTTAGAAGCAATTGCATGTTGCAGACTCCAAGTGGGAAACTGTCGTCCAACTAGGATGTCATCCTGCGAAGTTCTTATACTGCTAGGGCCGCGGCTTCATAAAAATTCATTACATTACAAAAATTTCAATTGCTTGACGGCGGGTGTAGCCTTACATTTGAGATGATTTAATAATTTCGTATTTTACAAGTATACCCACACCCAGGTCAAAGTAGCAGCAAAGCAATAAAAGTAATCGACATTAAAAATTCCGGAGTGCTTTTTTATTCTAGCATGGATATGGAATTCCAGTGTGATCTAAACTCTTTTTTAGACTCATGCTAAGCTACCGTACATTGATCGATTAAAGCTACATAGTAAGTTCAGTAACTAAGTTATACGTTGGTTATGTTTAAGATATTGGATAAATTCTTCTGCGTACTATTTCGCTCTCTCCCTTCATTTCAGTCAAGAGCTTCATATTCTGGCACTTTTTATACTCTTGTAGATGAAATCATACAATATACTAAATTTTGTTAAGGTGTTGACTAACAAAGGTGAAATTTGATAAAATTGGGCAGCTACTTCGTAGGGTTGGTTTTTAACTACATATATGTATATATAGGTATGTATGAGCACTGCTTAGAGCATTGAGCTGGACAGCTAAAATTTTGAACATGCAGCTTGTTTGTAGGGTTGCGTTTGCTAAAATTGATCTTCTTTTTCCGTGTTAGACATTTTGATTCATTGAAAGCTCTTAATTATTTAGTACATGACGTTACTCCTATATACGTACTGGTAACAGATCCCCTTTTTTATATTATTATGCAAAGCTCAGGAGGTAAATTACGTTCCTGTAATAGAACGCTGTGGAGATCCGCTTGTAATGACTATAATTTTTCACCGAATAAAGTTTTATACTGGATCAAGTGGGCTACTTTCTGGGATTCTCCGGTACAACAGAGAAACAAAACAGTATGGGCTACTCTACCACACAATTTTTTATTTATGGCGGCAAAGTCGGGGAGTTTTCCACACATAATTCATACTCAGAATTTATTCTGAGTGAACTTATGAGACCAGTTTGACCTTTTTCTTGAAGCGTCTACGGCAGGCAGAAACCAAGCCGTATAGAAGAGTATTGGCTGGCAGAAAAGCCAATACGAATCGTTTGCTATTCTTGTTATTTTTCCAACCCACTGCGATCTTATATAATTCACCTTGAATTAATCTATTTTTTTCTGATGTTCCAAACTTTTCTATTTTTCTTATTTTTTTCTAGTTCTTGTTATTTCTTCAATTTTTTCTCTCTACAACGTTCTATTTGCATTTATTTTTCGAGTCACTCAAGATCGGAGGAATATTATGCACTTCTACGAATGATACATAAACAATATTTAGAGACAGTACTTACTGTGTTCACGCCTATGTCGATTTCGGCGTGGTGGTTGATATATCTTTTTCTCTAATGACCCAGTTTAAACGGGTCAGTATGCTACCACTGCCGCACGAAAACTTGTGGGTAAAATGATGGATGCGGGCAGGAATGAATCATCCTCCTGCCTAAAGTCTTCTGACGGCATAGGTAGCATACTGACCCATCCAAACTGGGTCAATCCTTCATTGCTACCAATATGCAAAATCTAAGTTTATTATGATAAAACATGAAGAAATGCAACGATATTTTCTTTTCTGAAAATAAATGATTTTATATAAAAAAAAAAAAAGGCAAAATAGTTATAAAAATATGGACTTAAAGGAGTAGAAAATAATTTTATTTATTATTATTATTTTATTACAAACCGGCATATATTCAATACTAAAATGTAAATGAAATTTAATATATAGCACTGCCACTCAATATAGACGTGTAATGTAACTAGACCGGCGTTTGAAGGCCGAAACGACGGCCATACCCGTGTCGATTTCGTTAATGTAACCCAGCCATTAATTTTATTGTTTGGGACGTCTTGATAAATTAACCCAAGACTTAAGGCTTTATAGCTCTAAATAAGAGATTTCCAAAAAGTAGCCTAAATTATGTGATTTGCTCCATCTTGTGCCATCTTGTGTAGCTTTTTTTATTTGCATAACGCATAAAATTTATTTTTGTCCAATTCGTTCAACAAATTTTCACGGTTTATTCAATCAATTTTTTTAGAGAAGTAGAGAACTATTCGACTCTACTCCTGACGGTTTTGTTGGAAATTTAACGCAAACACACATACAGAACAAGAACCCGATACATATTATCCTTTACGGGCTACTCACGTATCAGTCATTTTTAATCTTTTTCTATATGAACATATGTGGGTAACTGCCAGGATCTAAAGCTATATTCAAGTCCTCTGTTTACAGCTCATCGTCAGTGCAAATTTCATCAGAAAATAATCAACTCTGCCTTTAATACTTGGACAATTCTAATTTCGATTCTTATGGCAGTCCCGAAGTTGTTGGACTCTATTTAAGAGCAATGATATCTCCCTTGTAACACTTCCTTCTATTCAATTTAAAACTTGTACTTTTTAAGTTAAATTTATTTAAAGTAATCTCATACAAGAATTCTTAGCTAATGGCTACAAATTCGTCATAAAAGTTTCCATGTGAAACATTCTCTGATTAATATATTTTATCCAATTAGGCTAGAACAAGATTCAATTTGTAAACAACGCACAAAATTGATAGAAGTCTTACTTGGAGCAATTTAATTACTTTTAAGGACCACTTTCCACTCAATTAAGTTGCATTTATCGTCAGCAAATTGAATTCAAACACTTCAACTTGAATGTGACTAATTTCATTTGGGTATTCTCGATTCAAAAAGCCTTGACATTAGAACCAGCTTGTTTTCGGGTAACTATTGCCACTCTATAGATAGTCTAAAAACGAAAAAAAAAAACAATCAATCGATTCTATATATATATACATAGATTCCACCACTTATTTAGAATGAAATTTCTAATTTTGATTGCTCATACCAAATTGGTTCTAGAAATAGTCATAGCGTATTTGTAGAAAAGTGATCTCAATTCGGATGATTTTAAAAGTTTCGTATTCACACGTTTAATGTCTTATTTAACACTTCAGTTGTATTTATTTCATTTATTTAATTTTTTTTCAGAACCACGAAGTTGACCACCAACATTATTACCGCTGCTATGAATGCTGCACAACATCACCAGTCAAATGGAACCAGTCACCTAATAACCTCACCAACGAGCAATGTAAGTTCACATATGTATCTGACTAGTTTCAATCAGGTGTGATTGGCATGCACTAACTCTTTGTTCACCTTTTTGGTGGAGTGTCTATAAATAATTAAGTGAGCTATTGTCTACGCTTGTAATATGGGAAGAAAAAGAATTCCGTCTAATTCCAATTTAATTCTATCGAGTATTTTAATATATGTAAATTGTAGATAGATAGATAAAGTAATAGATTTGTCCTGCCTCTACGTACTATGCATAAAATGCATGTGCTTCTTTTAGAGAGAGTGAGAGTCGTCTTTAATCGTCGTTAAAGGGAGATTTCATGAAATTTAATTATAGATATATTGTCATAGTATACACTAAGGCAATTCCATCTTAAGACCTATTCATCAATATCTTTGATTTGAATGTATGAGAGGAAACTCGAGCCGAGAATTATTTCAGTTTTTCGCAGTGTGATGTACCAACAAGTACGAATGTCCGATTGTTCTCGGATAAAATAGCTCCGAGTTTTGTTAGTAGAAAAGTTAATAGTAATTAATAAACGACTTTTAGTGCATATAATATTCATAATCGAATACAAAAATTTCATCTTATAACCGATAAAAATAATCGAGGTGAAAAAAGTCTTAAATTTTGTTATTTTTTACATCATCACCATTATTATTATTAATACATCAATAACGTTGATGATTCCAATAATATAAATTTTGAAAATGTGTATTGTGTTTGTATGTGGCAACTACATAGCGTTTTGATGACCTTGACCTAGTCCTGAAAGAAATGTGTAATGTCAACCTTTTATATTATATGTCATAACCATAAATCAGCTGAGTGTTAGAAATAATAAACATAAATATGAAAATTAAACAAACGTACGCCAAATGATAGTTTAGATCCTTAATAAAATTTTAAAAATGTGCTTGTAAAAAAAAAAATTTCTTCTATGTTATAATTAACTTAAAAGAACTCCAACCACACTAACAACATTCAAATTTTAACGCTTCTTTTCGGTAGAGATGGATAACGTGGCTTCAGTATAAATCGCAACCAGACTGATTTTCTTGACAACTTATTGTAGAAGAAATTGGAATGACTTCTTCTCTAAAGGTATTATGATTTGCTGTCAGTTTCCATTTGAAGTCCGTTGAAATGTGCTTCTGCAGCTAAGAAAAGTATACAGGAAGAATTTTTTTGTAATAAATTTACGCAAGATTGACTTTCTTTTTCTAATTCTTGATAGTACCCTATTACTTCGAAATTCCTGTATCTCCCTTACTAAGATCTTGTGACATTTGCTTTACGGCATATTACAATTCAGTGAAAATTCAGCTTGTCTAAAATTCTCATGAAATTTGAACACTGAAATTCTAGATAAGCCAAAAATCTGGAAAACTCCGTAAGAGTCTGTGAATTGATTCTTATCTTTTATATCTTTCAGTTAATGTAAGTCAGGTGGACAGGTCTAAGTAAATGTCAAATTGCCGGGCATATAATTCAAAATAGGCAGATGGTATCTCGCAAGACATTGACATCAAAATTACCGAAAACTTTTATGAGATTATTGTCTTATTTTCCATATTTTTGGAGTTAGAGAATGAATCAGAAGTGCGTCCACCTCTTTTAACACTGTTCCATAGCAGACAATTATCTATGGACCAAATCGCGAAAATCACACACGATAGATACGTTCTCAGAATTTTGTATGGAAAGAAAAATGTGTAAAAAGAGATAAGTTTCCTAAATAAGGGATCTGTTATCCAAAAACCGTGTAAGATAAAATAAAGAACTATATTTACTTTAAAAACCGTGTAAAAAATTTTGAAAACTTCTGATATGAATATGAATGATATGTATATGTAGTACAAGTTCATTTGCAATTTTATTGAACAAATAAAACTTAAAATACATAATTATAGGTAAAAATACGTGGCGCAAGCAAACAAAAAGACAGTGTTAAACCAAGAATACTTAGATAACTCGGAATTAAAAAAAGAAGTATAATATTTTCTTGTTTTTAGCACATATTTAATTAGAAAATTATTTGTCGCTACCTGATAATAAGAGCAATTCAACTGCACCAAAGTCGCTACCATCACTAGAGATACCCACATCTATCAAGCTTTTTTATGTAGACTTTGGTCCAGTAACAATGTTTTTAACTGTCGGACTAATTTTCGTAAGGTCTTCAGCTGTCGACTTTTTTATTAAAAATTTTATAGACAGGTGAACTTTTGGGTTTTTAAATTTTCTATACTCTTCATATCTCGTTCGAGATAAAGTGATTCATCATAAATTTCCCCAATATTAGACCCTCGACAATTAAACTAGCAGTTAGTTGACATATTTCGGCATCTTCCTCGTCAGCACTCTTCTCATCCTCAATATTACCGTAATCTGTTATTAAATCAATTAGATCATTCACATCTAGAGGTTTGTTAATTCGTCAAGGGGTCCCCAAGTCCTTCTCTTCCAATTTCGTTTGCCAAAGCTATAATTTTAGAAGACTCCATGCTTGTTTGGTGCACTTAATTACCACTCTTTCCACATTCTGGTCAAAGTGCTTTCCAGCAAGAATTTAATGTTTAACTTCTCTTTGGCCAATAAAGCATATGTAATGGAATCAAAAATCGAATATTTTGTACATGCATCAACGATTGTGAGGTTGTTCTTCTCTACTTCATCTAAAATATGTGCAAATGCTCCTTCCTGGTCTAATGGTATGGTTGAATCAGGCAGGTGGTGTTAAATGGTAAAAAGATAACTTGAACATTTGGATGCTCTAATAAACCATGATCGGGCACATTATCCTACACCCGAGACGTCTTTGTCTTAGGAAAAAAGTATTCTTCAAACTATTCCGTATTCCGACAATATATATCTGCTGTGATCCAGGCCTTTTTATTCCCCCTTCAATAAACTGGTATATGTTGAAATGCTTTTTTGCTTGTGATCTTTATGATCGGTTGATTAAAGGAGACTTTATAATTTTGTCACCAGCAGCAATTTTAGGCCCTCTAGCATTTTTTTCAGATTTTGCTATAAAAGTTCTGCAGGCATTTTTTTCCCAGAATATACCCGGTTCATCGGCATTGATTTCGTCGGGAGCATAGCCCCATCTTCAACCAATTTGACTAGTTTTACTGGAAAGCATTTCACAACCTATTTATCTGTTTATGCAAATACTACACCAAAGCTGCATAATTTTTCAAGTGTGGTAAAAACGTGAATTTTTTTTTGCTACATTGGTAGATACTAAAGTCTTCAATTTGTAGTATACCTCTCATGGGCACGTACATAATAATAAGACAATGGCTTTCAAATCGTGTTAGATCAAATAAATTTGTCAAAAAAGCGACGATTTTTTAAACCCCTTAACTTCACATTCGTGAAAAAGCGTGTAAGAATAGAGTTGGGTGTATTTTGAATTTAAACGTGTTTAAAGAAAAAATTAGTTACTTCCATTTTGTGGAAAAGAAACAATACATTTTCCGAAATCCTGTATATACAGGAATTTTCTATCCCGAGCTTTTGTAATGAAATCCCATTAACCTGGTTTCTTAACATTCGTATTATGGAATTAAAACTGTGGAGAACGAAGTAAAAAAAAATGGTTGGCATTAATTTGAGGACTTGATAGATCCCAATGTATCTTTAGTCCACTTGCGGGCTGTCCTGGGGAGCCTAAAACTTACGTGTGCCGGCTGACACCGAATATCCAGTCCTTGCAGAATTCAGGAATGGCCTGAGAAAGGACGATCCTTAAGGTGAGAACGAGCGTATGTACAGACAGTCCTTGGGTATCCATAATCTGCTTGATGATGTTCCATTCACGAGGATGAGCATCTGCACAGACAATCCTTGGGGATCCAGAAATTGCTTAATGAAGGTGGACACTATGAGGAGGACCGTCTTTAGAGACATTCTTCTGAGAAGGACGATCCTTGAGAATGGGCGTCTGAACAGACAGTTGTTGACGACTGGATTTGGCTTCTGGGGCCGTTCCTAAAGCTGGTCGAATTGGCAGTCTACACTAGACTGAATTACAAACTCATCAGTTTTTACTTTACAATTTAACATACTGGTCAAAATGCTTTGCGCCACACAAAGCAGTTTTTTGATTTGGAAACCACCTGCCTACTAAGGTCAATACGCTGGTTCTTTTGAATTAGGATGATAAAAATGCTGTGAGTAAAGTGTGACCGTGCCAGCACAAATTATTCCGAATTATTTTTAGCAAAGCTTAATCTCTAGGACTTTTTCCCCGGGGTTTGGCAATATGGTTTTATTTCAAAACTGAAGATGTACTGTGGCTATAAGCACAAGTCATTGGCAAAATCATAGAAGTTTTTTATATAAGTGAACAATTAAGAAGTTGCTTTTAAAATTAATTGTGGTATTATAAACCGAAGAAAATTGGTTTTTCTTAAATAACTAATTTTCCCACTAAAATTTAAAAAAAAATAATAACGTGAAATTTCGCTACCTTTCATCTTAACTGACAAAATATCAACTGAAATCAATGCCGGCTAATAGACTAAAATAAGGAAAAGACAAGCGATCTGCCTAATTAGTTTAGTCTTGATTAGGGCAGTCGTCTGGTCATTGCATAATTCCAAATCAAAATCTGGTTCGTTTTCATCTATACATAAGTTTTGTAAGATGTATGTTTGAAAAGGATATAATTACTTAAATTTCAAATCCTTTACTGTTTTAAAATATTTTTTAACATCGTCAAAACAAGGCGATTTTGTATGAAAAATTTGGCCACTCTCGCATTTATCAAAATTTAGTGTACTCATAAACTCATCCAACTATTCCTAAAGTTGGAAATAGTAGTACGTTACCTGTCTCAATCCACTTGTTTTTAATTCGGAGTTATCACTTGGCGACCCTTTGCACACCTAAACTCCAAACTCCGTGTTTATTGGTTTTATACAACACAAATTTCGTAAATTTACTCCGATGATTTTGATTTTTTAGATGAGCATAGCCTAAATAGACTTACAACTATAATGAAAAGAACGCTATCGTTTCTAGTTATTAGTAAGCAGATATCCTAAAACGAATTATACAAATTAGAATTGCGAATGTCTTTTTCTTCCCCAATTATTTTGATGTTTTTTCAACTAACTAATAATAACAAAATGTTTGCAATTTTTTTGTTTTGTTTTTGGTTGGAAAACCTTACACCTAATTCCATACTATGAAATTTGCCTACGCGTTTGTGTGTGTGTTGCAAAACCTCAGACTGATCCAGCAGGCTCAGTAGTTTCCTTACCATTTCAACCGTCACATTCCCGAACCAGTAGTTCATCGTCATCAGTTGGCACCACAAATTCTTGTATAAGTAGTCTCAGCCCGAATATATCATCCACACCAGAAAAATTATCACCAGTTCATTCACGACAGTCAAGTGGAAGTGGTACTCTAGTCGGTGTCGGAGCAGGAGGAGGAGGAGGACCAAATCTTCAGCAGCTACAACAATTGAGAGGAACTTCGGTGCCGTCACCTACAACATTTTGCACAATGAGCAATAACGAAACGACTATTAATCATAAGCAAAACGAGAATGATATGAATTCGAACAATCGAACCACGAGTAATGGAACAACTGGCGAAGGCGGCTACGGTGCACCGCAGACAAGTGCTTATAATCAATTTTTGAATGAATATACGAATAAAAAGTCGAATGAAAGCACTGATGGCGGCTATAAATCATTTCCGGTGAATACTAATGGCAGTACGAATGTCATAAATACAATGTCCAGGGTAGATGTCGGTAGTAGTAATGGTCACCCGGAAGGATCAAATGCGGAATCAATCTATGGGACAATTCGACATGACACTAAAATGCAACCAAATGAGGAATTTCAGTATGTAACCCTCCAGGGGAGTGTAATTAAAAGTGTCATACCGCCCGGTAAGGGGGTTCACACGAATTACAAGGTTTGTAGCTTTTTTTTTTGTTATTTATTATATGGATATTATTATATTATTTTTTATGTGTTGTTTAGCTGTTCAGAGTAGTGTACTTAATGTAATTAGTTCTTCTTGCCACACACAGGACTTTACTAATGAAAAAATTAATTAATTTTTATAGGTACATCAAGGATATGGTGGACCGAAACCATTCAATGTTTCACCAAGGACTCCACCAATTAGTGGACCCAGGTCACCAGCAACATATCCACCACCAAGTCAGGCTGGTAGCTGGGCACAACCAAAACCGGCTACAAATCCTTATGCAACTCTTCCAAGGACCACGGGATCATCACAAGGTGAGATTACAACAATGTTTTAAGATTTTCATTGTATTTGACTTGGCCGCAAAGTGAAAAAAATTTGTTACATTTAGAATTTGAAAACAACAAAATCTAATATTATTTTTGTTATTTGTTCGTTTATTATTGAAAATCAAAAACTTTACTGTACCAACACCAATAGCATGTCATGCATCCACTTAAGCACCAGATTAGCTGAAAGAACCTACCTACGGAAAAACCAGCTACTGTACAGGATCTGAAGGTTTAAAGAACCGATCTAATACTGTTCGGGATAAAAATACTTCCCTCCAGACTTTTGTTCTTGTTCAGTATCTATAGTAGGATCTGAGGGCTTCAGTATAGTGAGAGAGATAGAGTATCTATATGATACCTAGTGGATGTCATTTTGAGCTTACAAATACACTTGAGAAAAATATAGTATATCTATTCCTGTCTTATTACTATTAAAGGGTCACTGGACAAATTTTCGGCTATCATTTAGTCACTGCGAACACTAGGATTCTTTGTGACATTAATCCCTAAGTGCTTTATGTCGTCCATCGAACTTGAGGTCATTGATAAATCCTGTTATGTTTTGAGCGTTAGCTAGGAATAGCATTCTCATCTAAAGATGTTATAGATTATGAGAATGCCATTCGGCAAATATATGAATGCCCAAGCCTGCTTTATTATTTACAGATTCTTTTTTCAAGAATACGCCATCAGGACGCCACCTTTTACAACCCTCTAAAAGCAAATTAAATGGTGTTGCAAGATTATTACGTATTATAATATTTCGGCATAATGTCTGAGATGGAATTACGCATCGTATCCTCTAAGTGCCTCATAGATTTTCAAGTGGCTTGCCAGATTTCCTGGTTAGGGGATATCTTTCATTTATAGTCTTGATACACTGAGGATGGTGTATTCTTTACATGCAGATGCCGTAAAGGTGATGCAATACAGTCTCTAGGGCTGCTATCGGGCATATATGAATGAAACTAGTTGTCCATTGATATTAAAGCCGGTGCAGTCTTTGTAAGCTTGTAAACAGTTTTCTGTTAAGTTTTTGCTCAGCACAAAACTAAAGCGTATTATAAATATGTATATGTGACCACGGTAATTTTTGGTTTCAACCACCCAAGTCATGTTAAAGAGCCTGAAACATGCATAGTGACCACAGTAGTTTATCCAGAACTCTTCTCAATTAAAATTTCAAATGACCTTCCTACCTAAAGTACTACCTAGACTTTGGACTTCCTTTGAGAGTTCCAGTACTATTCCCTCAAGAGATACCGCTTGTAAAAAAAGCTTCATTTTCCTCGTGATTGACACGATTATTGTTTTACCAGTATTGACAAGGGGTGTGGAACATTTATTTATTTGCATTTTATTATCGTGGCTCACATTTCTTTCCCACAATTTGTAGGCACGTACAGCGTGTATACTTCACTACATATAGTGCCTTCTTCCTGTTCTTATGTACACTGTGCATATGTACATAATACAGGATTATCGGATTGCATTCTTCTCATGACAACTTTTCTGCGTTTTCTCACGTACGTTTTCAACGTTGTTAGAAAACAATAGAAAAACCAAAAGCTTCTTTCAAATGAACGTGGGTACCTAGGGGCAGTGAGCCCAAACCTCGGGGAGTTCGCTTTTCATCCGCCGATGAGCTCAGAAGTTTATCATATTAAGAGTAATTAAAACTCATAAAAAAGTAATAATTAATATTAGAAAAATATAACTAATAAATTGTTCCTCGGAGAGTAAATTTTGTGTACAGTATTTAATAAACACCTACGCATGATTCCTCTTTTGGAGCACGGGGTGCATGCCACAACACCAACGAACATAGGATCTGTATCTTTCTAGAAGTAAAGTGCTGTAATTATATGACTTCTTGGTTACTGTTCGAAGTTGGATACCCCCTCCCCCCTTCTTAAGTATATTTCCCATTAAATATTTTTCGAATTTTAATGCACTCGAAATATTTTGCTTACGAAGTCCTGAGATTATGGAAGTTGTAACCACACATTATGACTTAGTAACACAAAATTTTAACATAGTTCAGATTGTAGTAGTTGATGTGGCTTGGAGGGCATCCAAAACTTTAAGGGGCACCACTAGTGTGACTGCCCAAAAAAATGCTGATTTTCGGGAATTTATTGAAAGAAAAGTATTGCATAGAAAGTTTCGAAATATCAAAGATATATTTCTGTATAAGTTGTGTATACACAGTAATTTTTTCGAATGAAAATATTCAATTTTCAGCGAGTTATGCGACGTCTGCGGCTCTCAAAAGAAAAAGCAAAAACACCATCACTCAAAAGATCAAAAAGGTCCGTTGAACTAGAACGTAGTGCCTGCAGGATTGTGAACAAAAATTAAAATCCAACAAAATGGCGGAGTTTTGAAAGAAAAGGCCCAAATTACGTTTAAAATCTGATGCTATTTTGCCTGGAAAATTGGCATTTTTTATTCAATCGAAAAACTGGAGGTTCATGGTATGAAGAAACACATACCAAATACTCTAAAACAAGATTCAAGCCGATCGGATGATTTGTATTCGAGTTAGAACTGCAGCAAATTCGAAAAATTTCATTTTGAAAAAAACGCGTTGAGAGATAAAAATATTGATTTCATTGTTATAAAGTGATAAATATCATACCTAGAGCTAATTTGCTATTCCAAGCAATGTTCGACTTAAAGACCGAAAGTAGCGTCCCTAATCCTATTATAATATTTACGATGCCGATAGAGTCCGAACAATAACTCAGGAAAACTATTTCAGATACATACTTGGAATTTTAGTATGTAATTCTTGAAGATATTGGCTATCGAAAAATGGAAAAATACAATTTTTTTCAAAGTGCCACACTAGTGGTGCCCCTTAAAATGACTACAGAGCTGGCTATACGGAAAATGAAACACCGCTATTACTACTACACACTTTTTGTTTAATTGCTGAGGTCTACAAGTTTATAGAACGAAATTGTTCTTCTTGTTAAAAATAAAATGTAAAAATATTTTTCAAGATCACTCCTCACCTCACTGAATGAATTCACCTAAAAACTAAAAAAACTCGTAAATTTTTAGTCAGTTTTAAGCCAGCAAGAATTGTAAAAAAGTTCTCGCCACTGAAATTTCAAGAGGGATTGGCTTATTTTTTTTTCCTTACGGTGGATCTAAAACTGTACTTAGAGTAAGTTTTGTACTTTTTCTTTGAAATGTAAAATATTTTGTAACTCAGCATAATAAATTGTGTGCCACAAGAATAGGGAAACCTTCCAGTCCATTTATATTTACAGTCACTGAATAAAATCTGCTAATGTCAGCTCCTAAGCTGCTTGGGAAAGTCGTTAGATATAATGGGAATAAAATGTAGAAAGTTTTTGATAGACTGTACTATGTCAATTCTAGGCAAAGAAATCAGATTGGTCTCATACTTTCCAAGATTAAAACGGACTAACTAGATATTTATATAATTATAGATAGCAAAAGTGAAAGTCGAGAAAAAAGTTTTTCATGTACTAAATACTTTTTGTCAGTGTAGAAGAGTTTTTGAAAAGACGTCGGGTGTACTGGATGCGCAAATGTATATAACTCTTAAAAGAATATTAAATACAGAGCAATGTGAATTGATAATCGTTTCATAAAATTTAAAAGAAAAAATTATATTGAATGCCCTACAGAAGATTTTGTCAAAATTTTACTGCAATGATGGAAGGGTTAACAAATATGTTCAATCCACATGACTCGACAACCTCAGATGGTATGAGCTTTGGTTGGTACTTCGTTGTGCAAATATATTTCTACATGTATCCTTACGCAAAGTTTCCTTACTCCCTCTGAGGATTAGCTGAATTACTCCAACCGAATTTAGTATTGAACGTATTCGAGTATTTTAAATTCTTGATTTATTTATACGAAATACCGCAAAGATCAATTCTATGACCGTTATTCGTTTATTTATACAAAAACAATTGACTCTACTGCGCCAAGTCAAATACAATTTAATGTCTAATAATTTTATTTCAATGATAATTTAATATTAAAATTATAAATAAATAACACAAAATTAAAATTAATACACTCACACAAAAATAAAAAATAAATTATAATAATTCATCATATTATGGGAGATGTAAATACACATAGATAATGAAATTTATATAAATATTCGTAATAGGCCGCTTCAACACATACAAGCAAGGACCCACTAGTTTTAATCGAGGTACGAAATAATGCAAAAAACAAATAAATGTCACTGCAAACTAACATGAAAAAACAACTGATTACAATGCGCTTCAAGTGTCCCACAAAATTGAGCTGCTATTTCGCTAATGTTTAGCCAATCATGCAATCATGCACACGTCAATGTTGTCAAATCATTATACCGCAGAAAAAATCATAATATTGATGTCATTTCATATTTTGTGTTGTCATTGTTCGTTCTGGTTTTCGTATATTTGTTACACGTCAATCTGTGTATTTTGTTAAGTTCTTTATAATTTCAACTTCGTTTCATTCAATTTATTTAGGTTTTGGAACATTTTATTCGCTCATCTTCATATGGAAACTCAACATCACCAAAATTAAAAAGTAGCATAACGGATAGGAGTGAACATTTTATGGAGCTATTCTTATCTCTGGACACTAAGCCAAATTTTATTTTAGAAGATTTCTGACAATTTTCTGTGTTCGTAGGCTTCGTATGTATTTTGTTCAGCTTCAAACACGATGTACTCGAATTTTATTCGTATCATCACTTCTTGTTTTCTATATATTCCAAGATACGTAACGTTAGCTCAGTTCTAACTTGTATTAAGTTACAATTTGAACAAATTAAGTTTAAAGTTAAACTGTCGGTTTGAATTCATTTCTTAGCAGTTCTAAGTCCGATTGGTATATCATAAGTTTACGTTTATTTTATAATATCCTGTGTTATATACAAATATGATACTTGTTTTGTCAGATAAGGCTAACCAATATGGTCGATGATTTTTTAGTTTCATTTTATACACTGTAGAACAAAGAACGGTTATTCATGTTGAACAGAATTTAAGTAGCGTGTATTTTCCTTAAAATAAAGCTAATGATTCCTTAGCAGATTTATATAAAATTTTGACATAAAAGGGATCATTGCTTCCAAGTCGACGGGTTTTACGTCGAACAATGGGTAAAGGTTTACAGAGCGTTCTGTTTTATTTTCCGTACTAGCATAGCTGTTTCCTTTAATTTGTATCTCTTTAGATTGCTTACTTTTAATATTAGTATACCTTGTGGATTGCCTGTCATTTTCAGTAAGATTTTTTTTCCACTTATCCGCTTGCAATTTTCTATTTCTTGTGATTTTGTAATTCTTGAAGCCCGGGATGGAAGAACTCCCGGGGCTTTCGGTCTTTTCAGAATCCCAAATAGATGATTCCAAAGAATTTAATTTCACGTTGTGTGAATGCAGACAGTTGGCTACAATCGTTTGTAGATCCATGTTGAAACTAAGGCTGTGTGGCACTGCTACTTCAATAGAAACTAAATCAACATCCCAGCGAGAACAAATCTCACAATTCCAAATTGCTATAGGTACTATACGTTGACGATATCACTATTTTAATGATAGTGATTACCTGCTGGAGTACGTCAGGACATAATAACACTAAATAATGTATTCATAATAAAGCATTACAGGACTAAACTGAAATATATCGAGCAAAATAGAACAAAACGTTACGCTGACGAAAATGTATAGAGATCTGTCACAAGCTGTACTGTAGAACAAGGTAACAGAAAGGTTTCGAGTGGCAAACGGACAATTTAGAAGCGAAAAACGAGCTTATTATGCAAGAAAGCAGAAAATATTATTTTGGTGCAGTGAGCATTCTTAGAGAAAATTGATTAATCCGAAACTCTGTCTCTATATATTGAGAAACAGCTCGGTATACGCTCGGTGTACACTCAGTATGTATGTAGTACATTGGAACGCAATATTGAAATTAGAAAAAATATACAAGGTATACAAGTTTATTGCAGTATGATCCTAGTTATAAACCACAATCAGTTAATACACGAACCTTTTAGACCCGAATTTTATGCTGCAATGTTGGCTGCAACGTTTTTGGACATTTAACATTTCTTTGACATTTGTCAAGTTGAAGTGTCTAATTCGTTTTTACTTTCCAAATAGACAAATAATTTCCGAATACTTGCTCGCATTGTTTACGTGTGCGGAAATTTGTTAAGTCAAATGACAAAAATTAAATAAAAAATCAAGTGAGAAATCAATTGTAAGCTCTCTAATTAATTTTTCATTACCGTAAAACGCAAGTGTGTCTCTGAAGTTTTATATTGCAATTGACATAATAGATAGCTCGCATTTTCATTTTTATATAATTAGTTCAAAAAAGGTATTTTTTCAGTAAGGTAAGATAGGGCTGAGGTGAAGATAAGTATCGGTATGGGTAAGACATATCTTCCAACGATTTTTTTTTGAAACGTCATATTAGAGTGACCATAATTTCGACTATAATTGGTAAAAAAAATATAGTAAATGTAATATTTTACATAAATAGGGTAAGCGTGAATGGTGCCGATGGGCAGGTAGTCTGGCTAGCGCGCGCTATCGATAATCACTTAATACTTGAAGTGCAAATTCTTTTTATTCACTCTGTTTTTTATTAGTGAATTATTATATTTTCAATATTAATTAGACACAACTTTCACCTGTAATATCGCTAACTACTTTTATTTTATTGATAATACCACAATTATTCTCTCTGAGTTTTTTTTCCACCTACGAGTCACGATCTGCTTTCATATCATCCATAATTATGTAAAATCTGAAAAACAAAAAATGTTTGTATTGCTGCATACAAAGGTTTACTCAATTTAGAATTCTTTTCCGAAATTTAACAAAAGTACGGAGTCAGTTTTTTTATTTTCAAAACTATTTATCCTAGAAGTTTATTTTGTGTACAGTTTTATAATGCCACTAGTGCCTCTTCAGACCTTCATAACAATTAAAAAAATAAATAAAAAACAGAAACCAAGTGTTCGGTCAGTGCTTTCAAATATAAACCGGATTATAAACTAGGGAAATCTTGTTTCAGGCAACTGCATTATGTAAATTATCTCTTTTGTTAAAAGAAGCAAAGATTTATCTAAATTAAATATGTGAATTATTTCAAAATAAAATAGAAAACAGAACATTTTTACCGGAGATGGCCTGCACAGATACTTTGTTTTTTTTTTTTGAAAATTGACAAGTTGCTTAGAAAGAATAGCGACGGCATGTAAATAAATATAAAAACATGAACTGCCAACACAATAAGAATTCATTTCGCAAAATCTGTTTTATCACCATCCTGCTTGCTATATATTCTAAGATCTAAGCTATTTCATCCCTGGATATTCATTTCCTTTCTAATTCCTTTGCTTCTTCTTAACCACTTATAACTTTTTTTACTCGGCAGAAAACCGCTGCGAACTCTTTATTTGTTATCTTCTTTGAGACTAGCACTGGACCCATTCATAAACAATAAATAACAAATATCAATAAAAACCCCAATTTTGTAAATCGTTTTATTTTTAATTATCTGAGCTGACAGCTGTAATCGAATTTGTAATTGCTGTAATTGCTGTAATAATAATGCTCTATATTTATTCTAAGGTCATGAATAATGACAAATGAATTATGAAATTATCTTCAAAATCTCCATAGAATTTAAATTAAAGATGGTGATATTTATTTATCAGTCATTTTCTCCTTCGAAATCATTATTGGCCAAGAATGTTAAAAATATGAACAAATTTTTCGGAAATTTCCTGAAAAACGTAAATTGAAAATTTCCTGAAATTTTTTCCGTTTTTTCCGTTTTGCGAATGCAGCCAGATACTTTTTGCCATACCTGTACTTAGTAAAAAATATATCAAAATTAAAGCTATGTCCAATATTGCATATGTGTAGGCGTTAGCGAATAAACCGAAGAATTTTTTTCCCTAATAGTTTTTAGGCGTTTAAAATAATCTTGTGCTTGTTGCATTGATGATTAGAAAAAAGTATTCCATTTTTAATTAATAATAGTTTGATAATATTCATTGTGTAGTTGCACTTTAGTTCCCGAAAAGATATGTTATTTCTGTGAGAAACTAAAGGGAAATGTGAAAGAAATTCAATGGAATTTGATCGTATTTCACACAGTTTTTATTTGTAGATCGGATCGGTTAGTTATAGTTCGGACGCAATCGAAAGGATTCATAAGGCTTAGTCAATATAACAATTAGCACGAATCTAAAGAACCAAGTTAATCTGTCAAAATTCGTTTTTTAAATTTTAGTGTTTAATATTTGCTTTTAAGCTATTGACTGCAGCTCAGACCCCGGTGGACACACAATCTTGATGTATTATCATAATACCAGGATTTTATTCATTTACACCGGGAGTTTGTTGCACAAAACTATGAATATTCGCATCTACTTCAAGCGATTTTCTGCAAGTGTAGCCAAATTCTGAATGATTACAGGATGGAGACCTTTCTCAAATACATTATCTTTGCAGATTCTAAGTATTTATTTTTTTAATAAATGGCTAGTACGTTTGGCGATCAATCATTGCAGAACAGATACACGACAGCGCATCCGAGAATATTTTTAAGTAAGAAAAAAAGTATAAATTATGACAAGATATTGAATCATGAAAGAAATATTATTTAGCGGGAGTACGTATTTTTCCATAATTACTCTCAAACATACCGTGTGGTTTTATAATCCCAGGACTCATCTTTGTGTGAATATTTAAGGAGTGAGATAATGAAACCTACTGGAACATGACTTGTTGCTATGAAATACTAACTAAAGATCACAGCAACATAAAATTACAAAGAATAAAAATATACTTAAGCCAACAATATTTTCGGCTCCTCGACCAAATAATCCCAAAAAGGCCAATTATCTATATGTTTTTGTTGTAGCTTTAGGAAAATCATAGAGAACGGATCTGTTGGGCCTTTTGTGTCTACTGTATCATCTACATCTCAGCTCCATAGAAAACTTCATCATTTAGCAACATTCAATCTACGGGGATTCTTTTCTACTAAGTCGGTTAGTCAAAATTATTCCAGATATTATTATCAGATAGAGGGTATTAATTTAAAATTTGGCAAAACACAATCAACCACTAAGAGAAGATCAATCCAATGTTAAGCTACTGTAATCGTAGTACGGGTAAAGCTTTTCATATGGTACTTTCTAAATAATTTCACTTCTGTTCAATACTTACTTAAGAAAAATTTCTACATTCAGTACGTTTACATGAATACTTGAAGTATATTTGAAGTATGCTTGAAGTAATCAAAATATCATGAAAAGGCTCATTCAACGCGTAAATTTCAACTTAAGTAATTGGAAAATTAAATTCAAGTCAAGTACCTGAGGTTGAAGTGGATTTCAAGTCAAGTATTGATGTAAACGTACTGATATTTCATATAGTCCCATCTAACGTGTAATATCTGCTTGAAACATTTTTTAAGCTGTGCTTGATCGGTTTATAATTGGATAGTCTATGTTAACGATAGTTCCAGAAATTCCTAGTCGGACTCATTAGTAGAACAAAATCCTGCCGTGACTGTTGAAAAACTAGCCCAGAAGCTTAGATTTGATCATTTAACTATTCATCAACATCAACTTCCGTTCTCTCGAGTATTAAATTGCTTGTAGTACCTATAAAAGCACTTCCAGTTACGAGCAGTAGGCTTCAAAGGAGTTGCAAAATCCAAAACTTGAGTTTAGTTTCCCTTTTTTTTCTTTTTTTTTTATTAAAGTTGACTTGAATGTTCGTTATTGTGAACTGACATTTTTCCAAATTATTATAATCGCGGAAAAGAATCAATATTTGTTTATGGTTAGCTTTGAAGCAAAATTTGATGACAATTTTCTTTCCTTTTCACGCCCACATTATAAAGGAGAACGCCTACTTCTTATACAACTTTAGGTCCGATATCAACAGACATGAGAGTTGTCTTAAACGATGTATTATGATACTCTGAACGTATTGTTTTTTCTTTGTAATAATTTCAATTCAAAAGGGAGAAAGCTTTTGCGATCGGATGTAGCTTGAGCCACTTTCTTGGGTGACTTTTCTACTTTTAGTGATTGTGCGGAATTGGTGCGTGGTGAAAAATAATTTTCTATAAGAAAAATGTTCACAACAATGGCCATGGAAGAAAGAACTGCAAAAATATATGGAAATGTAGTAACTGGCATGTACCTATGTGACACAAATGCATGAGAATTGATTTTCCGGCGCAAAAACGTCCCGAGAAAGTTTTCTGAAACGGGAAAAAATACACCACCCGATAGTATTCGGCTAGACCTTTAATTTAAAATGCAACATGCCGTATTGGAACTACCCCACCCCTCCCCCGCCAGGGTTCCTAACCCACAGTTACAAATTATACAGAAACAAATTTTCCTATACGAAATGCAGCTGGTAATGAGCTGAGATGAACAGTGAAAGCTGTTTTCCGATCGGACATATCCCTATCGAGTAAGAGCCAATGTAAGTTGCGAAAAATCTAGTACGTCAGATCGAATAAAAAGGAGGAAACTACTAAAAAAGCGAGTATGGGGATAGCTATTTAAGCTTCCGAGTATAGCAGTGCGGGTGCTTAAACTTCTTCTCAGGACCTAACCAATTCAATTCTGTATTAGATAATCCAAAATGTACTAGATCATACTTTTACCCTCCCAAGTCTTACCCCACTTAATTGAAATAAACATTGTTAATAAAATATGTTCAAAGTATCAAAATGCATCGTTTAAGACATCTCTCATGTCTCTCTGTTCATGTCAGTAAAATGGGCATGCCCCTTTCCGTGCAACCTTTTCAATTAAATAAAAAAACGAAAACCCATTTATTTAGGAATTTTATAATTGTAAATGTGCTAAATTTATTTGCTCTGCTCCATACCTATAATTTTAAATTATTGTTATTCACCTTTTTAGTTGTGTACTTTTGACATATTCTAAAGGTTAATTAAACGTCAACTGAAAGGGGGCTACTCAATGAAGGTATTTACATAATATTGAAATGATTCAATCATAATTATACTTTTATTTATTAATTTTTTTTTGGGAATGCCGTTATACGACGTATCACAAACTGAATTCTAAATTTATTTCCATTTTAAAATAACAAGTAAACATTCATCTTTTATGAATATTCAATGAGGATATCGCTTTGTGTTTGGCTTAATAAATTAAAAAAATCATATTAATGCCGTCATTCGCAGGCAAGGGTGGACTATTTGATGCACAGAGACTGCACAACACGTCTAAAAGTGCATACATGAAAATTGTGATTCTCTAGGGTTCAATGATACTATCCACTATGGGATGCAAATATGTATGTCCTGCCAATTCAATATACTCCTTCACAGAGTGCAATGAAGTGAATGAAATTCCATCGCATGATATACAAACATACATATATGGGTAGCAAGCATGCAAACCATAAAATAGGTCACCTCTGACAATTTTAGGTAATCGAGTGAATGGCTTCTCCCGAACACTTGGGTTATTCAAAAAGTTACCATAAAAAAGGCAGAAACCTACATTTTTGTATAGATATTTTAACCCCCCCCCCCCCCGCATTTTGTGGCACAATCACACATATTTGTTACATTCATAGCATACAACTTCATCCTAATACTAAAAAAAAAAATTGTTTGTTTGTTTGCTTTAAATGTCCTAACGTTGCATTTCGAATATCCCGATTGTGTTAATAATGTTTTTTTTTCTTCTATGTTCCATTTTCCTCCCCCATTATACACTTCAGCCTATTAAAAAACAAAACACTTGGAAGATTCTGAAGAGATGATGGTGTATCTTTCCAGTGATGTCAGCATGAAAGGTGGTGGTTACATGACGCAAAAAATAAATAAAATTAAAGTAAAGTAATCATAAAAAAAAAATATTAAGAAAAGTTAACAAGCGATTTAAATATTGTTTTATTATGTCATTGTGTTGTCGTACATATATTATTATAAAACCTACACTAATTAGGACACACTTGCGGGAGGAAAAAAAAATTGTTTTTGTCAAGTTTGTAATCGAAATATCTTCCCGGTTTGTCTTCAATGCGTAGGTTTTTTCTCAATGTTTATTACTTACAATATTATTGGTATGTTGTTCCTTAAAATCATTTATATATTCGTAAAGACTTTTCCCTATACTTACATTATGTAAAATATTTTTAAATAAATAAACTCAATTGGCTGCTAATTATGATTTTCTGAGTGATTTTTCTTTTACCATAGTTTAATAATTATAATTTCCCCACAAATGCTTTGGGATTTCGAAATTTTTGCGTCAATGTAAAAGTACAGGTATCAAAAATAATTTCAAATCAGTTTACAGTAGTAATGTTTTTTTTTTGATTCGAAGTTTTGTTGTATAATATTATTTTTGGACAAAACGAAATTTTTTAATATGTAATTTGATGCCTGGGCAACAATTTTCCCTTGTCTAATTTTTTATAGAATTTAAATTAATTTAAATTAATTATTTTCTCGAGGCATATACACAATATTAGATATCCTCATTATTTAGTGATATATTTTATTAAAATGGGGAAAGCAGTACGACCTGTGTGATCTTTTGTGTCATGGTTATACCTTCCAAGGGCTCTAAAAATAAGGCTTTTTTAATTATGTTTTTTAAGGACATTTGAAATTAATGTCATACAAATAATATAACATTTGATTAAGCAACTCTTGAAGAAGAGAAAAAAAATGTTCATTGAAATTTTTTTTACAAAATGGCGGCTGTGCAGGGATTACCGTAAACCCATATTTTAAAAAGGTCTTCCGCGGCGAGCAGTAGAAGTCTCATCCAACTCCACCTAGAGCAAAACTATTTTTTTTCATCATCTGCATGAGTTTTGCTAGTGAAGTACATATGATTATATTTTTAGAATTTTTTTTTCGCGAAATGACGATTGTTTTAACAAAAAAAAACGCGTTTGAAGTTTCAAAATGCTTTTGCACGTGTCCGACACATTCTTTTTTTCCGACCACGAAATCTTCGTACGGTTTTGAGCCGACAATAACTTTGTAAGTTTTTCAGTTGCATTCGCCGATATATTTCAAGTACTTGTTATTATGCAATTCTTCTGAGAATTTGAACATTTCGATAGCTGCGTCGACTTGCATTTTCCCGGCAGAACCTTAATGATTGGCATCACAGTTCCCTTCCTGCAAAGGGTATACCTCTTCGTTTTCGGCAGTGCCTTCTTTTTTTCCAAATCAGGCGTTGTAGATTTTGATTCCAGGGTTGTTTTGGCATGATTTAAGCCAATAAAAAAAAAGTGAAAAAATAAAAAAAAATTTGGGAGGTATAACCCCTTGTAAAGGAAGATGTTGGGTATATGCAACATTGAGCGGTTTGTAGTATATACATAAAACAGATTTTTTTTTACAAAACACTTGAATTTACAGCTTAAAGGTTTTCAACTAATTTTATGTTTTCAATCAGGCTATTTGGATGACAAACTTTGACTAGTATTTTTAGGAAAAAACACCCATTATTTTGTTGTAGAATATATGAATTTTTATTTCATTTGCTCCACGTTTCGGGGGTCACCTCTAGATATGGTTGTATGATCTGCTAGTACATTTGTTTCTTGAGAACTTTTCACTTGATTGTTAATATGAAAAATAGGAGTTAAAATCCACGGCAATAAAATGTTGTGAAAACGAACCGAACCGACACATCATCACTTCAGGCACAGACAAGAAATACGCAGTTATCGACGGTAGTACTAAGAAAATGATGTGTGGACGAGCTCATAGCAAACCTCAATAACTCACTGATCTCGGCTAAATATATCATGGATACGAACCAAAAATGTTTTTCAATATAGGCAAAAATTCATTTCTTTCATAGAATTTAAATCGGCCATATTTCTTCAGAGTTTGCGTGCATTATTGGTGGCTGAAGGCGATTCGAACAAATTCTGTCTGTTGTGTTGATTGATTTTTTAGTTGTGATTGGTGCGGGGGGAGATAAATAAATTAATGTTTTCAATACCTTGCACACATTTTTACTCTTAGTTTGAATCATGATATTTATTTTCATAATTCACGACTAGGCAAGCATGGAAGCCGAAACCACTGAGAGTTCTTGCAATTATTCATTCTTTGGCTGTACTTAAGTATATATGCACTGTCGCTCTTTGCATTCCACGAACTGAATTTATTAGAGTAAGTCGAAATTTCACTGTGCACTCGCATTTTTTCATCAATTTGCATTAACTTCCTACTAATCGTTCTACTAGTATGCCGTACATTTTCCCTACTTGCAATTTTAATGCAATTTCAATGAAATTTTTATCATATTTAAAGCATTTCTGATGTGCGAAACAATAGCTGTGTTCGTTTTTGTACCTTGTCCTAGAGCTCCCAAATACTGGAGAGCACAAATTGTTCTGTCGAACTTTTTGTACTGTTCGCTTCATATTGAATGAGACGTTCTTTTTGTATCTTTTGTTATGACCTGTACTGTGGACATAAAAGAACATAGCTAATATCTTTCGAGTAATTTTTTTGTTTGTTAAAATTTGTAATTGCAAAATCTACCTAATTTGGTTGTGGCGATTAGTGATAGCCGCAGGCGTTATTTCCCTAAATCTGCGATTTGTACCCAATAAATTTCGTCAAAGTGTAATTTTGTATGTTTATCCAGATTACCCCCCCCCCCCCTCACACTCATAACCAACTCAACTCCCAAGACGACAAACAGAATTTTTTCGGACCGTCTACAGCCACCAATAATGCAAACGAATTATGAAGAACTGTAGTCGATTTCAATTCTAAGAAATAAGTGAATTCTTTCTTACATTGGCCTGAGACAAAAATCCGCGCTGATATACCTAGATCTGCGCTCATAATATTTTTTAGCTAACAAGCCCAAGCAACCAAATCAATCCAACTTCCACGAAGCCGAGATTGTCCAGACATAACTTATTCGAATCGTCTTCATGCATGCACACAAACTCTGAAGAAATATGGCCGATTTAAATTCTATGAACGAAATGAATTTTTGTCGATATTGAAAAACGTTCTTGGTTCGTATCCATGATATATTTAGCCGAGATAAGTGAGTTATTGAGGTTTGCTATGAGCTCTTCCATACATCACTTTCTTAGTACTACCGTCGATATCTGGGTATTTCCTGTCTGTGCTTCAGGTTTTATACAACTAAAGTAATATACCACCTCAAACTAAATTTGTTTTTGAATTGAAGGGTGGTATTCATGGCAAGCCGTATTAAGTCGAAAGTAGGTACCTTTGCAGTAAAATTTCGGATTACAGTTCAAACATCGCATATGGGCGTGTATTAGTTGAAGAGATAATTAATAAAAAAATTAAGGATATAAATATTTGTCACGCACACAAACTGCATCAGGCTGAATATCGTAAACTGAACCACTTTTTCCGAACTCCCCATCATTCGTTATTCTACAGTTTTTTCATGCTTAGGCGTGAATTCCCCGGAAAGTTTCTGACGCGCAACCCTCGTGCTAGGTGGAAACTAATGCCAAATCTACAATGCATGGTAAAACCATGTCGTTAAAACCATACGGATTTTTGTGTTTGTTTCCCACTCTTGCATATGAAAATTCATGTTATCCAAACTGCCTCTTCTCTTTCATTCATTTGACGACATGAGCCTCTGTGTAGTAGTTAATCAGCAAAACCAATGTAGTAATACGTCAGGTGTATTCGGCAAAATTTAACACCATGTAGGGGATTTAGAACAAAACAGCTGTTAACTGGAAGTTGTGCTTTCAGTCTGGAAAGCAATTTTTATATTATTTTTATTCGACTTGTTCCAAACAAATTTTAAGTTTACTATACTAAAGTATATGAATTATTGAGAGCACATACTTCCTTTGATGTAATTCTGTAATGAAATCGGGAAAGCAATTACATTTATGATAATTGACAGGTCAACAGCTGTTTAATTTGGCAGCTTACATATTTCGTGTATTTATATGCCTTATTCAGCAAACGATATCATTTTCACGACGTCGCTTTACTATGCATTATAGATTAGGCATAAGTGACTACACCTAAAAAAAGTAGCGCACCTGCATATTGCCAGCTCGTACGCTCCGGGACGAAATATTTCCGTTTCGATGAGCATTTGAAGTGTATCCCCGAAAATGCTGCTTCTGCGGAATCTACTTGAGTGGGACATTGCAGTAGGGAACATTTGCTCTCAGAACGCTCTAAAACATGCTTTCATTTCACAAACTGTATACTCTGCTCTAGTATAGCATAAGATATCTATTTCCTGTTCCATCTATGGATGAAGTCACCAGACTTCTGTATGCGCGTAACTTTTATGCTTCCCATTGGAAATGGAAAACTAGTGCACGTTCCTATTCGTTTTTAGACGTTTTTGATGAAATCTATACCAAGTTTGTCATTCCGTTTGAAGCGCATAGAAATAATGATGGTTGTCTGTCTGTCCCTTGAGAATGTGTTCACTTAGAGAACTGAAATTTTGTACACGGCCTTTTTTTAAAAAAATTGTAGATTTAAGTTCGAAAATAGAACACATCAGGCAATACCTTCTTAGGGTTGCCATACAAAAATTTCGATTTTTACTCTATATTTGGCCGCTGTCTGCGTCGACGTAAAGAGCTGAAATTTTTGTACATAGCGTTTACATGGCAATAGCAAATACAATTTCAAAGATAGGTTAAATCGGGCAACCGCTTCTTGGTGTTGTCATATAAAAATTGATGTTTTTTACGTATAGGTAAACTGTGAAAACGTCACAGCCAGACATTTTTATTGTACTGAAAAGTTTTTCAGAATATGTAATCATATGAATTTGGTTATAATCATTTTTTCGGTCCGATGAACCGTTCTAGAAGTACATAGTATATTCGAAAAACCACTTCAACAATCGAACTTGTACAGGTGGAAACCCATACGAAATTACAGACGGGTATTCATCTAAGGTAACATATCATAAGAATTCGTCTTAGATCAAGTCCAGCTTTTTTATTTGTTCATATTCCTCTTTCTTAGTTTTTTTCTTATTTTCCTATTCATGTAGTCAGGGAACTCGATTAATATGAAATCGAGATCGAGTGTAGTAAAGGCCGCCTGTTTTGTGGATTCTCAATTAGCTCAATCACATCAGCGTGCAAGGAAGAAGGAGATTGCATGCACTAGCGCTCTGTGAGTTGCATCTGCATTACGTGTCAATTTTATTCTTCTTCTTCTTTCGGTGGGTACACTCTGGACATGCTTATAGATACTTCCAAGAAATTTGGTTCTTCCCTACCCTCAATAATCAAGAAAAATACATTTTTCTGAAACAAACATCTTCTGTCATTGAAAACTAGTTAAAATTTTGTGCCAGAAAACTTTTAATCTCCCTATATAATAGCAGTTGGAGGATAAATCCCCAAATTTTTAAGTTTAGCTAAAAAACAGTAGGTATGCCATACTCTACCAAAAGCCTTAGAAACTTCTAGGGTAACAATTCTAAAACTATACCTAGACACAACTGTTTCGAATGATCCTCAAGCAATGTAACGCGAAATGCATACTTTTAGTCGTTACGTGAAGATATTTCGAAGGATCAGATGCTTTCCCAATTTTTTTTCTTTTTAAATCGGTTGTCAGTTTCATACCCTTCGATATACCGACTCCTCGGGAACTCTGTCTCTTATTCGTTTGTTCGTCTGTTCATCACACTTTCATACATTCCTTTGTTATGTTTAGCTTGTTCGTAATGTATATACACTGCATCATCATTTTTGGTGTATCTAAACTTAAACTGCATAAATTCAAATTTTGAAACCTTTCGGAAAAACTATTTTCAATAATAAATTTATAAGGCTACTTCTCCAACGTACGTGGAGTTCATCACCTTTAATCTGTGTATCTGCTGAATTTCTGCAAATCTGTCTCTCTGGACACTGCAGTATTTCTGCAGGAATATGTCATCTTCAGGTGAACACTATACAATGTGACATTTAATTTCTGAGTAGTTGGAATATTCTAAAATTTCTCTGCATAGAGTCAGCCAACACTAGCATCATGCCACCTCCACTCCTCCATAGTCACCAGTTTTTATCTGCTGCATGCTGTACCTATGCTGGCAGAAAAAGTGGAGCATAAACAACAACAACAGCAACGAAAGCAAGAAAGTACATATAGTCGTCCTTTCCGCAGAGTATATGTTTACGATGCCAGGATACGTTAACCAGTTTTATTCTATTGAGATTGGATGTGCTCCTATTGTTGTTGTTGGTGATGGTGATTTGTTTACGCTTTACCCTATTTTCTATTAGGCTTTCCCACCTACGCTCACAACCGCCCTCTCCCCTTCTGGGCAGGATTTTATTATCGCATTTCCGTTTTTGTTTATGCTACGAATAAATTCATGCGGAAAATTGTTCAATCTACATAAAAAGAGATGCGATGTCTCTGTTGCGTGCACATACGACCGAGGGTGAAGTAGTTTGTCTTCCCTTGGTGTCTTTATCTTTTAGTATTTTTTTAAGATATGCTAAGATCCTTGGCTAGCATCTACATATAGAGCGGAACCTTATGCTAATTGAGACAGCCTCCACTACGGGTATTTTGTTGTTTTACACGGTGACATGAATTGCGACCGTTTTATCTTATTTAGCAGTTCACTTGAAGAATGCGTCATGGATATGTTTGTGGGGATGATTTTTTTTCATAAAGTTAAAAGTTCTTTAAGGCCTGTTTATAATTTATGATGATCGCAAAAGTTAAAATCATACTCTGTGATTGAAAGCTCAGTTCTGGGTAGCATTAATAGAGTTATAAATCGAGCGATAGGGGTATTTTAAATCTATCGGTATTAAGTCCAATAAATAATGATCCCAGGCGTACTGATTTTTTATTTATTACACTTCCGCCTCCTTTCACTTCTCCACACACACACAAAGCTCACTTGTGGTTAAAAGGCCAAAACTCAATCGTGGCATCAGCATTGGCATTGAAAATTGCACCTGTCAAAATCAAGAAACTGTATAGGTACATTTAAATTATATTAACTCCAATGACCGCATCGGCATCAGCATTAATTCCAATGCCTATGTCTGGGTCAGTTGATGTTTGATATTCAAAGCGGCATCAAGTCATCCAAAGCCAGGTTTAACAGGTTAAGATAAAAATATTTAAAACGAATTTTTGAAGAAAAATTGGTGAAATTTTATTTTATAGTATTAAACCAAGCTCAGGGGATACTGTATGATGCAAAGCACAGGATGGCAGGAATGAGATAGGGAAAGAAATTAAGGAACGTGAGGTCAGTGCCGAAAGTTCTACTGATGTATGTCACTCTTAATTTTTCGCATATTATATGCCGGAGGAATGCCAGAAGATGGTAAACTGTTCCACATTCGCACAGTTCGGGATAAAACCCATGGTTGTATCTAAAAATGGATAAGAATTTTAAAAACAATGAAAAAAGAAGGATAATTTATAGAGCAAATTAACTTGTGAAATTGGAATTCCTTTGAGCCAGTATTGAGAGAATAAAAGGAAGTGAAACAGATGTCTATATGCTTAAATTATCTTTAGCATCCGAGGCTTGGATAAAGTAGGAAACATGAAAAATAGTAGATGACCAGCTACTTCACATTCTTACGGGTGGGTCTTATTGAGATAAAATTACGATATTTCACAATTGGGCCGATATTATTTTTTTTAGCTTAATATTTCTTATTGGTTAACCATTGTATAAATTCAGGATTCAAATCTCTGATGGGATGATAATTATTTTCACTGCTTTGAATTCAACTTCAGTAGGAAGCGAGCAGTGGTGTGGTGGAATCGAGTTGGTAAAGTGGCACTCGACCGCCAAAATTACATTGCGATCGTCATAAGTTCTCTAATCTATTTGCTAACACAAACTTAATCTACTCAATGGTACCTATACCCTATATAGCTTAAACCAAGCTAACCACTATGTATGAGATTTTTCAATTTTAAACTGTCTTCATTCAGAAGATACTGTTTAGAGAGCCAATGTATATTAAGACAGGTAGGTACCTATGCATTCATACGCAGTAGTTCTATATTTAAAAATATACACGGTTTTTTAATTATTCGGTGGATCCTTATACAACTTTATTGGTTAAATAAGCTTCATTCTCATTAACTCTATGCACTTTTCGTTTCCCGGTCGACACTTTCCATCCGCAGTGAAAGGACTCTGATATCCAAAATACACTGCCTTATTCTAACGTAACCCACAAATCCAATAGCAAGTTTGTAGTACTTGTAGTACTTTTATTTCCATAGAAATGATTTAATCGCATCCGATCTGAGATTTTGGCAATCCTTTTCATCAATGCTTATATCTCTGTCACTACACTCTACGTGTTTATCTATCTTTTTGTTTTCTCGAAGTGATTTGTTCTACGAACTAAAATTTGTGGCCGACTAGAAAGTGAAACGCTATAAGTTGTCCAAGGATATCTCTTAATTTTTTTCTCTAATTAGTATTTGTTCAAGAAGGAAGTTTTTTGGATTCTCCGGTATATATCAAAAGCTAAAAAATGTTTTTTATTTGTTATTCCATCACACAACCGATTATATTTTTGGTGGCAAGTTTCAAGTCTTCGTGTGACTCATCATTAGGTCCCAAGTAGCGAAATTGAGTGATTTGAAAAATAATTGAAAAATAGAATAAAGAAAAGAAATGAAAAAGAATGAGAAAAATAGAAAAAGAATTTTTTATTCAAAAAATTTAAAAAATTTAAAAAAACCAGATTTATTTGAAACGAATCTAACCTGTATACGTCCGCAGTGGGCTGACAAAAGAAAAAAGAAAAAGGAAGAAGAAGAAGCGTTTCGTGTTAGCAGAAAACCTTACATACTCATCGGTACAGCTTGGTTTTCTGCCTGCTGATAAGTGTTAGCTTTTCTGCTAACACGAAACGCTTCTTCATCTTTCGTTTTCTTTTTATTTTTTCAGCGCACTGCGGGCGTATACAGGTTCGATTCGTTTCGAATCAATCTGGTTTTTTTAAATTTTTTTAATAATGTTTTTCTCAATCTTTTTCATTTTTTCATTTCTTTTCTTTATTCTATTTTTCATTTGTTCATCAATTGTGCATCAATCTAGAAGAATAATTTGTTTTCGTCATCTTAAAGGCTAGAGCTCAAGATCGATTTTGAATTTAAGGTGATGGCGGGAATATGAACAATAACGATCCTCTGACGATTGTCAATCTCTTCTGTAACTTTTTTAAAAAGTGCAGTATTTTTTCAAAAACGGTGATATTAATTAAGGATAGTACTGAAGTAAATTTTGAATTTGCCTGATTGTTTCTCAGTTGATAATTATTGCATTTCCAGCTCTGTTACGAAGTTATGTGGATCCTCCCTTGTTATATATTTCTCTTTATCTGTTGTATTTGATATAAATTTTGCCGAAATTTTGGAAGCTCTCTGTGATTCTTTCGTTGAGGAAAATACAGAATTTTCGATGCTTATAATATTCACTTGTTTAAATTCAAAGATTTAGGTGTCTACTGCAATGCTAGCTATTCGCTGTTCTTAGTAAGACTATGAAACTTTAGATTTTGTTGACAGAAGGGTATACCCTGATGCTTTTTTATCACAAAGATGTATAAAGTTTATCAAACCTTTGTTAGGCAGATCTTGTAGAGTGTCGGTATTCCTCTCAATTCGATACCGCATTGAAGTGGCTCTATAAAGATTTCTGAGGTTAACTCTAGGTGATTTTTCTAGGAAAAACTCTTTTCTCCTTTCTCCAAACTTTAATGTGCTTGAAAATATAACTCTCTGAGGACTC